>JAPTHN010000104.1:898151-966763 GCA_026936325.1 Platynereis dumerilii | reverse complement strand
CTAAACTGGACTTGGTTGTGTTCTCTGACGGTATGGTCACTGCCAAGGCCTTTTGAGGAGCATTCTCTATATTAGAGAGGTTTTGCTGCACGTTTCCGTGTGACGTGAACGTGGGAGTTGCCATGACAACAATGTAATAAGATAGCACTTGTACATGTATACGTCACATGTGAACGTGTAGCAAAACCTCTCTAATATTGTTAGTTCCTGTTCATTCCACAAGGGATCCACCATGTGCCAGGTATCTTAACACCAGGTGCTTGGGCTGGGAGTTGCTGAGCGTGTAAATTTGATCCGATTCTTATTCCAGAGTAGAAGTTGTATTATCTGTACAGTCTGTCTACAAGTGGACCGCTGTCACATTGCCACTTCTTTTTCCAGCATTGGCAGATCAGAACACATGCTGTCATGTGTTGCCACCTAGTGACTAGTGTGCTATTCCGCGAGCTCCTGCGAGCGGTCCACATCATTTCAGTCTGAGGAACTCGCACAATTTTGTCTGGAAGAAACTGGGGCTGTTTCTGAGTGTGCTGATTAGGGATGGGTACCGAACTGGATCGAATCGAAGGTATCGATTTGCAACATTGTGTACCGGACCGAAGTATCGATTTTTAATGGAGGTGTGTACACATCTCCATTTATGCAGTCACAATGACAGAATGGAAGTTTTGGCGGGAAATTTCGAATTTGAGCATGTTAAAATGTCTTTTGGGCCCCAACTTGGCCATTTTGTTTGGAGATGTTTGGGGTCAAAAGAGCACACTAACTTGATTATAGAGCAAGTATCTGGCATAGGAATAGTCTGCATGATGTATTTTTGATGTGACTTCGTTTCAATCGTTCTTTGATCCACTGCAGGCGGCATCACACATTGTATATTGGCCACTGTGCCTAAACTATTGCACTTGTTTATATGATATTTGGCACATGGATGGGTCTTATAGCACATATGAGCCTTTTGATGTTCATATTTAAACAATTGCTGCGGTTTTTGTAAAATATTAGAAATTTTAAAAAATACTCTTTTTTTCCTTTCCGGAGCATAAGTCAGAAAAGGTTGCACCTATAGACATGAAAATCTGCCATATTATATGTTAAATACCCTCAATGTGCATTTTTAGGGCCCTTAAAAAATTGATAAAAAGAAATTCAGCAAAAACATGGAAAATAAATTATTTTTTCAATGCTCCATGATTCTGTAAATTTTGGAGTTAGCCTTATGAAATTTCACATTTAGATGTCTAAATTATAACTCTCTAGACTTCTACATTAAAACTCTTAAAATTACTCAACTCATTTGGAGGGCCAATCTTATGAAATTTTCATAAAAACCAAAAATATGGAAAAATTTAGGATTTCTATATTTTCTCGAATATACTTTAATACCAATTTTGTGTTAAGACAGAACCCTTGGGATTTTGGTGAATGTCGGTAACTGTATCCAGTGTTCAATAAAGAGACAATGTAATTCTGTTAGTGCATAGAGTATGTCTAATGTTCCCAGTCTTCTCATTCTCATTATCATACGCTAGTCATACGCTAGTCACCGAAATGAATGTGCAGCTCCTTCCACAAAAAGGAGGTTGAGCTACAGGGCTAGTCAGTAGTCACACACATTTCCATGCATCATTTTAAACTTCCTTAGTGGAATGTACTTATTTTTCCATATCACATATATATATGTATACCACAATTGTCGTTTTGAGGCTTGAAGATGGGTCATTTGTGAAATTCTGAAAGTTAGCACACAGACTATTAATAACTATAACCGCCTCCATTTTGAACCCCTGGGTTCTTGTTTAATTAAAAGGTACTCAAAACGATACTTCTGTGACTTTTCATACATCGGGACTGACTAATATATAACAGAATAACCCTCCAAGTAGGTCTGATGACAAGCAGCACATGTCATCAATGATAGACAATTTAATTTTTCATTTCTGAAAATGATAGATATTGTGTAGCACAATTAGTCAAGTGTCTGGGATGTTCTGTTATAGCCATTAATTTTCTACCACATTGAAGCTTCTACAACAAACAAATTTTAATTTTTCTCATGAGAGCTGTGTTCAGTATCGATTTTGGTATCGAAACCGGACCGGTACCGTTTTCAAAAGTATCGATATTGGACCGGACCGAAATTTAAGGAAAGGTACCCATCCCTAGTGCTGATGGCCTTGTCTACTTCCTTAGAGAATGTGATTGCCGAGTCTGACTCTGGTATACATCGATGTTGAATAGAAATATTGAGAATGTGCAATGAAATTGGACTATTTCTTGGGACAGCAATGCTGTAGCATACAAAATCAACTTTTGTGCCAGGTGGCAGCAGCATGCAGTTCTCATTTTCACCGGACTGCTGTACTGCTCTCTGCCCAGAGAAGCACTTGCGACAAGTGATGCAATTAGTTCCCTAATGAGCAGCCTGTAGCTGTTTAGCTGTCAATGGGTCTAAAAGGCTCTATTTCAGTCTTTGAATTATAGAATTCTTGTTTAAAAATCAATTTTTTATAAAGTCTGTCAAGTTAATTTATTTAATTAGGTGTCTCACTTTATCTTCTAAAACTTGAGATAGGTAAAGTTGGCTACCCGAGCCTGGCTACCCGACAGCTACCCGAGAGTTACCCGAAATTTTTGTAAAATTGGCTACCCGAACTGGCTACCTGGCAGTTACCCGGCAGCTACCTGAACTGTGGTAAAGTTACCTACCTGTCTTGACTACCTGGCAGCTACCTGTCAGCTACCTGAGTATGCTGAAGCAATGAAAAAGAAAGGGAATTCAATATAATACAGTAAAACAATAAAAATATGTGACATCCAATGGTGGCATTGGGGAGCATTTACCCCCCATATTGGATCACCGCCCACCCCATGAGCTACTGAACTTTGATAAAAATATACAATAAGTATGGTAAGTGCCCCTCCAGAGAGTCATTTACCCCAGTCAATACCACCTCCCCCCCCCACCAGTACCTCACTCGGTCCTCTCTACTGATACTTAAACATGATATCTATGGAGTCTTGAAAACAACTGATCAAGGAGATATGTCACAAGAGGAGATAGATAAGTTTTCTGGATAGAAATGAGAGGGATGACCATACATTCATTGGGTGAAATTAAGCAATATATTCGGGTAACTCCCGGATAGCCAGCTTCATCTTCACCGGTCCCAGAAAAACCGGAGTACCGGGAGAGCCACTTTTTTTCCAAAAACCTCCCTAGGTAAAGTTTGTTCCTTCCTACGTAGCTTTCAGAGCTTATCTAAGCGATTTTAAAGCAAAACGAGCTGACTTTTTCACTTCACCAGCAAACTAGGCAACCGGGAAAACCGGTTTTGCTACAACTGATTATTTACCCGGTGGCCTTTTAAAACATATTTTTTTCGGAAATCCAAAAAATTTATTTTTCGAGCAATTATCAAAAAACACATTCTACTGGTGACTCCTGCCATATCTATTCTAGTGAAATAACGGAAAGGTGCATCTGTACCGGTCAGGTAAGAAATGAAATTTCATTCCACAAGGTTTTAACTAAAATTGATTAAAATGTCATAAAAAGCAGTTAAATTGGTGTAAATAAGCAAAAGATTCAGGTAACTGCCGGGTAGCCAGCTTTTGTCAGAAATTTCTTTTCCGTTTTCCCGGATGAATGTAGTACCGGGACATCGCGTTTTGGTGAAAATACGTCCGATTGCTAAAGACTCGGATGTGAATGTCCTTTTCGGAACCGAAATATGTGGAATAGCTGCAAAACTAGCAAAAAACTGAAAAATGAGTACTTTTACCGGTCTGGGGGTTGAAAAGTAACGGAGCGTCACACCTAGTCCGGTCATGCAAAAAAAATTATTTAAATGTACCGGTTTTCTTTCCGGAACAAAACAGAAGCAATAACTCTACGTTTATCGGGTGAAATTAAGAAATTGATTCGGGTAACTGACGGGTAGCCAGCTCCATTTTCACCGGTCCCGGAAAAACCGGAGTACCGGTAAAGCCCCTTCTTGTGCAAAAACCTCTCTAGGTCAAATTTGTTCCTTCCTACGTAGCTTTCAGAGCTTATCTAAGTGATTTTATAGCAAAACGAGCTAATTAATGGTTACTGCAAGGTGTCAAAATTGACTTTTTCACTTCACCGGAAAACTAGGCAACCGGTAAAACCGGTTTTGCTACAACTGATTATTTACCCGGTGGCCTTTTAAAACATATTTTTTTCGGAAATCCAAAAAATTTATTTTTCGAGCAATTATCAAAAAACACATTCTACTGGTGACTCCTGCCATATCTATTCTAGCGAAATAACGGAAAGGTGCATCTGTACCGGTCAGGTAAGAAATGAAATTTCATTCCACAAGGTTTTAACTAAAATTGATTAAAATGTCATAAAAAGCAGTTAAATTGGTGTAAATAAGCAAAAGATTCAGGTAACTGTCGGGTAGCCAGCTTTTGTCAGAAATTTCTTTACCGTTTTCCCGGATGAATGTAGTACCGGGACATCGCGATTTGGTGAAAATACGTCCGATTGCTAAAGACTCGGATGTGAATGTCTTTTTCGGAACCGAAATATGTGGAATAGCTCCAAAACTAGCAAAAAACTGAAAAATGAGTACTTTTACCGGTCTGGGGGTTGAAAAGTAACGGAGTGTCACACCTAGTCCGGTCATGCAAAAAAAATTATTTAAATGTACCGGTTTCCTTTCCGGAACGAAACAGAAGCAATAACTCTACGTTTATTGGGTGAAATTAAGCAATTGATTCGGGTAACTGACGGGTAGCCAGCTCCATTTTCACCGGTCCCGGAAAAACCGGAGTACCGGGAAAGCCCCTTTTTGTGCAAAAACCTCTCTAGGTCAAATTTGTTCCGTCCTACGTAGCTTTCAGAGCTTATCTAAGTGATTTTATAGCAAAACGAGCTAATTAATGGTTACTGCAAGGTGTCAAAATTGACTTTTTCACTTCACCGGAAAACTAGGCAACCGGTAAAACCGGTTTTGCTACAACTGATTATTTACCCGGTGGCCTTTTAAAACATATTTTTTTCGGAATTCCAAAAAATGTACTTTTCGAGCAATTATCAAAAAACACATTCTACTGGTGACTCCTGCCATATCTATTCTAGCGAAATAACGGAAAGATGCATCTGTACCGGTCAGGTAAGAAATGAAATTTCATTCCACAAGGTTTTAACTAAAATTGATTAAAATGTCATAAAAAGCAGTTAAATTGGTGTAAATAAGCAAAAGATTCAGGTAACTGCCGGGTAGCCAGCTTTTGTCAGAAATTTCTTTACCATTTTCCCGGATGAATGTAGTACCGGGACATCGCGATTTGGTGAAAATACGTCCGATTGCTAAAGACTCGGATGTGAATGTCTTTTTCGGAACCGAAATATGTGGAATAGCTGCAAAACTAGCAAAAAACTGAAAAATGAGTACTTTTACCGGTCTGGGGGTTGAAAAGTAACGGAGCGTCACACCTAGTCCGGTCATGCAAAAAAAATTATTTAAATGTACCGGTTTCCTTTCCGGAACGAAACAGAAGCAATAACTCTACGTTTATTGGGTGAAATTAAGCAATTGATTCGGGTAACTGACGGGTAGCCAGCTCCATTTTCACCGGTCCCGGAAAAACCGGAGTACCGGTAAAGCCCCTTTTTGTGCAAAAACCTCTCTAGGTCAAATTTGTTCCTTCCTACGTAGCTTTCAGAGCTTATCTAAGTGATTTTATAGCAAAACGAGCTAATTAATGGTTACTGCAAGGTGTCAAAATTGACTTTTTCACTTCACCGGAAAACTAGGCAACCGGTAAAACCGGTTTTGCTACAACTGATTATTTACCCGGTGGCCTTTTAAAACATATTTTTTTCGGAATTCCAAAAAATGTACTTTTCGAGCAATTATCAAAAAACACATTCTACTGGTGACTCCTGCCATATCTATTCTAGCGAAATAACGGAAAGGTGCATCTGTACCGGTCAGGTAAGAAATGAAATTTCATTCCACAAGGTTTTAACTAAAATTGATTAAAATGTCATAAAAAGCAGTTAAATTGGTGTAAATAAGCAAAAGATTCAGGTAACTGCCGGGTAGCCAGCTTTTGTCAGAAATTTCTTTACCATTTTCCCGGATGAATGTAGTACCGGGACATCGCGATTTGGTGAAAATACGTCCGATTGCTAAAGACTCGGATGTGAATGTCTGTTTCGGAACCGAAATATGTGGAATAGCTGCAAAACTAGCAAAAAACTGAAAAATGAGTACTTTTACCGGTCTGGGGGTTGAAAAAGTAACGGAGCGTCACACCTAGTCCGGTCATGCAAAAAAAATTATTTAAATGTACCGGTTTCCTTTCCGGAACGAAACAGAAGCAATAACTCTACGTTTATTGGGTGAAATTAAGCAATTGATTCGGGTAACTGACGGGTAGCCAGCTCCATTTTCACCGGTCCCGGAAAAACCGGAGTACCGGTAAAGCCCCTTTTTGTGCAAAAACCTCTCTAGGTCAAATTTGTTCCTTCCTACGTAGCTTTCAGAGCTTATCTAAGTGATTTTATAGCAAAACGAGCTAATTAATGGTTACTGCAAGGTGTCAAAATTGACTTTTTCACTTCACCGGAAAACTAGGCAACCGGTAAAACCGGTTTTGCTACAACTGATTATTTACCCGGTGGCCTTTTAAAACATATTTTTTTCGGAATTCCAAAAAATGTACTTTTCGAGCAATTATCAAAAAACACATTCTACTGGTGACTCCTGCCATATCTATTCTAGCGAAATAACGGAAAGGTGCATCTGTACCGGTCAGGTAAGAAATGAAATTTCATTCCACAAGGTTTTAACTAAAATTGATTAAAATGTCATAAAAAGCAGTTAAATTGGTGTAAATAAGCAAAAGATTCAGGTAACTGCCGGTAGCCAGCTTTTGTCAGAAATTTCTTTACCATTTTCCCGGATGAATGTAGTACCGGACATCGCGATTTGGTGAAAATACGTCCGATTGCTAAAGACTCGGATGTGAATGTCTTTTTCGGAACCGAAATATGTGGAATAGCTGCAAAACTAGCAAAAAACTGAAAAATGAGTACTTTTACCGGTCTGGGGGTTGAAAAGTAACGGAGCGTCACACCTAGTCCGGTCATGCAAAAAAAATTATTTAAATGTACCGGTTTCCTTTCCGGAACGAAACAGAAGCAATAACTCTACGTTTATTGGGTGAAATTAAGCAATTGATTCGGGTAACTGACGGGTAGCCAGCTCCATTTTCACCGGTCCCGGAAAAACCGGAGTACCGGTAAAGCCCCTTCTTGTGCAAAAACCTCTCTAGGTCAAATTTGTTCCTTCCTACGTAGCTTTCAGAGCTTATCTAAGTGATTTTATAGCAAAACGAGCTAATTAATGGTTACTGCAAGGTTTCAAAAGTGAAAAAGTCACTTTTGACACCTAGGCAACCGGTAAAACCGTTTTGCTACAACTGATTATTTACCCGATGGCCTTTTAAAACATACGTCGGAAATCCAAAAAATTTATTTAGAGAATTATCAAAAAACACATTCTACTGGTGACTCCTGCCATATCTATTCTAGCGAAATAACGGAAAGGTGCATCTGTACCGGTCAGGTAAGAAATGAAATTTCATTCCACAATTTAACTAAAATTGATTAAAATGTCATAAAAAGCAGTTAAATTGGTCTGTTAAGCAAAAGATTCAGGTAAATGCCGGGTAGCCAGCTTTTGTAAATAATTTTTTTTGCATGACCGGACTAGGTGTGACGGACCGTTATTTTCAACCCCCAGACCGGTAAAAGTACTCATTTTTCAGTTTTTTGCTAGTTTTGCAGCTATTCCACATATTTCGGTTCCGAAAAAGACATTCACATCCGAGTCTTTAGCAATCGGACGTATTTTCACCAAATCGCGATGTCCCGGTACTACATTCATCCGGGAAAACGGAAAAGAAATTTCTGACAAAAGCTGGCTACCCGGCAGTTACCTGAATCTTTTGCTAATTTACACCAATTTAACTGCTTTTTATGACATTTTAATCAATTTTAGTTAAAACCTTGTGGAATGAAATTTCATTTCTTACCTGACCGGTACAGATGCATCTTTCCGTTATTTCGCTAGAATAGATATGGCAGGAGTCACCAGTAGAATGTGTTTTTTGATAATTGCTCGAAAAATAAATTTTTTGGATTTCCGAAAAAAATATGTTTTAAAAAGCCACCGGTAAATAATCAGTTGTAGCAAAACCGGTTTTACCGGTTGCCTAGTTTTCCGGTGAAGTGAAAAAGTCAATTTTGACACCTTGCAGTAACCATTAATTAGCTCGTTTTGCTATAAAATCACTTAGATAAGCTCTGAAAGCTACGTAGGAAGGAACAAATTTGACCTAGAGAGGTTTTTGCACAAAAAGGGGCTTTCCCGGTACTCCGGTTTTTCCGGGACCGGTGAAAATGGAGCTGGCTACCCGTCAGTTACCCGAATCTATTGCTTAATTTCACCCAATAAACGTAGAGTTATTGCTTCTGTTTCGTTCCGGAAAGGAAACCGGTACATTTAAATAATTTTTTTTGCATGACCGAACTAGGTGTGACGTTCCGTTACTTTTCAACCCCCAGACCGGTAAAAGTACTCATTTTTCAGTTTTTTGCTAGTTTTGCAGCTATTCCACATATTTCGGTTCCGAAAAAGACATTCACATCCGAGTCTTTAGCAATCGGACGTATTTTCACCAAATCGCGATGTCCCGGTACTACATTCATCCGGGAAAACGGAAAAGAAATTTCTGACAAAAGCTGGCTACCCGGCAGTTACCTGAATCTTTTGCTAATTTACACCAATTTAACTGCTTTTTATGACATTTTAATCAATTTTAGTTAAAACCTTGTGGAATGAAATTTCATTTCTTACCTGACCGGTACAGATGCATCTTTCCGTTATTTCGCTAGAATAGATATGGCAGGAGTCACCAGTAGAATGTGTTTTTTGATAATTGCTCGAAAAATAAATTTTTTGGATTTCCGAAAAAAATATGTTTTAAAAGGCCACCGGGTAAATAATCAGTTGTAGCAAAACCGGTTTTACCGGTTGCCTAGTTTTCCGGTGAAGTGAAAAAGTCAATTTTGACACCTCGCAGTAACCATTAATTAGCTCGTTTTGCTATAAAATCACTTAGATAAGCTCTGAAAGCTACGTAGGAAGGAACAAATTTGACCTAGAGAGGTTTTTGCACAAAAAGGGGCTTTCCCGGTACTCCGGTTTTTCCGGGACCGGTGAAAATGGAGCTGGCTACCCGTCAGTTACCCGAATCTATTGCTTAATTTCACCCAATAAACGTAGAGTTATTGCTTCTGTTTCGTTCCGGAAAGGAAACCGGTACATTTAAATAATTTTTTTTGCATGACCGGACTAGGTGTGACGTTCCGTTACTTTTCAACCCCCAGACCGGTAAAAGTACTCATTTTTCAGTTTTTTGCTAGTTTTGCAGCTATTCCACATATTTCGGTTCCGAAAAAGACATTCACATCCGAGTCTTTAGCAATCGGACGTATTTTCACCAAATCGCGATGTCCCGGTACTACATTCATCCGGGAAAACGGAAAAGAAATTTCTGACAAAAGCTGGCTACCCGGCAGTTACCTGAATCTTTTGCTAATTTACACCAATTTAACTGCTTTTTATGACATTTTAATCAATTTTAGTTAAAACCTTGTGGAATGAAATTTCATTTCTTACCTGACCGGTACAGATGCATCTTTCCGTTATTTCGCTAGAATAGATATGGCAGGAGTCACCAGTAGAATGTGTTTTTTGATAATTGCTCGAAAAATAAATTTTTTGGATTTCCGAAAAAAATATGTTTTAAAAGGCCACCGGGTAAATAATCAGTTGTAGCAAAACCGGTTTTACCGGTTGCCTAGTTTTCCGGTGAAGTGAAAAAGTCAATTTTGACACCTTGCAGTAACCATTAATTAGCTCGTTTTGCTATAAAATCACTTAGATAAGCTCTGAAAGCTACGTAGGAAGGAACAAATTTGACCTAGAGAGGTTTTTGCACAAAAAGGGGCTTTCCCGGTACTCCGGTTTTTCCGGGACCGGTGAAAATGGAGCTGGCTACCCGTCAGTTACCCGAATCTATTGCTTAATTTCACCCAATAAACGTAGAGTTATTGCTTCTGTTTCGTTCCGGAAAGGAAACCGGTACATTTAAATAATTTTTTTTGCATGACCGGACTAGGTGTGACGTTCCGTTACTTTTCAACCCCCAGACCGGTAAAAGTACTCATTTTTCAGTTTTTTGCTAGTTTTGCAGCTATTCCACATATTTCGGTTCCGAAAAAGACATTCACATCCGAGTCTTTAGCAATCGGACGTATTTTCACCAAATCGCGATGTCCCGGTACTACATTCATCCGGGAAAACGGAAAAGAAATTTCTGACAAAAGCTGGCTACCCGGCAGTTACCTGAATCTTTTGCTAATTTACACCAATTTAACTGCTTTTTATGACATTTTAATCAATTTTAGTTAAAACCTTGTGGAATGAAATTTCATTTCTTACCTGACCGGTACAGATGCATCTTTCCGTTATTTCGCTAGAATAGATATGGCAGGAGTCACCAGTAGAATGTGTTTTTTGATAATTGCTCGAAAAATAAATTTTTTGGATTTCCGAAAAAAATATGTTTTAAAAGGCCACCGGGTAAATAATCAGTTGTAGCAAAACCGGTTTTACCGGTTGCCTAGTTTTCCGGTGAAGTGAAAAGGTCAATTTTGACACCTTGCAGTAACCATTAATTAGCTCGTTTTGCTATAAAATCACTTAGATAAGCTCTGAAAGCTACGTAGGAAGGAACAAATTTGACCTAGAGAGGTTTTTGCACAAAAAGGGGCTTTCCCGGTACTCCGGTTTTTCCGGGACCGGTGAAAATGGAGCTGGCTACCCGTCAGTTACCCGAATCTATTGCTTAATTTCACCCAATAAACGTAGAGTTATTGCTTCTGTTTCGTTCCGGAAAGGAAACCGGTACATTTAAATAATTTTTTTTGCATGACCGGACTAGGTGTGACGTTCCGTTACTTTTCAACCCCCAGACCGGTAAAAGTACTCATTTTTCAGTTTTTTGCTAGTTTTGCAGCTATTCCACATATTTCGGTTCCGAAAAAGACATTCACATCCGAGTCTTTAGCAATCGGACGTATTTTCACCAAATCGCGATGTCCCGGTACTACATTCATCCGGGAAAACGGAAAAGAAATTTCTGACAAAAGCTGGCTACCCGGCAGTTACCTGAATCTTTTGCTAATTTACACCAATTTAACTGCTTTTTATGACATTTTAATCAATTTTAGTTAAAACCTTGTGGAATGAAATTTCATTTCTTACCTGACCGGTACAGATGCATCTTTCCGTTATTTCGCTAGAATAGATATGGCAGGAGTCACCAGTAGAATGTGTTTTTTGATAATTGCTCGAAAAATAAATTTTTTGGATTTCCGAAAAAAATATGTTTTAAAAGGCCACCGGGTAAATAATCAGTTGTAGCAAAACCGGTTTTACCGGTTGCCTAGTTTTCCGGTGAAGTGAAAAAGTCAATTTTGACACCTTGCAGTAACCATTAATTAGCTCGTTTTGCTATAAAATCACTTAGATAAGCTCTGAAAGCTACGTAGGAAGGAACAAATTTGACCTAGAGAGGTTTTTGCACAAAAAGGGGCTTTCCCGGTACTCCGGTTTTTCCGGGACCGGTGAAAATGGAGCTGGCTACCCGTCAGTTACCCGAATCTATTGCTTAATTTCACCCAATAAACGTAGAGTTATTGCTTCTGTTTCGTTCCGGAAAGGAAACCGGTACATTTAAATAATTTTTTTTGCATGACCGGACTAGGTGTGACGTTCCGTTACTTTTCAACCCCCAGACCGGTAAAAGTACTCATTTTTCAGTTTTTTGCTAGTTTTGCAGCTATTCCACATATTTCGGTTCCGAAAAAGACATTCACATCCGAGTCTTTAGCAATCGGACGTATTTTCACCAAATCGCGATGTCCCGGTACTACATTCATCCGGGAAAACGGAAAAGAAATTTCTGACAAAAGCTGGCTACCCGGCAGTTACCTGAATCTTTTGCTAATTTACACCAATTTAACTGCTTTTTATGACATTTTAATCAATTTTAGTTAAAACCTTGTGGAATGAAATTTCATTTCTTACCTGACCGGTACAGATGCATCTTTCCGTTATTTCGCTAGAATAGATATGGCAGGAGTCACCAGTAGAATGTGTTTTTTGATAATTGCTCGAAAAATAAATTTTTTGGATTTCCGAAAAAAATATGTTTTAAAAGGCCACCGGGTAAATAATCAGTTGTAGCAAAACCGGTTTTACCGGTTGCCTAGTTTTCCGGTGAAGTGAAAAAGTCAATTTTGACACCTTGCAGTAACCATTAATTAGCTCGTTTTGCTATAAAATCACTTAGATAAGCTCTGAAAGCTACGTAGGAAGGAACAAATTTGACCTAGAGAGGTTTTTGCACAAAAAGGGGCTTTCCCGGTACTCCGGTTTTTCCGGGACCGGTGAAAATGGAGCTGGCTACCCGTCAGTTACCCGAATCTATTGCTTAATTTCACCCAATAAACGTAGAGTTATTGCTTCTGTTTCGTTCCGGAAAGGAAACCGGTACATTTAAATAATTTTTTTTGCATGACCGGACTAGGTGTGACGTTCCGTTACTTTTCAACCCCCAGACCGGTAAAAGTACTCATTTTTCAGTTTTTTGCTAGTTTTGCAGCTATTCCACATATTTCGGTTCCGAAAAAGACATTCACATCCGAGTCTTTAGCAATCGGACGTATTTTCACCAAATCGCGATGTCCCGGTACTACATTCATCCGGGAAAACGGAAAAGAAATTTCTGACAAAAGCTGGCTACCCGGCAGTTACCTGAATCTTTTGCTAATTTACACCAATTTAACTGCTTTTTATGACATTTTAATCAATTTTAGTTAAAACCTTGTGGAATGAAATTTCATTTCTTACCTGACCGGTACAGATGCATCTTTCCGTTATTTCGCTAGAATAGATATGGCAGGAGTCACCAGTAGAATGTGTTTTTTGATAATTGCTCGAAAAATAAATTTTTTGGATTTCCGAAAAAAATATGTTTTAAAAGGCCACCGGGTAAATAATCAGTTGTAGCAAAACCGGTTTTACCGGTTGCCTAGTTTTCCGGTGAAGTGAAAAAGTCAATTTTGACACCTTGCAGTAACCATTAATTAGCTCGTTTTGCTATAAAATCACTTAGATAAGCTCTGAAAGCTACGTAGGAAGGAACAAATTTGACCTAGAGAGGTTTTTGCACAAAAAGGGGCTTTCCCGGTACTCCGGTTTTTCCGGGACCGGTGAAAATGGAGCTGGCTACCCGTCAGTTACCCGAATCTATTGCTTAATTTCACCCAATAAACGTAGAGTTATTGCTTCTGTTTCGTTCCGGAAAGGAAACCGGTACATTTAAATAATTTTTTTTGCATGACCGGACTAGGTGTGACGTTCCGTTACTTTTCAACCCCCAGACCGGTAAAAGTACTCATTTTTCAGTTTTTTGCTAGTTTTGCAGCTATTCCACATATTTCGGTTCCGAAAAAGACATTCACATCCGAGTCTTTAGCAATCGGACGTATTTTCACCAAATCGCGATGTCCCGGTACTACATTCATCCGGGAAAACGGAAAAGAAATTTCTGACAAAAGCTGGCTACCCGGCAGTTACCTGAATCTTTTGCTAATTTACACCAATTTAACTGCTTTTTATGACATTTTAATCAATTTTAGTTAAAACCTTGTGGAATGAAATTTCATTTCTTACCTGACCGGTACAGATGCATCTTTCCGTTATTTCGCTAGAATAGATATGGCAGGAGTCACCAGTAGAATGTGTTTTTTGATAATTGCTCGAAAAATAAATTTTTTGGATTTCCGAAAAAAATATGTTTTAAAAGGCCACCGGGTAAATAATCAGTTGTAGCAAAACCGGTTTTACCGGTTGCCTAGTTTTCCGGTGAAGTGAAAAAGTCAATTTTGACACCTTGCAGTAACCATTAATTAGCTCGTTTTGCTATAAAATCACTTAGATAAGCTCTGAAAGCTACGTAGGAAGGAACAAATTTGACCTAGAGAGGTTTTTGCACAAAAAGGGGCTTTCCCGGTACTCCGGTTTTTCCGGGACCGGTGAAAATGGAGCTGGCTACCCGTCAGTTACCCGAATCTATTGCTTAATTTCACCCAATAAACGTAGAGTTATTGCTTCTGTTTCGTTCCGGAAAGGAAACCGGTACATTTAAATAATTTTTTTTGCATGACCGGACTAGGTGTGACGTTCCGTTACTTTTCAACCCCCAGACCGGTAAAAGTACTCATTTTTCAGTTTTTTGCTAGTTTTGCAGCTATTCCACATATTTCGGTTCCGAAAAAGACATTCACATCCGAGTCTTTAGCAATCGGACGTATTTTCACCAAATCGCGATGTCCCGGTACTACATTCATCCGGGAAAACGGAAAAGAAATTTCTGACAAAAGCTGGCTACCCGGCAGTTACCTGAATCTTTTGCTAATTTACACCAATTTAACTGCTTTTTATGACATTTTAATCAATTTTAGTTAAAACCTTGTGGAATGAAATTTCATTTCTTACCTGACCGGTACAGATGCATCTTTCCGTTATTTCGCTAGAATAGATATGGCAGGAGTCACCAGTAGAATGTGTTTTTTGATAATTGCTCGAAAAATAAATTTTTTGGATTTCCGAAAAAAATATGTTTTAAAAGGCCACCGGGTAAATAATCAGTTGTAGCAAAACCGGTTTTACCGGTTGCCTAGTTTTCCGGTGAAGTGAAAAAGTCAATTTTGACACCTTGCAGTAACCATTAATTAGCTCGTTTTGCTATAAAATCACTTAGATAAGCTCTGAAAGCTACGTAGGAAGGAACAAATTTGACCTAGAGAGGTTTTTGCACAAAAAGGGGCTTTCCCGGTACTCCGGTTTTTCCGGGACCGGTGAAAATGGAGCTGGCTACCCGTCAGTTACCCGAATCTATTGCTTAATTTCACCCAATAAACGTAGAGTTATTGCTTCTGTTTCGTTCCGGAAAGGAAACCGGTACATTTAAATAATTTTTTTTGCATGACCGGACTAGGTGTGACGTTCCGTTACTTTTCAACCCCCAGACCGGTAAAAGTACTCATTTTTCAGTTTTTTGCTAGTTTTGCAGCTATTCCACATATTTCGGTTCCGAAAAAGACATTCACATCCGAGTCTTTAGCAATCGGACGTATTTTCACCAAATCGCGATGTCCCGGTACTACATTCATCCGGGAAAACGGAAAAGAAATTTCTGACAAAAGCTGGCTACCCGGCAGTTACCTGAATCTTTTGCTAATTTACACCAATTTAACTGCTTTTTATGACATTTTAATCAATTTTAGTTAAAACCTTGTGGAATGAAATTTCATTTCTTACCTGACCGGTACAGATGCATCTTTCCGTTATTTCGCTAGAATAGATATGGCAGGAGTCACCAGTAGAATGTGTTTTTTGATAATTGCTCGAAAAATAAATTTTTTGGATTTCCGAAAAAAATATGTTTTAAAAGGCCACCGGGTAAATAATCAGTTGTAGCAAAACCGGTTTTACCGGTTGCCTAGTTTTCCGGTGAAGTGAAAAAGTCAATTTTGACACCTTGCAGTAACCATTAATTAGCTCGTTTTGCTATAAAATCACTTAGATAAGCTCTGAAAGCTACGTAGGAAGGAACAAATTTGACCTAGAGAGGTTTTTGCACAAAAAGGGGCTTTCCCGGTACTCCGGTTTTTCCGGGACCGGTGAAAATGGAGCTGGCTACCCGTCAGTTACCCGAATCTATTGCTTAATTTCACCCAATAAACGTAGAGTTATTGCTTCTGTTTCGTTCCGGAAAGGAAACCGGTACATTTAAATAATTTTTTTTGCATGACCGGACTAGGTGTGACGTTCCGTTACTTTTCAACCCCCAGACCGGTAAAAGTACTCATTTTTCAGTTTTTTGCTAGTTTTGCAGCTATTCCACATATTTCGGTTCCGAAAAAGACATTCACATCCGAGTCTTTAGCAATCGGACGTATTTTCACCAAATCGCGATGTCCCGGTACTACATTCATCCGGGAAAACGGAAAAGAAATTTCTGACAAAAGCTGGCTACCCGGCAGTTACCTGAATCTTTTGCTAATTTACACCAATTTAACTGCTTTTTATGACATTTTAATCAATTTTAGTTAAAACCTTGTGGAATGAAATTTCATTTCTTACCTGACCGGTACAGATGCATCTTTCCGTTATTTCGCTAGAATAGATATGGCAGGAGTCACCAGTAGAATGTGTTTTTTGATAATTGCTCGAAAAATAAATTTTTTGGATTTCCGAAAAAAATATGTTTTAAAAGGCCACCGGGTAAATAATCAGTTGTAGCAAAACCGGTTTTACCGGTTGCCTAGTTTTCCGGTGAAGTGAAAAAGTCAATTTTGACACCTTGCAGTAACCATTAATTAGCTCGTTTTGCTATAAAATCACTTAGATAAGCTCTGAAAGCTACGTAGGAAGGAACAAATTTGACCTAGAGAGGTTTTTGCACAAAAAGGGGCTTTCCCGGTACTCCGGTTTTTCCGGGACCGGTGAAAATGGAGCTGGCTACCCGTCAGTTACCCGAATCTATTGCTTAATTTCACCCAATAAACGTAGAGTTATTGCTTCTGTTTCGTTCCGGAAAGGAAACCGGTACATTTAAATAATTTTTTTTGCATGACCGGACTAGGTGTGACGTTCCGTTACTTTTCAACCCCCAGACCGGTAAAAGTACTCATTTTTCAGTTTTTTGCTAGTTTTGCAGCTATTCCACATATTTCGGTTCCGAAAAAGACATTCACATCCGAGTCTTTAGCAATCGGACGTATTTTCACCAAATCGCGATGTCCCGGTACTACATTCATCCGGGAAAACGGAAAAGAAATTTCTGACAAAAGCTGGCTACCCGGCAGTTACCTGAATCTTTTGCTAATTTACACCAATTTAACTGCTTTTTATGACATTTTAATCAATTTTAGTTAAAACCTTGTGGAATGAAATTTCATTTCTTACCTGACCGGTACAGATGCATCTTTCCGTTATTTCGCTAGAATAGATATGGCAGGAGTCACCAGTAGAATGTGTTTTTTGATAATTGCTCGAAAAATAAATTTTTTGGATTTCCGAAAAAAATATGTTTTAAAAGGCCACCGGGTAAATAATCAGTTGTAGCAAAACCGGTTTTACCGGTTGCCTAGTTTTCCGGTGAAGTGAAAAAGTCAATTTTGACACCTTGCAGTAACCATTAATTAGCTCGTTTTGCTATAAAATCACTTAGATAAGCTCTGAAAGCTACGTAGGAAGGAACAAATTTGACCTAGAGAGGTTTTTGCACAAAAAGGGGCTTTCCCGGTACTCCGGTTTTTCCGGGACCGGTGAAAATGGAGCTGGCTACCCGTCAGTTACCCGAATCTATTGCTTAATTTCACCCAATAAACGTAGAGTTATTGCTTCTGTTTCGTTCCGGAAAGGAAACCGGTACATTTAAATAATTTTTTTTGCATGACCGGACTAGGTGTGACGTTCCGTTACTTTTCAACCCCCAGACCGGTAAAAGTACTCATTTTTCAGTTTTTTGCTAGTTTTGCAGCTATTCCACATATTTCGGTTCCGAAAAAGACATTCACATCCGAGTCTTTAGCAATCGGACGTATTTTCACCAAATCGCGATGTCCCGGTACTACATTCATCCGGGAAAACGGAAAAGAAATTTCTGACAAAAGCTGGCTACCCGGCAGTTACCTGAATCTTTTGCTAATTTACACCAATTTAACTGCTTTTTATGACATTTTAATCAATTTTAGTTAAAACCTTGTGGAATGAAATTTCATTTCTTACCTGACCGGTACAGATGCATCTTTCCGTTATTTCGCTAGAATAGATATGGCAGGAGTCACCAGTAGAATGTGTTTTTTGATAATTGCTCGAAAAATAAATTTTTTGGATTTCCGAAAAAAATATGTTTTAAAAGGCCACCGGGTAAATAATCAGTTGTAGCAAAACCGGTTTTACCGGTTGCCTAGTTTTCCGGTGAAGTGAAAAAGTCAATTTTGACACCTTGCAGTAACCATTAATTAGCTCGTTTTGCTATAAAATCACTTAGATAAGCTCTGAAAGCTACGTAGGAAGGAACAAATTTGACCTAGAGAGGTTTTTGCACAAAAAGGGGCTTTCCCGGTACTCCGGTTTTTCCGGGACCGGTGAAAATGGAGCTGGCTACCCGTCAGTTACCCGAATCTATTGCTTAATTTCACCCAATAAACGTAGAGTTATTGCTTCTGTTTCGTTCCGGAAAGGAAACCGGTACATTTAAATAATTTTTTTTGCATGACCGGACTAGGTGTGACGTTCCGTTACTTTTCAACCCCCAGACCGGTAAAAGTACTCATTTTTCAGTTTTTTGCTAGTTTTGCAGCTATTCCACATATTTCGGTTCCGAAAAAGACATTCACATCCGAGTCTTTAGCAATCGGACGTATTTTCACCAAATCGCGATGTCCCGGTACTACATTCATCCGGGAAAACGGAAAAGAAATTTCTGACAAAAGCTGGCTACCCGGCAGTTACCTGAATCTTTTGCTAATTTACACCAATTTAACTGCTTTTTATGACATTTTAATCAATTTTAGTTAAAACCTTGTGGAATGAAATTTCATTTCTTACCTGACCGGTACAGATGCATCTTTCCGTTATTTCGCTAGAATAGATATGGCAGGAGTCACCAGTAGAATGTGTTTTTTGATAATTGCTCGAAAAATAAATTTTTTGGATTTCCGAAAAAAATATGTTTTAAAAGGCCACCGGGTAAATAATCAGTTGTAGCAAAACCGGTTTTACCGGTTGCCTAGTTTTCCGGTGAAGTGAAAAGGTCAATTTTGACACCTTCGCAGTAACCATTAATTAGCTCGTTTTGCTATAAAATCACTTAGATAAGCTCTGAAAGCTACGTAGGAAGGAACAAATTTGACCTAGAGAGGTTTTTGCACAAAAAGGGGCTTTCCCGGTACTCCGGTTTTTCCGGGACCGGTGAAAATGGAGCTGGCTACCCGTCAGTTACCCGAATCTATTGCTTAATTTCACCCAATAAACGTAGAGTTATTGCTTCTGTTTCGTTCCGGAAAGGAAACCGGTACATTTAAATAATTTTTTTTGCATGACCGGACTAGGTGTGACGTTCCGTTACTTTTCAACCCCCAGACCGGTAAAAGTACTCATTTTTCAGTTTTTTGCTAGTTTTGCAGCTATTCCACATATTTCGGTTCCGAAAAAGACATTCACATCCGAGTCTTTAGCAATCGGACGTATTTTCACCAAATCGCGATGTCCCGGTACTACATTCATCCGGGAAAACGGAAAAGAAATTTCTGACAAAAGCTGGCTACCCGGCAGTTACCTGAATCTTTTGCTAATTTACACCAATTTAACTGCTTTTTATGACATTTTAATCAATTTTAGTTAAAACCTTGTGGAATGAAATTTCATTTCTTACCTGACCGGTACAGATGCATCTTTCCGTTATTTCGCTAGAATAGATATGGCAGGAGTCACCAGTAGAATGTGTTTTTTGATAATTGCTCGAAAAATAAATTTTTTGGATTTCCGAAAAAAATATGTTTTAAAAGGCCACCGGGTAAATAATCAGTTGTAGCAAAACCGGTTTTACCGGTTGCCTAGTTTTCCGGTGAAGTGAAAAGTCAATTTTGACACCTTGCAGTAACCATTAATTAGCTCGTTTTGCTATAAAATCACTTAGATAAGCTCTGAAAGCTACGTAGGAAGGAACAAATTTGACCTAGAGAGGTTTTTGCACAAAAAGGGGCTTTCCCGGTACTCCGGTTTTTCCGGGACCGGTGAAAATGGAGCTGGCTACCCGTCAGTTACCCGAATCTATTGCTTAATTTCACCCAATAAACGTAGAGTTATTGCTTCTGTTTCGTTCCGGAAAGGAAACCGGTACATTTAAATAATTTTTTTTGCATGACCGGACTAGGTGTGACGTTCCGTTACTTTTCAACCCCCAGACCGGTAAAAGTACTCATTTTTCAGTTTTTTGCTAGTTTTGCAGCTATTCCACATATTTCGGTTCCGAAAAAGACATTCACATCCGAGTCTTTAGCAATCGGACGTATTTTCACCAAATCGCGATGTCCCGGTACTACATTCATCCGGGAAAACGGAAAAGAAATTTCTGACAAAAGCTGGCTACCCGGCAGTTACCTGAATCTTTTGCTAATTTACACCAATTTAACTGCTTTTTATGACATTTTAATCAATTTTAGTTAAAACCTTGTGGAATGAAATTTCATTTCTTACCTGACCGGTACAGATGCATCTTTCCGTTATTTCGCTAGAATAGATATGGCAGGAGTCACCAGTAGAATGTGTTTTTTGATAATTGCTCGAAAAATAAATTTTTTGGATTTCCGAAAAAAATATGTTTTAAAAGGCCACCGGGTAAATAATCAGTTGTAGCAAAACCGGTTTTACCGGTTGCCTAGTTTTCCGGTGAAGTGAAAAGGTCAATTTTGACACCTTGCAGTAACCATTAATTAGCTCGTTTTGCTATAAAATCACTTAGATAAGCTCTGAAAGCTACGTAGGAAGGAACAAATTTGACCTAGAGAGGTTTTTGCACAAAAAGGGGCTTTCCCGGTACTCCGGTTTTTCCGGGACCGGTGAAAATGGAGCTGGCTACCCGTCAGTTACCCGAATCTATTGCTTAATTTCACCCAATAAACGTAGAGTTATTGCTTCTGTTTCGTTCCGGAAAGGAAACCGGTACATTTAAATAATTTTTTTTGCATGACCGGACTAGGTGTGACGTTCCGTTACTTTTCAACCCCCAGACCGGTAAAAGTACTCATTTTTCAGTTTTTTGCTAGTTTTGCAGCTATTCCACATATTTCGGTTCCGAAAAAGACATTCACATCCGAGTCTTTAGCAATCGGACGTATTTTCACCAAATCGCGATGTCCCGGTACTACATTCATCCGGGAAAACGGAAAAGAAATTTCTGACAAAAGCTGGCTACCCGGCAGTTACCTGAATCTTTTGCTAATTTACACCAATTTAACTGCTTTTTATGACATTTTAATCAATTTTAGTTAAAACCTTGTGGAATGAAATTTCATTTCTTACCTGACCGGTACAGATGCATCTTTCCGTTATTTCGCTAGAATAGATATGGCAGGAGTCACCAGTAGAATGTGTTTTTTGATAATTGCTCGAAAAATAAATTTTTTGGATTTCCGAAAAAAATATGTTTTAAAAGGCCACCGGGTAAATAATCAGTTGTAGCAAAACCGGTTTTACCGGTTGCCTAGTTTTCCGGTGAAGTGAAAAAGTCAATTTTGACACCTTGCAGTAACCATTAATTAGCTCGTTTTGCTATAAAATCACTTAGATAAGCTCTGAAAGCTACGTAGGAAGGAACAAATTTGACCTAGAGAGGTTTTTGCACAAAAAGGGGCTTTCCCGGTACTCCGGTTTTTCCGGGACCGGTGAAAATGGAGCTGGCTACCCGTCAGTTACCCGAATCTATTGCTTAATTTCACCCAATAAACGTAGAGTTATTGCTTCTGTTTCGTTCCGGAAAGGAAACCGGTACATTTAAATAATTTTTTTTGCATGACCGGACTAGGTGTGACGTTCCGTTACTTTTCAACCCCCAGACCGGTAAAAGTACTCATTTTTCAGTTTTTTGCTAGTTTTGCAGCTATTCCACATATTTCGGTTCCGAAAAAGACATTCACATCCGAGTCTTTAGCAATCGGACGTATTTTCACCAAATCGCGATGTCCCGGTACTACATTCATCCGGGAAAACGGAAAAGAAATTTCTGACAAAAGCTGGCTACCCGGCAGTTACCTGAATCTTTTGCTAATTTACACCAATTTAACTGCTTTTTATGACATTTTAATCAATTTTAGTTAAAACCTTGTGGAATGAAATTTCATTTCTTACCTGACCGGTACAGATGCATCTTTCCGTTATTTCGCTAGAATAGATATGGCAGGAGTCACCAGTAGAATGTGTTTTTTGATAATTGCTCGAAAAATAAATTTTTTGGATTTCCGAAAAAAATATGTTTTAAAAGGCCACCGGATAAATAATCAGTTGTAGCAAAACCGGTTTTACCGGTTGCCTAGTTTTCCGGTGAAGTGAAAAGGTCAATTTTGACACCTTGCAGTAACCATTAATTAGCTCGTTTTGCTATAAAATCACTTAGATAAGCTCTGAAAGCTACGTAGGAAGGAACAAATTTGACCTAGAGAGGTTTTTGCACAAAAAGGGGCTTTCCCGGTACTCCGGTTTTTCCGGGACCGGTGAAAATGGAGCTGGCTACCCGTCAGTTACCCGAATCTATTGCTTAATTTCACCCAATAAACGTAGAGTTATTGCTTCTGTTTCGTTCCGGAAAGGAAACCGGTACATTTAAATAATTTTTTTTGCATGACCGGACTAGGTGTGACGTTCCGTTACTTTTCAACCCCCAGACCGGTAAAAGTACTCATTTTTCAGTTTTTTGCTAGTTTTGCAGCTATTCCACATATTTCGGTTCCGAAAAAGACATTCACATCCGAGTCTTTAGCAATCGGACGTATTTTCACCAAATCGCGATGTCCCGGTACTACATTCATCCGGGAAAACGGAAAAGAAATTTCTGACAAAAGCTGGCTACCCGGCAGTTACCTGAATCTTTTGCTAATTTACACCAATTTAACTGCTTTTTATGACATTTTAATCAATTTTAGTTAAAACCTTGTGGAATGAAATTTCATTTCTTACCTGACCGGTACAGATGCATCTTTCCGTTATTTCGCTAGAATAGATATGGCAGGAGTCACCAGTAGAATGTGTTTTTTGATAATTGCTCGAAAAATAAATTTTTTGGATTTCCGAAAAAAATATGTTTTAAAAGGCCACCGGGTAAATAATCAGTTGTAGCAAAACCGGTTTTACCGGTTGCCTAGTTTTCCGGTGAAGTGAAAAAGTCAATTTTGACACCTTGCAGTAACCATTAATTAGCTCGTTTTGCTATAAAATCACTTAGATAAGCTCTGAAAGCTACGTAGGAAGGAACAAATTTGACCTAGAGAGGTTTTTGCACAAAAAGGGGCTTTCCCGGTACTCCGGTTTTTCCGGGACCGGTGAAAATGGAGCTGGCTACCCGTCAGTTACCCGAATCTATTGCTTAATTTCACCCAATAAACGTAGAGTTATTGCTTCTGTTTCGTTCCGGAAAGGAAACCGGTACATTTAAATAATTTTTTTTGCATGACCGGACTAGGTGTGACGTTCCGTTACTTTTCAACCCCCAGACCGGTAAAAGTACTCATTTTTCAGTTTTTTGCTAGTTTTGCAGCTATTCCACATATTTCGGTTCCGAAAAAGACATTCACATCCGAGTCTTTAGCAATCGGACGTATTTTCACCAAATCGCGATGTCCCGGTACTACATTCATCCGGGAAAACGGAAAAGAAATTTCTGACAAAAGCTGGCTACCCGGCAGTTACCTGAATCTTTTGCTAATTTACACCAATTTAACTGCTTTTTATGACATTTTAATCAATTTTAGTTAAAACCTTGTGGAATGAAATTTCATTTCTTACCTGACCGGTACAGATGCATCTTTCCGTTATTTCGCTAGAATAGATATGGCAGGAGTCACCAGTAGAATGTGTTTTTTGATAATTGCTCGAAAAATAAATTTTTTGGATTTCCGAAAAAAATATGTTTTAAAAGGCCACCGGGTAAATAATCAGTTGTAGCAAAACCGGTTTTACCGGTTGCCTAGTTTTCCGGTGAAGTGAAAAAGTCAATTTTGACACCTCGCAGTAACCATTAATTAGCTCGTTTTGCTATAAAATCACTTAGATAAGCTCTGAAAGCTACGTAGGAAGGAACAAATTTGACCTAGAGAGGTTTTTGCACAAAAAGGGGCTTTCCCGGTACTCCGGTTTTTCCGGGACCGGTGAAAATGGAGCTGGCTACCCGTCAGTTACCCGAATCTATTGCTTAATTTCACCCAATAAACGTAGAGTTATTGCTTCTGTTTCGTTCCGGAAAGGAAACCGGTACATTTAAATAATTTTTTTTGCATGACCGGACTAGGTGTGACGTTCCGTTACTTTTCAACCCCCAGACCGGTAAAAGTACTCATTTTTCAGTTTTTTGCTAGTTTTGCAGCTATTCCACATATTTCGGTTCCGAAAAAGACATTCACATCCGAGTCTTTAGCAATCGGACGTATTTTCACCAAATCGCGATGTCCCGGTACTACATTCATCCGGGAAAACGGAAAAGAAATTTCTGACAAAAGCTGGCTACCCGGCAGTTACCTGAATCTTTTGCTAATTTACACCAATTTAACTGCTTTTTATGACATTTTAATCAATTTTAGTTAAAACCTTGTGGAATGAAATTTCATTTCTTACCTGACCGGTACAGATGCATCTTTCCGTTATTTCGCTAGAATAGATATGGCAGGAGTCACCAGTAGAATGTGTTTTTTGATAATTGCTCGAAAAATAAATTTTTTGGATTTCCGAAAAAAATATGTTTTAAAAGGCCACCGGGTAAATAATCAGTTGTAGCAAAACCGGTTTTACCGGTTGCCTAGTTTTCCGGTGAAGTGAAAAAGTCAATTTTGACACCTTGCAGTAACCATTAATTAGCTCGTTTTGCTATAAAATCACTTAGATAAGCTCTGAAAGCTACGTAGGAAGGAACAAATTTGACCTAGAGAGGTTTTTGCACAAAAAGGGGCTTTCCCGGTACTCCGGTTTTTCCGGGACCGGTGAAAATGGAGCTGGCTACCCGTCAGTTACCCGAATCTATTGCTTAATTTCACCCAATAAACGTAGAGTTATTGCTTCTGTTTCGTTCCGGAAAGGAAACCGGTACATTTAAATAATTTTTTTTGCATGACCGGACTAGGTGTGACGTTCCGTTACTTTTCAACCCCCAG
Source organism: Platynereis dumerilii (assembly GCA_026936325.1). Lineage (NCBI taxonomy): Eukaryota > Metazoa > Annelida > Polychaeta > Phyllodocida > Nereididae > Platynereis > Platynereis dumerilii. The sequence goes on along the minus strand of JAPTHN010000104.1, from coordinate 941,652 downwards.
ACCGGTAAAAGTACTCATTTTTCAGTTTTTTGCTAGTTTTGCAGCTATTCCACATATTTCGGTTCCGAAAAAGACATTCACATCCGAGTCTTTAGCAATCGGACGTATTTTCACCAAATCGCGATGTCCCGGTACTACATTCATCCGGGAAAACGGAAAAGAAATTTCTGACAAAAGCTGGCTACCCGGCAGTTACCTGAATCTTTTGCTAATTTACACCAATTTAACTGCTTTTTATGACATTTTAATCAATTTTAGTTAAAACCTTGTGGAATGAAATTTCATTTCTTACCTGACCGGTACAGATGCATCTTTCCGTTATTTCGCTAGAATAGATATGGCAGGAGTCACCAGTAGAATGTGTTTTTTGATAATTGCTCGAAAAATAAATTTTTTGGATTTCCGAAAAAAATATGTTTTAAAAGGCCACCGGATAAATAATCAGTTGTAGCAAAACCGGTTTTACCGGTTGCCTAGTTTTCCGGTGAAGTGAAAAGGTCAATTTTGACACCTCGCAGTAACCATTAATTAGCTCGTTTTGCTATAAAATCACTTAGATAAGCTCTGAAAGCTACGTAGGAAGGAACAAATTTGACCTAGAGAGGTTTTTGCACAAAAAGGGGCTTTCCCGGTACTCCGGTTTTTCCGGGACCGGTGAAAATGGAGCTGGCTACCCGTCAGTTACCCGAATCTATTGCTTAATTTCACCCAATAAACGTAGAGTTATTGCTTCTGTTTCGTTCCGGAAAGGAAACCGGTACATTTAAATAATTTTTTTTGCATGACCGGACTAGGTGTGACGTTCCGTTACTTTTCAACCCCCAGACCGGTAAAAGTACTCATTTTTCAGTTTTTTGCTAGTTTTGCAGCTATTCCACATATTTCGGTTCCGAAAAAGACATTCACATCCGAGTCTTTAGCAATCGGACGTATTTTCACCAAATCGCGATGTCCCGGTACTACATTCATCCGGGAAAACGGAAAAGAAATTTCTGACAAAAGCTGGCTACCCGGCAGTTACCTGAATCTTTTGCTAATTTACACCAATTTAACTGCTTTTTATGACATTTTAATCAATTTTAGTTAAAACCTTGTGGAATGAAATTTCATTTCTTACCTGACCGGTACAGATGCATCTTTCCGTTATTTCGCTAGAATAGATATGGCAGGAGTCACCAGTAGAATGTGTTTTTTGATAATTGCTCGAAAAATAAATTTTTTGGATTTCCGAAAAAAATATGTTTTAAAAGGCCACCGGGTAAATAATCAGTTGTAGCAAAACCGGTTTTACCGGTTGCCTAGTTTTCCGGTGAAGTGAAAAAGTCAATTTTGACACCTTGCAGTAACCATTAATTAGCTCGTTTTGCTATAAAATCACTTAGATAAGCTCTGAAAGCTACGTAGGAAGGAACAAATTTGACCTAGAGAGGTTTTTGCACAAAAAGGGGCTTTCCCGGTACTCCGGTTTTTCCGGGACCGGTGAAAATGGAGCTGGCTACCCGTCAGTTACCCGAATCTATTGCTTAATTTCACCCAATAAACGTAGAGTTATTGCTTCTGTTTCGTTCCGGAAAGGAAACCGGTACATTTAAATAATTTTTTTTGCATGACCGGACTAGGTGTGACGTTCCGTTACTTTTCAACCCCCAGACCGGTAAAAGTACTCATTTTTCAGTTTTTTGCTAGTTTTGCAGCTATTCCACATATTTCGGTTCCGAAAAAGACATTCACATCCGAGTCTTTAGCAATCGGACGTATTTTCACCAAATCGCGATGTCCCGGTACTACATTCATCCGGGAAAACGGAAAAGAAATTTCTGACAAAAGCTGGCTACCCGGCAGTTACCTGAATCTTTTGCTAATTTACACCAATTTAACTGCTTTTTATGACATTTTAATCAATTTTAGTTAAAACCTTGTGGAATGAAATTTCATTTCTTACCTGACCGGTACAGATGCATCTTTCCGTTATTTCGCTAGAATAGATATGGCAGGAGTCACCAGTAGAATGTGTTTTTTGATAATTGCTCGAAAAATAAATTTTTTGGATTTCCGAAAAAAATATGTTTTAAAAGGCCACCGGATAAATAATCAGTTGTAGCAAAACCGGTTTTACCGGTTGCCTAGTTTTCCGGTGAAGTGAAAAGGTCAATTTTGACACCTCGCAGTAACCATTAATTAGCTCGTTTTGCTATAAAATCACTTAGATAAGCTCTGAAAGCTACGTAGGAAGGAACAAATTTGACCTAGAGAGGTTTTTGCACAAAAAGGGGCTTTCCCGGTACTCCGGTTTTTCCGGGACCGGTGAAAATGGAGCTGGCTACCCGTCAGTTACCCGAATCTATTGCTTAATTTCACCCAATAAACGTAGAGTTATTGCTTCTGTTTCGTTCCGGAAAGGAAACCGGTACATTTAAATAATTTTTTTTGCATGACCGGACTAGGTGTGACGTTCCGTTACTTTTCAACCCCCAGACCGGTAAAAGTACTCATTTTTCAGTTTTTTGCTAGTTTTGCAGCTATTCCACATATTTCGGTTCCGAAAAAGACATTCACATCCGAGTCTTTAGCAATCGGACGTATTTTCACCAAATCGCGATGTCCCGGTACTACATTCATCCGGGAAAACGGAAAAGAAATTTCTGACAAAAGCTGGCTACCCGGCAGTTACCTGAATCTTTTGCTAATTTACACCAATTTAACTGCTTTTTATGACATTTTAATCAATTTTAGTTAAAACCTTGTGGAATGAAATTTCATTTCTTACCTGACCGGTACAGATGCATCTTTCCGTTATTTCGCTAGAATAGATATGGCAGGAGTCACCAGTAGAATGTGTTTTTTGATAATTGCTCGAAAAATAAATTTTTTGGATTTCCGAAAAAAATATGTTTTAAAAGGCCACCGGGTAAATAATCAGTTGTAGCAAAACCGGTTTTACCGGTTGCCTAGTTTTCCGGTGAAGTGAAAAAGTCAATTTTGACACCTTGCAGTAACCATTAATTAGCTCGTTTTGCTATAAAATCACTTAGATAAGCTCTGAAAGCTACGTAGGAAGGAACAAATTTGACCTAGAGAGGTTTTTGCACAAAAAGGGGCTTTCCCGGTACTCCGGTTTTTCCGGGACCGGTGAAAATGGAGCTGGCTACCCGTCAGTTACCCGAATCTATTGCTTAATTTCACCCAATAAACGTAGAGTTATTGCTTCTGTTTCGTTCCGGAAAGGAAACCGGTACATTTAAATAATTTTTTTTGCATGACCGGACTAGGTGTGACGTTCCGTTACTTTTCAACCCCCAGACCGGTAAAAGTACTCATTTTTCAGTTTTTTGCTAGTTTTGCAGCTATTCCACATATTTCGGTTCCGAAAAAGACATTCACATCCGAGTCTTTAGCAATCGGACGTATTTTCACCAAATCGCGATGTCCCGGTACTACATTCATCCGGGAAAACGGAAAAGAAATTTCTGACAAAAGCTGGCTACCCGGCAGTTACCTGAATCTTTTGCTAATTTACACCAATTTAACTGCTTTTTATGACATTTTAATCAATTTTAGTTAAAACCTTGTGGAATGAAATTTCATTTCTTACCTGACCGGTACAGATGCATCTTTCCGTTATTTCGCTAGAATAGATATGGCAGGAGTCACCAGTAGAATGTGTTTTTTGATAATTGCTCGAAAAATAAATTTTTTGGATTTCCGAAAAAAATATGTTTTAAAAGGCCACCGGGTAAATAATCAGTTGTAGCAAAACCGGTTTTACCGGTTGCCTAGTTTTCCGGTGAAGTGAAAAAGTCAATTTTGACACCTTGCAGTAACCATTAATTAGCTCGTTTTGCTATAAAATCACTTAGATAAGCTCTGAAAGCTACGTAGGAAGGAACAAATTTGACCTAGAGAGGTTTTTGCACAAAAAGGGGCTTTCCCGGTACTCCGGTTTTTCCGGGACCGGTGAAAATGGAGCTGGCTACCCGTCAGTTACCCGAATCTATTGCTTAATTTCACCCAATAAACGTAGAGTTATTGCTTCTGTTTCGTTCCGGAAAGGAAACCGGTACATTTAAATAATTTTTTTTGCATGACCGGACTAGGTGTGACGTTCCGTTACTTTTCAACCCCCAGACCGGTAAAAGTACTCATTTTTCAGTTTTTTGCTAGTTTTGCAGCTATTCCACATATTTCGGTTCCGAAAAAGACATTCACATCCGAGTCTTTAGCAATCGGACGTATTTTCACCAAATCGCGATGTCCCGGTACTACATTCATCCGGGAAAACGGAAAAGAAATTTCTGACAAAAGCTGGCTACCCGGCAGTTACCTGAATCTTTTGCTAATTTACACCAATTTAACTGCTTTTTATGACATTTTAATCAATTTTAGTTAAAACCTTGTGGAATGAAATTTCATTTCTTACCTGACCGGTACAGATGCATCTTTCCGTTATTTCGCTAGAATAGATATGGCAGGAGTCACCAGTAGAATGTGTTTTTTGATAATTGCTCGAAAAATAAATTTTTTGGATTTCCGAAAAAAATATGTTTTAAAAGGCCACCGGGTAAATAATCAGTTGTAGCAAAACCGGTTTTACCGGTTGCCTAGTTTTCCGGTGAAGTGAAAAAGTCAATTTTGACACCTTGCAGTAACCATTAATTAGCTCGTTTTGCTATAAAATCACTTAGATAAGCTCTGAAAGCTACGTAGGAAGGAACAAATTTGACCTAGAGAGGTTTTTGCACAAAAAGGGGCTTTCCCGGTACTCCGGTTTTTCCGGGACCGGTGAAAATGGAGCTGGCTACCCGTCAGTTACCCGAATCTATTGCTTAATTTCACCCAATAAACGTAGAGTTATTGCTTCTGTTTCGTTCCGGAAAGGAAACCGGTACATTTAAATAATTTTTTTTGCATGACCGGACTAGGTGTGACGTTCCGTTACTTTTCAACCCCCAGACCGGTAAAAGTACTCATTTTTCAGTTTTTTGCTAGTTTTGCAGCTATTCCACATATTTCGGTTCCGAAAAAGACATTCACATCCGAGTCTTTAGCAATCGGACGTATTTTCACCAAATCGCGATGTCCCGGTACTACATTCATCCGGGAAAACGGAAAAGAAATTTCTGACAAAAGCTGGCTACCCGGCAGTTACCTGAATCTTTTGCTAATTTACACCAATTTAACTGCTTTTTATGACATTTTAATCAATTTTAGTTAAAACCTTGTGGAATGAAATTTCATTTCTTACCTGACCGGTACAGATGCATCTTTCCGTTATTTCGCTAGAATAGATATGGCAGGAGTCACCAGTAGAATGTGTTTTTTGATAATTGCTCGAAAAATAAATTTTTTGGATTTCCGAAAAAAATATGTTTTAAAAGGCCACCGGGTAAATAATCAGTTGTAGCAAAACCGGTTTTACCGGTTGCCTAGTTTTCCGGTGAAGTGAAAAAGTCAATTTTGACACCTTGCAGTAACCATTAATTAGCTCGTTTTGCTATAAAATCACTTAGATAAGCTCTGAAAGCTACGTAGGAAGGAACAAATTTGACCTAGAGAGGTTTTTGCACAAAAAGGGGCTTTCCCGGTACTCCGGTTTTTCCGGGACCGGTGAAAATGGAGCTGGCTACCCGTCAGTTACCCGAATCTATTGCTTAATTTCACCCAATAAACGTAGAGTTATTGCTTCTGTTTCGTTCCGGAAAGGAAACCGGTACATTTAAATAATTTTTTTTGCATGACCGGACTAGGTGTGACGTTCCGTTACTTTTCAACCCCCAGACCGGTAAAAGTACTCATTTTTCAGTTTTTTGCTAGTTTTGCAGCTATTCCACATATTTCGGTTCCGAAAAAGACATTCACATCCGAGTCTTTAGCAATCGGACGTATTTTCACCAAATCGCGATGTCCCGGTACTACATTCATCCGGGAAAACGGAAAAGAAATTTCTGACAAAAGCTGGCTACCCGGCAGTTACCTGAATCTTTTGCTAATTTACACCAATTTAACTGCTTTTTATGACATTTTAATCAATTTTAGTTAAAACCTTGTGGAATGAAATTTCATTTCTTACCTGACCGGTACAGATGCATCTTTCCGTTATTTCGCTAGAATAGATATGGCAGGAGTCACCAGTAGAATGTGTTTTTTGATAATTGCTCGAAAAATAAATTTTTTGGATTTCCGAAAAAAATATGTTTTAAAAGGCCACCGGGTAAATAATCAGTTGTAGCAAAACCGGTTTTACCGGTTGCCTAGTTTTCCGGTGAAGTGAAAAAGTCAATTTTGACACCTTGCAGTAACCATTAATTAGCTCGTTTTGCTATAAAATCACTTAGATAAGCTCTGAAAGCTACGTAGGAAGGAACAAATTTGACCTAGAGAGGTTTTTGCACAAAAAGGGGCTTTCCCGGTACTCCGGTTTTTCCGGGACCGGTGAAAATGGAGCTGGCTACCCGTCAGTTACCCGAATCTATTGCTTAATTTCACCCAATAAACGTAGAGTTATTGCTTCTGTTTCGTTCCGGAAAGGAAACCGGTACATTTAAATAATTTTTTTTGCATGACCGGACTAGGTGTGACGTTCCGTTACTTTTCAACCCCCAGACCGGTAAAAGTACTCATTTTTCAGTTTTTTGCTAGTTTTGCAGCTATTCCACATATTTCGGTTCCGAAAAAGACATTCACATCCGAGTCTTTAGCAATCGGACGTATTTTCACCAAATCGCGATGTCCCGGTACTACATTCATCCGGGAAAACGGAAAAGAAATTTCTGACAAAAGCTGGCTACCCGGCAGTTACCTGAATCTTTTGCTAATTTACACCAATTTAACTGCTTTTTATGACATTTTAATCAATTTTAGTTAAAACCTTGTGGAATGAAATTTCATTTCTTACCTGACCGGTACAGATGCATCTTTCCGTTATTTCGCTAGAATAGATATGGCAGGAGTCACCAGTAGAATGTGTTTTTTGATAATTGCTCGAAAAATAAATTTTTTGGATTTCCGAAAAAAATATGTTTTAAAAGGCCACCGGGTAAATAATCAGTTGTAGCAAAACCGGTTTTACCGGTTGCCTAGTTTTCCGGTGAAGTGAAAAAGTCAATTTTGACACCTTGCAGTAACCATTAATTAGCTCGTTTTGCTATAAAATCACTTAGATAAGCTCTGAAAGCTACGTAGGAAGGAACAAATTTGACCTAGAGAGGTTTTTGCACAAAAAGGGGCTTTCCCGGTACTCCGGTTTTTCCGGGACCGGTGAAAATGGAGCTGGCTACCCGTCAGTTACCCGAATCTATTGCTTAATTTCACCCAATAAACGTAGAGTTATTGCTTCTGTTTCGTTCCGGAAAGGAAACCGGTACATTTAAATAATTTTTTTTGCATGACCGGACTAGGTGTGACGTTCCGTTACTTTTCAACCCCCAGACCGGTAAAAGTACTCATTTTTCAGTTTTTTGCTAGTTTTGCAGCTATTCCACATATTTCGGTTCCGAAAAAGACATTCACATCCGAGTCTTTAGCAATCGGACGTATTTTCACCAAATCGCGATGTCCCGGTACTACATTCATCCGGGAAAACGGAAAAGAAATTTCTGACAAAAGCTGGCTACCCGGCAGTTACCTGAATCTTTTGCTAATTTACACCAATTTAACTGCTTTTTATGACATTTTAATCAATTTTAGTTAAAACCTTGTGGAATGAAATTTCATTTCTTACCTGACCGGTACAGATGCATCTTTCCGTTATTTCGCTAGAATAGATATGGCAGGAGTCACCAGTAGAATGTGTTTTTTGATAATTGCTCGAAAAATAAATTTTTTGGATTTCCGAAAAAAATATGTTTTAAAAGGCCACCGGATAAATAATCAGTTGTAGCAAAACCGGTTTTACCGGTTGCCTAGTTTTCCGGTGAAGTGAAAAGGTCAATTTTGACACCTCGCAGTAACCATTAATTAGCTCGTTTTGCTATAAAATCACTTAGATAAGCTCTGAAAGCTACGTAGGAAGGAACAAATTTGACCTAGAGAGGTTTTTGCACAAAAAGGGGCTTTCCCGGTACTCCGGTTTTTCCGGGACCGGTGAAAATGGAGCTGGCTACCCGTCAGTTACCCGAATCTATTGCTTAATTTCACCCAATAAACGTAGAGTTATTGCTTCTGTTTCGTTCCGGAAAGGAAACCGGTACATTTAAATAATTTTTTTTGCATGACCGGACTAGGTGTGACGTTCCGTTACTTTTCAACCCCCAGACCGGTAAAAGTACTCATTTTTCAGTTTTTTGCTAGTTTTGCAGCTATTCCACATATTTCGGTTCCGAAAAAGACATTCACATCCGAGTCTTTAGCAATCGGACGTATTTTCACCAAATCGCGATGTCCCGGTACTACATTCATCCGGGAAAACGGAAAAGAAATTTCTGACAAAAGCTGGCTACCCGGCAGTTACCTGAATCTTTTGCTAATTTACACCAATTTAACTGCTTTTTATGACATTTTAATCAATTTTAGTTAAAACCTTGTGGAATGAAATTTCATTTCTTACCTGACCGGTACAGATGCATCTTTCCGTTATTTCGCTAGAATAGATATGGCAGGAGTCACCAGTAGAATGTGTTTTTTGATAATTGCTCGAAAAATAAATTTTTTGGATTTCCGAAAAAAATATGTTTTAAAAGGCCACCGGGTAAATAATCAGTTGTAGCAAAACCGGTTTTACCGGTTGCCTAGTTTTCCGGTGAAGTGAAAAAGTCAATTTTGACACCTTGCAGTAACCATTAATTAGCTCGTTTTGCTATAAAATCACTTAGATAAGCTCTGAAAGCTACGTAGGAAGGAACAAATTTGACCTAGAGAGGTTTTTGCACAAAAAGGGGCTTTCCCGGTACTCCGGTTTTTCCGGGACCGGTGAAAATGGAGCTGGCTACCCGTCAGTTACCCGAATCTATTGCTTAATTTCACCCAATAAACGTAGAGTTATTGCTTCTGTTTCGTTCCGGAAAGGAAACCGGTACATTTAAATAATTTTTTTTGCATGACCGGACTAGGTGTGACGTTCCGTTACTTTTCAACCCCCAGACCGGTAAAAGTACTCATTTTTCAGTTTTTTGCTAGTTTTGCAGCTATTCCACATATTTCGGTTCCGAAAAAGACATTCACATCCGAGTCTTTAGCAATCGGACGTATTTTCACCAAATCGCGATGTCCCGGTACTACATTCATCCGGGAAAACGGAAAAGAAATTTCTGACAAAAGCTGGCTACCCGGCAGTTACCTGAATCTTTTGCTAATTTACACCAATTTAACTGCTTTTTATGACATTTTAATCAATTTTAGTTAAAACCTTGTGGAATGAAATTTCATTTCTTACCTGACCGGTACAGATGCATCTTTCCGTTATTTCGCTAGAATAGATATGGCAGGAGTCACCAGTAGAATGTGTTTTTTGATAATTGCTCGAAAAATAAATTTTTTGGATTTCCGAAAAAAATATGTTTTAAAAGGCCACCGGGTAAATAATCAGTTGTAGCAAAACCGGTTTTACCGGTTGCCTAGTTTTCCGGTGAAGTGAAAAGGTCAATTTTGACACCTTGCAGTAACCATTAATTAGCTCGTTTTGCTATAAAATCACTTAGATAAGCTCTGAAAGCTACGTAGGAAGGAACAAATTTGACCTAGAGAGGTTTTTGCACAAAAAGGGGCTTTCCCGGTACTCCGGTTTTTCCGGGACCGGTGAAAATGGAGCTGGCTACCCGTCAGTTACCCGAATCTATTGCTTAATTTCACCCAATAAACGTAGAGTTATTGCTTCTGTTTCGTTCCGGAAAGGAAACCGGTACATTTAAATAATTTTTTTTGCATGACCGGACTAGGTGTGACGTTCCGTTACTTTTCAACCCCCAGACCGGTAAAAGTACTCATTTTTCAGTTTTTTGCTAGTTTTGCAGCTATTCCACATATTTCGGTTCCGAAAAAGACATTCACATCCGAGTCTTTAGCAATCGGACGTATTTTCACCAAATCGCGATGTCCCGGTACTACATTCATCCGGGAAAACGGAAAAGAAATTTCTGACAAAAGCTGGCTACCCGGCAGTTACCTGAATCTTTTGCTAATTTACACCAATTTAACTGCTTTTTATGACATTTTAATCAATTTTAGTTAAAACCTTGTGGAATGAAATTTCATTTCTTACCTGACCGGTACAGATGCATCTTTCCGTTATTTCGCTAGAATAGATATGGCAGGAGTCACCAGTAGAATGTGTTTTTTGATAATTGCTCGAAAAATAAATTTTTTGGATTTCCGAAAAAAATATGTTTTAAAAGGCCACCGGGTAAATAATCAGTTGTAGCAAAACCGGTTTTACCGGTTGCCTAGTTTTCCGGTGAAGTGAAAAAGTCAATTTTGACACCTTGCAGTAACCATTAATTAGCTCGTTTTGCTATAAAATCACTTAGATAAGCTCTGAAAGCTACGTAGGAAGGAACAAATTTGACCTAGAGAGGTTTTTGCACAAAAAGGGGCTTTCCCGGTACTCCGGTTTTTCCGGGACCGGTGAAAATGGAGCTGGCTACCCGTCAGTTACCCGAATCTATTGCTTAATTTCACCCAATAAACGTAGAGTTATTGCTTCTGTTTCGTTCCGGAAAGGAAACCGGTACATTTAAATAATTTTTTTTGCATGACCGGACTAGGTGTGACGTTCCGTTACTTTTCAACCCCCAGACCGGTAAAAGTACTCATTTTTCAGTTTTTTGCTAGTTTTGCAGCTATTCCACATATTTCGGTTCCGAAAAAGACATTCACATCCGAGTCTTTAGCAATCGGACGTATTTTCACCAAATCGCGATGTCCCGGTACTACATTCATCCGGGAAAACGGAAAAGAAATTTCTGACAAAAGCTGGCTACCCGGCAGTTACCTGAATCTTTTGCTAATTTACACCAATTTAACTGCTTTTTATGACATTTTAATCAATTTTAGTTAAAACCTTGTGGAATGAAATTTCATTTCTTACCTGACCGGTACAGATGCATCTTTCCGTTATTTCGCTAGAATAGATATGGCAGGAGTCACCAGTAGAATGTGTTTTTTGATAATTGCTCGAAAAATAAATTTTTTGGATTTCCGAAAAAAATATGTTTTAAAAGGCCACCGGGTAAATAATCAGTTGTAGCAAAACCGGTTTTACCGGTTGCCTAGTTTTCCGGTGAAGTGAAAAAGTCAATTTTGACACCTTGCAGTAACCATTAATTAGCTCGTTTTGCTATAAAATCACTTAGATAAGCTCTGAAAGCTACGTAGGAAGGAACAAATTTGACCTAGAGAGGTTTTTGCACAAAAAGGGGCTTTCCCGGTACTCCGGTTTTTCCGGGACCGGTGAAAATGGAGCTGGCTACCCGTCAGTTACCCGAATCTATTGCTTAATTTCACCCAATAAACGTAGAGTTATTGCTTCTGTTTCGTTCCGGAAAGGAAACCGGTACATTTAAATAATTTTTTTTGCATGACCGGACTAGGTGTGACGTTCCGTTACTTTTCAACCCCCAGACCGGTAAAAGTACTCATTTTTCAGTTTTTTGCTAGTTTTGCAGCTATTCCACATATTTCGGTTCCGAAAAAGACATTCACATCCGAGTCTTTAGCAATCGGACGTATTTTCACCAAATCGCGATGTCCCGGTACTACATTCATCCGGGAAAACGGAAAAGAAATTTCTGACAAAAGCTGGCTACCCGGCAGTTACCTGAATCTTTTGCTAATTTACACCAATTTAACTGCTTTTTATGACATTTTAATCAATTTTAGTTAAAACCTTGTGGAATGAAATTTCATTTCTTACCTGACCGGTACAGATGCATCTTTCCGTTATTTCGCTAGAATAGATATGGCAGGAGTCACCAGTAGAATGTGTTTTTTGATAATTGCTCGAAAAATAAATTTTTTGGATTTCCGAAAAAAATATGTTTTAAAAGGCCACCGGGTAAATAATCAGTTGTAGCAAAACCGGTTTTACCGGTTGCCTAGTTTTCCGGTGAAGTGAAAAAGTCAATTTTGACACCTTGCAGTAACCATTAATTAGCTCGTTTTGCTATAAAATCACTTAGATAAGCTCTGAAAGCTACGTAGGAAGGAACAAATTTGACCTAGAGAGGTTTTTGCACAAAAAGGGGCTTTCCCGGTACTCCGGTTTTTCCGGGACCGGTGAAAATGGAGCTGGCTACCCGTCAGTTACCCGAATCTATTGCTTAATTTCACCCAATAAACGTAGAGTTATTGCTTCTGTTTCGTTCCGGAAAGGAAACCGGTACATTTAAATAATTTTTTTTGCATGACCGGACTAGGTGTGACGTTCCGTTACTTTTCAACCCCCAGACCGGTAAAAGTACTCATTTTTCAGTTTTTTGCTAGTTTTGCAGCTATTCCACATATTTCGGTTCCGAAAAAGACATTCACATCCGAGTCTTTAGCAATCGGACGTATTTTCACCAAATCGCGATGTCCCGGTACTACATTCATCCGGGAAAACGGAAAAGAAATTTCTGACAAAAGCTGGCTACCCGGCAGTTACCTGAATCTTTTGCTAATTTACACCAATTTAACTGCTTTTTATGACATTTTAATCAATTTTAGTTAAAACCTTGTGGAATGAAATTTCATTTCTTACCTGACCGGTACAGATGCATCTTTCCGTTATTTCGCTAGAATAGATATGGCAGGAGTCACCAGTAGAATGTGTTTTTTGATAATTGCTCGAAAAATAAATTTTTTGGATTTCCGAAAAAAATATGTTTTAAAAGGCCACCGGGTAAATAATCAGTTGTAGCAAAACCGGTTTTACCGGTTGCCTAGTTTTCCGGTGAAGTGAAAAAGTCAATTTTGACACCTTGCAGTAACCATTAATTAGCTCGTTTTGCTATAAAATCACTTAGATAAGCTCTGAAAGCTACGTAGGAAGGAACAAATTTGACCTAGAGAGGTTTTTGCACAAAAAGGGGCTTTCCCGGTACTCCGGTTTTTCCGGGACCGGTGAAAATGGAGCTGGCTACCCGTCAGTTACCCGAATCTATTGCTTAATTTCACCCAATAAACGTAGAGTTATTGCTTCTGTTTCGTTCCGGAAAGGAAACCGGTACATTTAAATAATTTTTTTTGCATGACCGGACTAGGTGTGACGTTCCGTTACTTTTCAACCCCCAGACCGGTAAAAGTACTCATTTTTCAGTTTTTTGCTAGTTTTGCAGCTATTCCACATATTTCGGTTCCGAAAAAGACATTCACATCCGAGTCTTTAGCAATCGGACGTATTTTCACCAAATCGCGATGTCCCGGTACTACATTCATCCGGGAAAACGGAAAAGAAATTTCTGACAAAAGCTGGCTACCCGGCAGTTACCTGAATCTTTTGCTAATTTACACCAATTTAACTGCTTTTTATGACATTTTAATCAATTTTAGTTAAAACCTTGTGGAATGAAATTTCATTTCTTACCTGACCGGTACAGATGCATCTTTCCGTTATTTCGCTAGAATAGATATGGCAGGAGTCACCAGTAGAATGTGTTTTTTGATAATTGCTCGAAAAATAAATTTTTTGGATTTCCGAAAAAAATATGTTTTAAAAGGCCACCGGGTAAATAATCAGTTGTAGCAAAACCGGTTTTACCGGTTGCCTAGTTTTCCGGTGAAGTGAAAAAGTCAATTTTGACACCTTGCAGTAACCATTAATTAGCTCGTTTTGCTATAAAATCACTTAGATAAGCTCTGAAAGCTACGTAGGAAGGAACAAATTTGACCTAGAGAGGTTTTTGCACAAAAAGGGGCTTTCCCGGTACTCCGGTTTTTCCGGGACCGGTGAAAATGGAGCTGGCTACCCGTCAGTTACCCGAATCTATTGCTTAATTTCACCCAATAAACGTAGAGTTATTGCTTCTGTTTCGTTCCGGAAAGGAAACCGGTACATTTAAATAATTTTTTTTGCATGACCGGACTAGGTGTGACGTTCCGTTACTTTTCAACCCCCAGACCGGTAAAAGTACTCATTTTTCAGTTTTTTGCTAGTTTTGCAGCTATTCCACATATTTCGGTTCCGAAAAAGACATTCACATCCGAGTCTTTAGCAATCGGACGTATTTTCACCAAATCGCGATGTCCCGGTACTACATTCATCCGGGAAAACGGAAAAGAAATTTCTGACAAAAGCTGGCTACCCGGCAGTTACCTGAATCTTTTGCTAATTTACACCAATTTAACTGCTTTTTATGACATTTTAATCAATTTTAGTTAAAACCTTGTGGAATGAAATTTCATTTCTTACCTGACCGGTACAGATGCATCTTTCCGTTATTTCGCTAGAATAGATATGGCAGGAGTCACCAGTAGAATGTGTTTTTTGATAATTGCTCGAAAAATAAATTTTTTGGATTTCCGAAAAAAATATGTTTTAAAAGGCCACCGGGTAAATAATCAGTTGTAGCAAAACCGGTTTTACCGGTTGCCTAGTTTTCCGGTGAAGTGAAAAAGTCAATTTTGACACCTTGCAGTAACCATTAATTAGCTCGTTTTGCTATAAAATCACTTAGATAAGCTCTGAAAGCTACGTAGGAAGGAACAAATTTGACCTAGAGAGGTTTTTGCACAAAAAGGGGCTTTCCCGGTACTCCGGTTTTTCCGGGACCGGTGAAAATGGAGCTGGCTACCCGTCAGTTACCCGAATCTATTGCTTAATTTCACCCAATAAACGTAGAGTTATTGCTTCTGTTTCGTTCCGGAAAGGAAACCGGTACATTTAAATAATTTTTTTTGCATGACCGGACTAGGTGTGACGTTCCGTTACTTTTCAACCCCCAGACCGGTAAAAGTACTCATTTTTCAGTTTTTTGCTAGTTTTGCAGCTATTCCACATATTTCGGTTCCGAAAAAGACATTCACATCCGAGTCTTTAGCAATCGGACGTATTTTCACCAAATCGCGATGTCCCGGTACTACATTCATCCGGGAAAACGGAAAAGAAATTTCTGACAAAAGCTGGCTACCCGGCAGTTACCTGAATCTTTTGCTAATTTACACCAATTTAACTGCTTTTTATGACATTTTAATCAATTTTAGTTAAAACCTTGTGGAATGAAATTTCATTTCTTACCTGACCGGTACAGATGCATCTTTCCGTTATTTCGCTAGAATAGATATGGCAGGAGTCACCAGTAGAATGTGTTTTTTGATAATTGCTCGAAAAATAAATTTTTTGGATTTCCGAAAAAAATATGTTTTAAAAGGCCACCGGGTAAATAATCAGTTGTAGCAAAACCGGTTTTACCGGTTGCCTAGTTTTCCGGTGAAGTGAAAAAGTCAATTTTGACACCTTGCAGTAACCATTAATTAGCTCGTTTTGCTATAAAATCACTTAGATAAGCTCTGAAAGCTACGTAGGAAGGAACAAATTTGACCTAGAGAGGTTTTTGCACAAAAAGGGGCTTTCCCGGTACTCCGGTTTTTCCGGGACCGGTGAAAATGGAGCTGGCTACCCGTCAGTTACCCGAATCTATTGCTTAATTTCACCCAATAAACGTAGAGTTATTGCTTCTGTTTCGTTCCGGAAAGGAAACCGGTACATTTAAATAATTTTTTTTGCATGACCGGACTAGGTGTGACGTTCCGTTACTTTTCAACCCCCAGACCGGTAAAAGTACTCATTTTTCAGTTTTTTGCTAGTTTTGCAGCTATTCCACATATTTCGGTTCCGAAAAAGACATTCACATCCGAGTCTTTAGCAATCGGACGTATTTTCACCAAATCGCGATGTCCCGGTACTACATTCATCCGGGAAAACGGAAAAGAAATTTCTGACAAAAGCTGGCTACCCGGCAGTTACCTGAATCTTTTGCTAATTTACACCAATTTAACTGCTTTTTATGACATTTTAATCAATTTTAGTTAAAACCTTGTGGAATGAAATTTCATTTCTTACCTGACCGGTACAGATGCATCTTTCCGTTATTTCGCTAGAATAGATATGGCAGGAGTCACCAGTAGAATGTGTTTTTTGATAATTGCTCGAAAAATAAATTTTTTGGATTTCCGAAAAAAATATGTTTTAAAAGGCCACCGGGTAAATAATCAGTTGTAGCAAAACCGGTTTTACCGGTTGCCTAGTTTTCCGGTGAAGTGAAAAAGTCAATTTTGACACCTTGCAGTAACCATTAATTAGCTCGTTTTGCTATAAAATCACTTAGATAAGCTCTGAAAGCTACGTAGGAAGGAACAAATTTGACCTAGAGAGGTTTTTGCACAAAAAGGGGCTTTCCCGGTACTCCGGTTTTTCCGGGACCGGTGAAAATGGAGCTGGCTACCCGTCAGTTACCCGAATCTATTGCTTAATTTCACCCAATAAACGTAGAGTTATTGCTTCTGTTTCGTTCCGGAAAGGAAACCGGTACATTTAAATAATTTTTTTTGCATGACCGGACTAGGTGTGACGTTCCGTTACTTTTCAACCCCCAGACCGGTAAAAGTACTCATTTTTCAGTTTTTTGCTAGTTTTGCAGCTATTCCACATATTTCGGTTCCGAAAAAGACATTCACATCCGAGTCTTTAGCAATCGGACGTATTTTCACCAAATCGCGATGTCCCGGTACTACATTCATCCGGGAAAACGGAAAAGAAATTTCTGACAAAAGCTGGCTACCCGGCAGTTACCTGAATCTTTTGCTAATTTACACCAATTTAACTGCTTTTTATGACATTTTAATCAATTTTAGTTAAAACCTTGTGGAATGAAATTTCATTTCTTACCTGACCGGTACAGATGCATCTTTCCGTTATTTCGCTAGAATAGATATGGCAGGAGTCACCAGTAGAATGTGTTTTTTGATAATTGCTCGAAAAATAAATTTTTTGGATTTCCGAAAAAAATATGTTTTAAAAGGCCACCGGGTAAATAATCAGTTGTAGCAAAACCGGTTTTACCGGTTGCCTAGTTTTCCGGTGAAGTGAAAAAGTCAATTTTGACACCTTGCAGTAACCATTAATTAGCTCGTTTTGCTATAAAATCACTTAGATAAGCTCTGAAAGCTACGTAGGAAGGAACAAATTTGACCTAGAGAGGTTTTTGCACAAAAAGGGGCTTTCCCGGTACTCCGGTTTTTCCGGGACCGGTGAAAATGGAGCTGGCTACCCGTCAGTTACCCGAATCTATTGCTTAATTTCACCCAATAAACGTAGAGTTATTGCTTCTGTTTCGTTCCGGAAAGGAAACCGGTACATTTAAATAATTTTTTTTGCATGACCGGACTAGGTGTGACGTTCCGTTACTTTTCAACCCCCAGACCGGTAAAAGTACTCATTTTTCAGTTTTTTGCTAGTTTTGCAGCTATTCCACATATTTCGGTTCCGAAAAAGACATTCACATCCGAGTCTTTAGCAATCGGACGTATTTTCACCAAATCGCGATGTCCCGGTACTACATTCATCCGGGAAAACGGAAAAGAAATTTCTGACAAAAGCTGGCTACCCGGCAGTTACCTGAATCTTTTGCTAATTTACACCAATTTAACTGCTTTTTATGACATTTTAATCAATTTTAGTTAAAACCTTGTGGAATGAAATTTCATTTCTTACCTGACCGGTACAGATGCATCTTTCCGTTATTTCGCTAGAATAGATATGGCAGGAGTCACCAGTAGAATGTGTTTTTTGATAATTGCTCGAAAAATAAATTTTTTGGATTTCCGAAAAAAATATGTTTTAAAAGGCCACCGGGTAAATAATCAGTTGTAGCAAAACCGGTTTTACCGGTTGCCTAGTTTTCCGGTGAAGTGAAAAAGTCAATTTTGACACCTTGCAGTAACCATTAATTAGCTCGTTTTGCTATAAAATCACTTAGATAAGCTCTGAAAGCTACGTAGGAAGGAACAAATTTGACCTAGAGAGGTTTTTGCACAAAAAGGGGCTTTCCCGGTACTCCGGTTTTTCCGGGACCGGTGAAAATGGAGCTGGCTACCCGTCAGTTACCCGAATCTATTGCTTAATTTCACCCAATAAACGTAGAGTTATTGCTTCTGTTTCGTTCCGGAAAGGAAACCGGTACATTTAAATAATTTTTTTTGCATGACCGGACTAGGTGTGACGTTCCGTTACTTTTCAACCCCCAGACCGGTAAAAGTACTCATTTTTCAGTTTTTTGCTAGTTTTGCAGCTATTCCACATATTTCGGTTCCGAAAAAGACATTCACATCCGAGTCTTTAGCAATCGGACGTATTTTCACCAAATCGCGATGTCCCGGTACTACATTCATCCGGGAAAACGGAAAAGAAATTTCTGACAAAAGCTGGCTACCCGGCAGTTACCTGAATCTTTTGCTAATTTACACCAATTTAACTGCTTTTTATGACATTTTAATCAATTTTAGTTAAAACCTTGTGGAATGAAATTTCATTTCTTACCTGACCGGTACAGATGCATCTTTCCGTTATTTCGCTAGAATAGATATGGCAGGAGTCACCAGTAGAATGTGTTTTTTGATAATTGCTCGAAAAATAAATTTTTTGGATTTCCGAAAAAAATATGTTTTAAAAGGCCACCGGGTAAATAATCAGTTGTAGCAAAACCGGTTTTACCGGTTGCCTAGTTTTCCGGTGAAGTGAAAAAGTCAATTTTGACACCTTGCAGTAACCATTAATTAGCTCGTTTTGCTATAAAATCACTTAGATAAGCTCTGAAAGCTACGTAGGAAGGAACAAATTTGACCTAGAGAGGTTTTTGCACAAAAAGGGGCTTTCCCGGTACTCCGGTTTTTCCGGGACCGGTGAAAATGGAGCTGGCTACCCGTCAGTTACCCGAATCTATTGCTTAATTTCACCCAATAAACGTAGAGTTATTGCTTCTGTTTCGTTCCGGAAAGGAAACCGGTACATTTAAATAATTTTTTTTGCATGACCGGACTAGGTGTGACGTTCCGTTACTTTTCAACCCCCAGACCGGTAAAAGTACTCATTTTTCAGTTTTTTGCTAGTTTTGCAGCTATTCCACATATTTCGGTTCCGAAAAAGACATTCACATCCGAGTCTTTAGCAATCGGACGTATTTTCACCAAATCGCGATGTCCCGGTACTACATTCATCCGGGAAAACGGAAAAGAAATTTCTGACAAAAGCTGGCTACCCGGCAGTTACCTGAATCTTTTGCTAATTTACACCAATTTAACTGCTTTTTATGACATTTTAATCAATTTTAGTTAAAACCTTGTGGAATGAAATTTCATTTCTTACCTGACCGGTACAGATGCATCTTTCCGTTATTTCGCTAGAATAGATATGGCAGGAGTCACCAGTAGAATGTGTTTTTTGATAATTGCTCGAAAAATAAATTTTTTGGATTTCCGAAAAAAATATGTTTTAAAAGGCCACCGGGTAAATAATCAGTTGTAGCAAAACCGGTTTTACCGGTTGCCTAGTTTTCCGGTGAAGTGAAAAAGTCAATTTTGACACCTTGCAGTAACCATTAATTAGCTCGTTTTGCTATAAAATCACTTAGATAAGCTCTGAAAGCTACGTAGGAAGGAACAAATTTGACCTAGAGAGGTTTTTGCACAAAAAGGGGCTTTCCCGGTACTCCGGTTTTTCCGGGACCGGTGAAAATGGAGCTGGCTACCCGTCAGTTACCCGAATCTATTGCTTAATTTCACCCAATAAACGTAGAGTTATTGCTTCTGTTTCGTTCCGGAAAGGAAACCGGTACATTTAAATAATTTTTTTTGCATGACCGGACTAGGTGTGACGTTCCGTTACTTTTCAACCCCCAGACCGGTAAAAGTACTCATTTTTCAGTTTTTTGCTAGTTTTGCAGCTATTCCACATATTTCGGTTCCGAAAAAGACATTCACATCCGAGTCTTTAGCAATCGGACGTATTTTCACCAAATCGCGATGTCCCGGTACTACATTCATCCGGGAAAACGGAAAAGAAATTTCTGACAAAAGCTGGCTACCCGGCAGTTACCTGAATCTTTTGCTAATTTACACCAATTTAACTGCTTTTTATGACATTTTAATCAATTTTAGTTAAAACCTTGTGGAATGAAATTTCATTTCTTACCTGACCGGTACAGATGCATCTTTCCGTTATTTCGCTAGAATAGATATGGCAGGAGTCACCAGTAGAATGTGTTTTTTGATAATTGCTCGAAAAATAAATTTTTTGGATTTCCGAAAAAAATATGTTTTAAAAGGCCACCGGGTAAATAATCAGTTGTAGCAAAACCGGTTTTACCGGTTGCCTAGTTTTCCGGTGAAGTGAAAAAGTCAATTTTGACACCTTGCAGTAACCATTAATTAGCTCGTTTTGCTATAAAATCACTTAGATAAGCTCTGAAAGCTACGTAGGAAGGAACAAATTTGACCTAGAGAGGTTTTTGCACAAAAAGGGGCTTTCCCGGTACTCCGGTTTTTCCGGGACCGGTGAAAATGGAGCTGGCTACCCGTCAGTTACCCGAATCTATTGCTTAATTTCACCCAATAAACGTAGAGTTATTGCTTCTGTTTCGTTCCGGAAAGGAAACCGGTACATTTAAATAATTTTTTTTGCATGACCGGACTAGGTGTGACGTTCCGTTACTTTTCAACCCCCAGACCGGTAAAAGTACTCATTTTTCAGTTTTTTGCTAGTTTTGCAGCTATTCCACATATTTCGGTTCCGAAAAAGACATTCACATCCGAGTCTTTAGCAATCGGACGTATTTTCACCAAATCGCGATGTCCCGGTACTACATTCATCCGGGAAAACGGAAAAGAAATTTCTGACAAAAGCTGGCTACCCGGCAGTTACCTGAATCTTTTGCTAATTTACACCAATTTAACTGCTTTTTATGACATTTTAATCAATTTTAGTTAAAACCTTGTGGAATGAAATTTCATTTCTTACCTGACCGGTACAGATGCATCTTTCCGTTATTTCGCTAGAATAGATATGGCAGGAGTCACCAGTAGAATGTGTTTTTTGATAATTGCTCGAAAAATAAATTTTTTGGATTTCCGAAAAAAATATGTTTTAAAAGGCCACCGGGTAAATAATCAGTTGTAGCAAAACCGGTTTTACCGGTTGCCTAGTTTTCCGGTGAAGTGAAAAAGTCAATTTTGACACCTTGCAGTAACCATTAATTAGCTCGTTTTGCTATAAAATCACTTAGATAAGCTCTGAAAGCTACGTAGGAAGGAACAAATTTGACCTAGAGAGGTTTTTGCACAAAAAGGGGCTTTCCCGGTACTCCGGTTTTTCCGGGACCGGTGAAAATGGAGCTGGCTACCCGTCAGTTACCCGAATCTATTGCTTAATTTCACCCAATAAACGTAGAGTTATTGCTTCTGTTTCGTTCCGGAAAGGAAACCGGTACATTTAAATAATTTTTTTTGCATGACCGGACTAGGTGTGACGTTCCGTTACTTTTCAACCCCCAGACCGGTAAAAGTACTCATTTTTCAGTTTTTTGCTAGTTTTGCAGCTATTCCACATATTTCGGTTCCGAAAAAGACATTCACATCCGAGTCTTTAGCAATCGGACGTATTTTCACCAAATCGCGATGTCCCGGTACTACATTCATCCGGGAAAACGGAAAAGAAATTTCTGACAAAAGCTGGCTACCCGGCAGTTACCTGAATCTTTTGCTAATTTACACCAATTTAACTGCTTTTTATGACATTTTAATCAATTTTAGTTAAAACCTTGTGGAATGAAATTTCATTTCTTACCTGACCGGTACAGATGCATCTTTCCGTTATTTCGCTAGAATAGATATGGCAGGAGTCACCAGTAGAATGTGTTTTTTGATAATTGCTCGAAAAATAAATTTTTTGGATTTCCGAAAAAAATATGTTTTAAAAGGCCACCGGGTAAATAATCAGTTGTAGCAAAACCGGTTTTACCGGTTGCCTAGTTTTCCGGTGAAGTGAAAAAGTCAATTTTGACACCTTGCAGTAACCATTAATTAGCTCGTTTTGCTATAAAATCACTTAGATAAGCTCTGAAAGCTACGTAGGAAGGAACAAATTTGACCTAGAGAGGTTTTTGCACAAAAAGGGGCTTTCCCGGTACTCCGGTTTTTCCGGGACCGGTGAAAATGGAGCTGGCTACCCGTCAGTTACCCGAATCTATTGCTTAATTTCACCCAATAAACGTAGAGTTATTGCTTCTGTTTCGTTCCGGAAAGGAAACCGGTACATTTAAATAATTTTTTTTGCATGACCGGACTAGGTGTGACGTTCCGTTACTTTTCAACCCCCAGACCGGTAAAAGTACTCATTTTTCAGTTTTTTGCTAGTTTTGCAGCTATTCCACATATTTCGGTTCCGAAAAAGACATTCACATCCGAGTCTTTAGCAATCGGACGTATTTTCACCAAATCGCGATGTCCCGGTACTACATTCATCCGGGAAAACGGAAAAGAAATTTCTGACAAAAGCTGGCTACCCGGCAGTTACCTGAATCTTTTGCTAATTTACACCAATTTAACTGCTTTTTATGACATTTTAATCAATTTTAGTTAAAACCTTGTGGAATGAAATTTCATTTCTTACCTGACCGGTACAGATGCATCTTTCCGTTATTTCGCTAGAATAGATATGGCAGGAGTCACCAGTAGAATGTGTTTTTTGATAATTGCTCGAAAAATAAATTTTTTGGATTTCCGAAAAAAATATGTTTTAAAAGGCCACCGGGTAAATAATCAGTTGTAGCAAAACCGGTTTTACCGGTTGCCTAGTTTTCCGGTGAAGTGAAAAAGTCAATTTTGACACCTTGCAGTAACCATTAATTAGCTCGTTTTGCTATAAAATCACTTAGATAAGCTCTGAAAGCTACGTAGGAAGGAACAAATTTGACCTAGAGAGGTTTTTGCACAAAAAGGGGCTTTCCCGGTACTCCGGTTTTTCCGGGACCGGTGAAAATGGAGCTGGCTACCCGTCAGTTACCCGAATCTATTGCTTAATTTCACCCAATAAACGTAGAGTTATTGCTTCTGTTTCGTTCCGGAAAGGAAACCGGTACATTTAAATAATTTTTTTTGCATGACCGGACTAGGTGTGACGTTCCGTTACTTTTCAACCCCCAGACCGGTAAAAGTACTCATTTTTCAGTTTTTTGCTAGTTTTGCAGCTATTCCACATATTTCGGTTCCGAAAAAGACATTCACATCCGAGTCTTTAGCAATCGGACGTATTTTCACCAAATCGCGATGTCCCGGTACTACATTCATCCGGGAAAACGGAAAAGAAATTTCTGACAAAAGCTGGCTACCCGGCAGTTACCTGAATCTTTTGCTAATTTACACCAATTTAACTGCTTTTTATGACATTTTAATCAATTTTAGTTAAAACCTTGTGGAATGAAATTTCATTTCTTACCTGACCGGTACAGATGCATCTTTCCGTTATTTCGCTAGAATAGATATGGCAGGAGTCACCAGTAGAATGTGTTTTTTGATAATTGCTCGAAAAATAAATTTTTTGGATTTCCGAAAAAAATATGTTTTAAAAGGCCACCGGGTAAATAATCAGTTGTAGCAAAACCGGTTTTACCGGTTGCCTAGTTTTCCGGTGAAGTGAAAAGGTCAATTTTGACACCTTGCAGTAACCATTAATTAGCTCGTTTTGCTATAAAATCACTTAGATAAGCTCTGAAAGCTACGTAGGAAGGAACAAATTTGACCTAGAGAGGTTTTTGCACAAAAAGGGGCTTTCCCGGTACTCCGGTTTTTCCGGGACCGGTGAAAATGGAGCTGGCTACCCGTCAGTTACCCGAATCTATTGCTTAATTTCACCCAATAAACGTAGAGTTATTGCTTCTGTTTCGTTCCGGAAAGGAAACCGGTACATTTAAATAATTTTTTTTGCATGACCGGACTAGGTGTGACGTTCCGTTACTTTTCAACCCCCAGACCGGTAAAAGTACTCATTTTTCAGTTTTTTGCTAGTTTTGCAGCTATTCCACATATTTCGGTTCCGAAAAAGACATTCACATCCGAGTCTTTAGCAATCGGACGTATTTTCACCAAATCGCGATGTCCCGGTACTACATTCATCCGGGAAAACGGAAAAGAAATTTCTGACAAAAGCTGGCTACCCGGCAGTTACCTGAATCTTTTGCTAATTTACACCAATTTAACTGCTTTTTATGACATTTTAATCAATTTTAGTTAAAACCTTGTGGAATGAAATTTCATTTCTTACCTGACCGGTACAGATGCATCTTTCCGTTATTTCGCTAGAATAGATATGGCAGGAGTCACCAGTAGAATGTGTTTTTTGATAATTGCTCGAAAAATAAATTTTTTGGATTTCCGAAAAAAATATGTTTTAAAAGGCCACCGGGTAAATAATCAGTTGTAGCAAAACCGGTTTTACCGGTTGCCTAGTTTTCCGGTGAAGTGAAAAAGTCAATTTTGACACCTTGCAGTAACCATTAATTAGCTCGTTTTGCTATAAAATCACTTAGATAAGCTCTGAAAGCTACGTAGGAAGGAACAAATTTGACCTAGAGAGGTTTTTGCACAAAAAGGGGCTTTCCCGGTACTCCGGTTTTTCCGGGACCGGTGAAAATGGAGCTGGCTACCCGTCAGTTACCCGAATCTATTGCTTAATTTCACCCAATAAACGTAGAGTTATTGCTTCTGTTTCGTTCCGGAAAGGAAACCGGTACATTTAAATAATTTTTTTTGCATGACCGGACTAGGTGTGACGTTCCGTTACTTTTCAACCCCCAGACCGGTAAAAGTACTCATTTTTCAGTTTTTTGCTAGTTTTGCAGCTATTCCACATATTTCGGTTCCGAAAAAGACATTCACATCCGAGTCTTTAGCAATCGGACGTATTTTCACCAAATCGCGATGTCCCGGTACTACATTCATCCGGGAAAACGGAAAAGAAATTTCTGACAAAAGCTGGCTACCCGGCAGTTACCTGAATCTTTTGCTAATTTACACCAATTTAACTGCTTTTTATGACATTTTAATCAATTTTAGTTAAAACCTTGTGGAATGAAATTTCATTTCTTACCTGACCGGTACAGATGCATCTTTCCGTTATTTCGCTAGAATAGATATGGCAGGAGTCACCAGTAGAATGTGTTTTTTGATAATTGCTCGAAAAATAAATTTTTTGGATTTCCGAAAAAAATATGTTTTAAAAGGCCACCGGGTAAATAATCAGTTGTAGCAAAACCGGTTTTACCGGTTGCCTAGTTTTCCGGTGAAGTGAAAAAGTCAATTTTGACACCTTGCAGTAACCATTAATTAGCTCGTTTTGCTATAAAATCACTTAGATAAGCTCTGAAAGCTACGTAGGAAGGAACAAATTTGACCTAGAGAGGTTTTTGCACAAAAAGGGGCTTTCCCGGTACTCCGGTTTTTCCGGGACCGGTGAAAATGGAGCTGGCTACCCGTCAGTTACCCGAATCTATTGCTTAATTTCACCCAATAAACGTAGAGTTATTGCTTCTGTTTCGTTCCGGAAAGGAAACCGGTACATTTAAATAATTTTTTTTGCATGACCGGACTAGGTGTGACGTTCCGTTACTTTTCAACCCCCAGACCGGTAAAAGTACTCATTTTTCAGTTTTTTGCTAGTTTTGCAGCTATTCCACATATTTCGGTTCCGAAAAAGACATTCACATCCGAGTCTTTAGCAATCGGACGTATTTTCACCAAATCGCGATGTCCCGGTACTACATTCATCCGGGAAAACGGAAAAGAAATTTCTGACAAAAGCTGGCTACCCGGCAGTTACCTGAATCTTTTGCTAATTTACACCAATTTAACTGCTTTTTATGACATTTTAATCAATTTTAGTTAAAACCTTGTGGAATGAAATTTCATTTCTTACCTGACCGGTACAGATGCATCTTTCCGTTATTTCGCTAGAATAGATATGGCAGGAGTCACCAGTAGAATGTGTTTTTTGATAATTGCTCGAAAAATAAATTTTTTGGATTTCCGAAAAAAATATGTTTTAAAAGGCCACCGGGTAAATAATCAGTTGTAGCAAAACCGGTTTTACCGGTTGCCTAGTTTTCCGGTGAAGTGAAAAAGTCAATTTTGACACCTTGCAGTAACCATTAATTAGCTCGTTTTGCTATAAAATCACTTAGATAAGCTCTGAAAGCTACGTAGGAAGGAACAAATTTGACCTAGAGAGGTTTTTGCACAAAAAGGGGCTTTCCCGGTACTCCGGTTTTTCCGGGACCGGTGAAAATGGAGCTGGCTACCCGTCAGTTACCCGAATCTATTGCTTAATTTCACCCAATAAACGTAGAGTTATTGCTTCTGTTTCGTTCCGGAAAGGAAACCGGTACATTTAAATAATTTTTTTTGCATGACCGGACTAGGTGTGACGTTCCGTTACTTTTCAACCCCCAGACCGGTAAAAGTACTCATTTTTCAGTTTTTTGCTAGTTTTGCAGCTATTCCACATATTTCGGTTCCGAAAAAGACATTCACATCCGAGTCTTTAGCAATCGGACGTATTTTCACCAAATCGCGATGTCCCGGTACTACATTCATCCGGGAAAACGGAAAAGAAATTTCTGACAAAAGCTGGCTACCCGGCAGTTACCTGAATCTTTTGCTAATTTACACCAATTTAACTGCTTTTTATGACATTTTAATCAATTTTAGTTAAAACCTTGTGGAATGAAATTTCATTTCTTACCTGACCGGTACAGATGCATCTTTCCGTTATTTCGCTAGAATAGATATGGCAGGAGTCACCAGTAGAATGTGTTTTTTGATAATTGCTCGAAAAATAAATTTTTTGGATTTCCGAAAAAAATATGTTTTAAAAGGCCACCGGGTAAATAATCAGTTGTAGCAAAACCGGTTTTACCGGTTGCCTAGTTTTCCGGTGAAGTGAAAAAGTCAATTTTGACACCTTGCAGTAACCATTAATTAGCTCGTTTTGCTATAAAATCACTTAGATAAGCTCTGAAAGCTACGTAGGAAGGAACAAATTTGACCTAGAGAGGTTTTTGCACAAAAAGGGGCTTTCCCGGTACTCCGGTTTTTCCGGGACCGGTGAAAATGGAGCTGGCTACCCGTCAGTTACCCGAATCTATTGCTTAATTTCACCCAATAAACGTAGAGTTATTGCTTCTGTTTCGTTCCGGAAAGGAAACCGGTACATTTAAATAATTTTTTTTGCATGACCGGACTAGGTGTGACGTTCCGTTACTTTTCAACCCCCAGACCGGTAAAAGTACTCATTTTTCAGTTTTTTGCTAGTTTTGCAGCTATTCCACATATTTCGGTTCCGAAAAAGACATTCACATCCGAGTCTTTAGCAATCGGACGTATTTTCACCAAATCGCGATGTCCCGGTACTACATTCATCCGGGAAAACGGAAAAGAAATTTCTGACAAAAGCTGGCTACCCGGCAGTTACCTGAATCTTTTGCTAATTTACACCAATTTAACTGCTTTTTATGACATTTTAATCAATTTTAGTTAAAACCTTGTGGAATGAAATTTCATTTCTTACCTGACCGGTACAGATGCATCTTTCCGTTATTTCGCTAGAATAGATATGGCAGGAGTCACCAGTAGAATGTGTTTTTTGATAATTGCTCGAAAAATAAATTTTTTGGATTTCCGAAAAAAATATGTTTTAAAAGGCCACCGGGTAAATAATCAGTTGTAGCAAAACCGGTTTTACCGGTTGCCTAGTTTTCCGGTGAAGTGAAAAAGTCAATTTTGACACCTTGCAGTAACCATTAATTAGCTCGTTTTGCTATAAAATCACTTAGATAAGCTCTGAAAGCTACGTAGGAAGGAACAAATTTGACCTAGAGAGGTTTTTGCACAAAAAGGGGCTTTCCCGGTACTCCGGTTTTTCCGGGACCGGTGAAAATGGAGCTGGCTACCCGTCAGTTACCCGAATCTATTGCTTAATTTCACCCAATAAACGTAGAGTTATTGCTTCTGTTTCGTTCCGGAAAGGAAACCGGTACATTTAAATAATTTTTTTTGCATGACCGGACTAGGTGTGACGTTCCGTTACTTTTCAACCCCCAGACCGGTAAAAGTACTCATTTTTCAGTTTTTTGCTAGTTTTGCAGCTATTCCACATATTTCGGTTCCGAAAAAGACATTCACATCCGAGTCTTTAGCAATCGGACGTATTTTCACCAAATCGCGATGTCCCGGTACTACATTCATCCGGGAAAACGGAAAAGAAATTTCTGACAAAAGCTGGCTACCCGGCAGTTACCTGAATCTTTTGCTAATTTACACCAATTTAACTGCTTTTTATGACATTTTAATCAATTTTAGTTAAAACCTTGTGGAATGAAATTTCATTTCTTACCTGACCGGTACAGATGCATCTTTCCGTTATTTCGCTAGAATAGATATGGCAGGAGTCACCAGTAGAATGTGTTTTTTGATAATTGCTCGAAAAATAAATTTTTTGGATTTCCGAAAAAAATATGTTTTAAAAGGCCACCGGGTAAATAATCAGTTGTAGCAAAACCGGTTTTACCGGTTGCCTAGTTTTCCGGTGAAGTGAAAAAGTCAATTTTGACACCTTGCAGTAACCATTAATTAGCTCGTTTTGCTATAAAATCACTTAGATAAGCTCTGAAAGCTACGTAGGAAGGAACAAATTTGACCTAGAGAGGTTTTTGCACAAAAAGGGGCTTTCCCGGTACTCCGGTTTTTCCGGGACCGGTGAAAATGGAGCTGGCTACCCGTCAGTTACCCGAATCTATTGCTTAATTTCACCCAATAAACGTAGAGTTATTGCTTCTGTTTCGTTCCGGAAAGGAAACCGGTACATTTAAATAATTTTTTTTGCATGACCGGACTAGGTGTGACGTTCCGTTACTTTTCAACCCCCAGACCGGTAAAAGTACTCATTTTTCAGTTTTTTGCTAGTTTTGCAGCTATTCCACATATTTCGGTTCCGAAAAAGACATTCACATCCGAGTCTTTAGCAATCGGACGTATTTTCACCAAATCGCGATGTCCCGGTACTACATTCATCCGGGAAAACGGAAAAGAAATTTCTGACAAAAGCTGGCTACCCGGCAGTTACCTGAATCTTTTGCTAATTTACACCAATTTAACTGCTTTTTATGACATTTTAATCAATTTTAGTTAAAACCTTGTGGAATGAAATTTCATTTCTTACCTGACCGGTACAGATGCATCTTTCCGTTATTTCGCTAGAATAGATATGGCAGGAGTCACCAGTAGAATGTGTTTTTTGATAATTGCTCGAAAAATAAATTTTTTGGATTTCCGAAAAAAATATGTTTTAAAAGGCCACCGGGTAAATAATCAGTTGTAGCAAAACCGGTTTTACCGGTTGCCTAGTTTTCCGGTGAAGTGAAAAAGTCAATTTTGACACCTTGCAGTAACCATTAATTAGCTCGTTTTGCTATAAAATCACTTAGATAAGCTCTGAAAGCTACGTAGGAAGGAACAAATTTGACCTAGAGAGGTTTTTGCACAAAAAGGGGCTTTCCCGGTACTCCGGTTTTTCCGGGACCGGTGAAAATGGAGCTGGCTACCCGTCAGTTACCCGAATCTATTGCTTAATTTCACCCAATAAACGTAGAGTTATTGCTTCTGTTTCGTTCCGGAAAGGAAACCGGTACATTTAAATAATTTTTTTTGCATGACCGGACTAGGTGTGACGTTCCGTTACTTTTCAACCCCCAGACCGGTAAAAGTACTCATTTTTCAGTTTTTTGCTAGTTTTGCAGCTATTCCACATATTTCGGTTCCGAAAAAGACATTCACATCCGAGTCTTTAGCAATCGGACGTATTTTCACCAAATCGCGATGTCCCGGTACTACATTCATCCGGGAAAACGGAAAAGAAATTTCTGACAAAAGCTGGCTACCCGGCAGTTACCTGAATCTTTTGCTAATTTACACCAATTTAACTGCTTTTTATGACATTTTAATCAATTTTAGTTAAAACCTTGTGGAATGAAATTTCATTTCTTACCTGACCGGTACAGATGCATCTTTCCGTTATTTCGCTAGAATAGATATGGCAGGAGTCACCAGTAGAATGTGTTTTTTGATAATTGCTCGAAAAATAAATTTTTTGGATTTCCGAAAAAAATATGTTTTAAAAGGCCACCGGGTAAATAATCAGTTGTAGCAAAACCGGTTTTACCGGTTGCCTAGTTTTCCGGTGAAGTGAAAAAGTCAATTTTGACACCTTGCAGTAACCATTAATTAGCTCGTTTTGCTATAAAATCACTTAGATAAGCTCTGAAAGCTACGTAGGAAGGAACAAATTTGACCTAGAGAGGTTTTTGCACAAAAAGGGGCTTTCCCGGTACTCCGGTTTTTCCGGGACCGGTGAAAATGGAGCTGGCTACCCGTCAGTTACCCGAATCTATTGCTTAATTTCACCCAATAAACGTAGAGTTATTGCTTCTGTTTCGTTCCGGAAAGGAAACCGGTACATTTAAATAATTTTTTTTGCATGACCGGACTAGGTGTGACGTTCCGTTACTTTTCAACCCCCAGACCGGTAAAAGTACTCATTTTTCAGTTTTTTGCTAGTTTTGCAGCTATTCCACATATTTCGGTTCCGAAAAAGACATTCACATCCGAGTCTTTAGCAATCGGACGTATTTTCACCAAATCGCGATGTCCCGGTACTACATTCATCCGGGAAAACGGAAAAGAAATTTCTGACAAAAGCTGGCTACCCGGCAGTTACCTGAATCTTTTGCTAATTTACACCAATTTAACTGCTTTTTATGACATTTTAATCAATTTTAGTTAAAACCTTGTGGAATGAAATTTCATTTCTTACCTGACCGGTACAGATGCATCTTTCCGTTATTTCGCTAGAATAGATATGGCAGGAGTCACCAGTAGAATGTGTTTTTTGATAATTGCTCGAAAAATAAATTTTTTGGATTTCCGAAAAAAATATGTTTTAAAAGGCCACCGGGTAAATAATCAGTTGTAGCAAAACCGGTTTTACCGGTTGCCTAGTTTTCCGGTGAAGTGAAAAAGTCAATTTTGACACCTTGCAGTAACCATTAATTAGCTCGTTTTGCTATAAAATCACTTAGATAAGCTCTGAAAGCTACGTAGGAAGGAACAAATTTGACCTAGAGAGGTTTTTGCACAAAAAGGGGCTTTCCCGGTACTCCGGTTTTTCCGGGACCGGTGAAAATGGAGCTGGCTACCCGTCAGTTACCCGAATCTATTGCTTAATTTCACCCAATAAACGTAGAGTTATTGCTTCTGTTTCGTTCCGGAAAGGAAACCGGTACATTTAAATAATTTTTTTTGCATGACCGGACTAGGTGTGACGTTCCGTTACTTTTCAACCCCCAGACCGGTAAAAGTACTCATTTTTCAGTTTTTTGCTAGTTTTGCAGCTATTCCACATATTTCGGTTCCGAAAAAGACATTCACATCCGAGTCTTTAGCAATCGGACGTATTTTCACCAAATCGCGATGTCCCGGTACTACATTCATCCGGGAAAACGGAAAAGAAATTTCTGACAAAAGCTGGCTACCCGGCAGTTACCTGAATCTTTTGCTAATTTACACCAATTTAACTGCTTTTTATGACATTTTAATCAATTTTAGTTAAAACCTTGTGGAATGAAATTTCATTTCTTACCTGACCGGTACAGATGCATCTTTCCGTTATTTCGCTAGAATAGATATGGCAGGAGTCACCAGTAGAATGTGTTTTTTGATAATTGCTCGAAAAATAAATTTTTTGGATTTCCGAAAAAAATATGTTTTAAAAGGCCACCGGGTAAATAATCAGTTGTAGCAAAACCGGTTTTACCGGTTGCCTAGTTTTCCGGTGAAGTGAAAAAGTCAATTTTGACACCTTGCAGTAACCATTAATTAGCTCGTTTTGCTATAAAATCACTTAGATAAGCTCTGAAAGCTACGTAGGAAGGAACAAATTTGACCTAGAGAGGTTTTTGCACAAAAAGGGGCTTTCCCGGTACTCCGGTTTTTCCGGGACCGGTGAAAATGGAGCTGGCTACCCGTCAGTTACCCGAATCTATTGCTTAATTTCACCCAATAAACGTAGAGTTATTGCTTCTGTTTCGTTCCGGAAAGGAAACCGGTACATTTAAATAATTTTTTTTGCATGACCGGACTAGGTGTGACGTTCCGTTACTTTTCAACCCCCAGACCGGTAAAAGTACTCATTTTTCAGTTTTTTGCTAGTTTTGCAGCTATTCCACATATTTCGGTTCCGAAAAAGACATTCACATCCGAGTCTTTAGCAATCGGACGTATTTTCACCAAATCGCGATGTCCCGGTACTACATTCATCCGGGAAAACGGAAAAGAAATTTCTGACAAAAGCTGGCTACCCGGCAGTTACCTGAATCTTTTGCTAATTTACACCAATTTAACTGCTTTTTATGACATTTTAATCAATTTTAGTTAAAACCTTGTGGAATGAAATTTCATTTCTTACCTGACCGGTACAGATGCATCTTTCCGTTATTTCGCTAGAATAGATATGGCAGGAGTCACCAGTAGAATGTGTTTTTTGATAATTGCTCGAAAAATAAATTTTTTGGATTTCCGAAAAAAATATGTTTTAAAAGGCCACCGGGTAAATAATCAGTTGTAGCAAAACCGGTTTTACCGGTTGCCTAGTTTTCCGGTGAAGTGAAAAAGTCAATTTTGACACCTTGCAGTAACCATTAATTAGCTCGTTTTGCTATAAAATCACTTAGATAAGCTCTGAAAGCTACGTAGGAAGGAACAAATTTGACCTAGAGAGGTTTTTGCACAAAAAGGGGCTTTCCCGGTACTCCGGTTTTTCCGGGACCGGTGAAAATGGAGCTGGCTACCCGTCAGTTACCCGAATCTATTGCTTAATTTCACCCAATAAACGTAGAGTTATTGCTTCTGTTTCGTTCCGGAAAGGAAACCGGTACATTTAAATAATTTTTTTTGCATGACCGGACTAGGTGTGACGTTCCGTTACTTTTCAACCCCCAGACCGGTAAAAGTACTCATTTTTCAGTTTTTTGCTAGTTTTGCAGCTATTCCACATATTTCGGTTCCGAAAAAGACATTCACATCCGAGTCTTTAGCAATCGGACGTATTTTCACCAAATCGCGATGTCCCGGTACTACATTCATCCGGGAAAACGGAAAAGAAATTTCTGACAAAAGCTGGCTACCCGGCAGTTACCTGAATCTTTTGCTAATTTACACCAATTTAACTGCTTTTTATGACATTTTAATCAATTTTAGTTAAAACCTTGTGGAATGAAATTTCATTTCTTACCTGACCGGTACAGATGCATCTTTCCGTTATTTCGCTAGAATAGATATGGCAGGAGTCACCAGTAGAATGTGTTTTTTGATAATTGCTCGAAAAATAAATTTTTTGGATTTCCGAAAAAAATATGTTTTAAAAGGCCACCGGGTAAATAATCAGTTGTAGCAAAACCGGTTTTACCGGTTGCCTAGTTTTCCGGTGAAGTGAAAAAGTCAATTTTGACACCTTGCAGTAACCATTAATTAGCTCGTTTTGCTATAAAATCACTTAGATAAGCTCTGAAAGCTACGTAGGAAGGAACAAATTTGACCTAGAGAGGTTTTTGCACAAAAAGGGGCTTTCCCGGTACTCCGGTTTTTCCGGGACCGGTGAAAATGGAGCTGGCTACCCGTCAGTTACCCGAATCTATTGCTTAATTTCACCCAATAAACGTAGAGTTATTGCTTCTGTTTCGTTCCGGAAAGGAAACCGGTACATTTAAATAATTTTTTTTGCATGACCGGACTAGGTGTGACGTTCCGTTACTTTTCAACCCCCAGACCGGTAAAAGTACTCATTTTTCAGTTTTTTGCTAGTTTTGCAGCTATTCCACATATTTCGGTTCCGAAAAAGACATTCACATCCGAGTCTTTAGCAATCGGACGTATTTTCACCAAATCGCGATGTCCCGGTACTACATTCATCCGGGAAAACGGAAAAGAAATTTCTGACAAAAGCTGGCTACCCGGCAGTTACCTGAATCTTTTGCTAATTTACACCAATTTAACTGCTTTTTATGACATTTTAATCAATTTTAGTTAAAACCTTGTGGAATGAAATTTCATTTCTTACCTGACCGGTACAGATGCATCTTTCCGTTATTTCGCTAGAATAGATATGGCAGGAGTCACCAGTAGAATGTGTTTTTTGATAATTGCTCGAAAAATAAATTTTTTGGATTTCCGAAAAAAATATGTTTTAAAAGGCCACCGGGTAAATAATCAGTTGTAGCAAAACCGGTTTTACCGGTTGCCTAGTTTTCCGGTGAAGTGAAAAAGTCAATTTTGACACCTTGCAGTAACCATTAATTAGCTCGTTTTGCTATAAAATCACTTAGATAAGCTCTGAAAGCTACGTAGGAAGGAACAAATTTGACCTAGAGAGGTTTTTGCACAAAAAGGGGCTTTCCCGGTACTCCGGTTTTTCCGGGACCGGTGAAAATGGAGCTGGCTACCCGTCAGTTACCCGAATCTATTGCTTAATTTCACCCAATAAACGTAGAGTTATTGCTTCTGTTTCGTTCCGGAAAGGAAACCGGTACATTTAAATAATTTTTTTTGCATGACCGGACTAGGTGTGACGTTCCGTTACTTTTCAACCCCCAGACCGGTAAAAGTACTCATTTTTCAGTTTTTTGCTAGTTTTGCAGCTATTCCACATATTTCGGTTCCGAAAAAGACATTCACATCCGAGTCTTTAGCAATCGGACGTATTTTCACCAAATCGCGATGTCCCGGTACTACATTCATCCGGGAAAACGGAAAAGAAATTTCTGACAAAAGCTGGCTACCCGGCAGTTACCTGAATCTTTTGCTAATTTACACCAATTTAACTGCTTTTTATGACATTTTAATCAATTTTAGTTAAAACCTTGTGGAATGAAATTTCATTTCTTACCTGACCGGTACAGATGCATCTTTCCGTTATTTCGCTAGAATAGATATGGCAGGAGTCACCAGTAGAATGTGTTTTTTGATAATTGCTCGAAAAATAAATTTTTTGGATTTCCGAAAAAAATATGTTTTAAAAGGCCACCGGGTAAATAATCAGTTGTAGCAAAACCGGTTTTACCGGTTGCCTAGTTTTCCGGTGAAGTGAAAAAGTCAATTTTGACACCTTGCAGTAACCATTAATTAGCTCGTTTTGCTATAAAATCACTTAGATAAGCTCTGAAAGCTACGTAGGAAGGAACAAATTTGACCTAGAGAGGTTTTTGCACAAAAAGGGGCTTTCCCGGTACTCCGGTTTTTCCGGGACCGGTGAAAATGGAGCTGGCTACCCGTCAGTTACCCGAATCTATTGCTTAATTTCACCCAATAAACGTAGAGTTATTGCTTCTGTTTCGTTCCGGAAAGGAAACCGGTACATTTAAATAATTTTTTTTGCATGACCGGACTAGGTGTGACGTTCCGTTACTTTTCAACCCCCAGACCGGTAAAAGTACTCATTTTTCAGTTTTTTGCTAGTTTTGCAGCTATTCCACATATTTCGGTTCCGAAAAAGACATTCACATCCGAGTCTTTAGCAATCGGACGTATTTTCACCAAATCGCGATGTCCCGGTACTACATTCATCCGGGAAAACGGAAAAGAAATTTCTGACAAAAGCTGGCTACCCGGCAGTTACCTGAATCTTTTGCTAATTTACACCAATTTAACTGCTTTTTATGACATTTTAATCAATTTTAGTTAAAACCTTGTGGAATGAAATTTCATTTCTTACCTGACCGGTACAGATGCATCTTTCCGTTATTTCGCTAGAATAGATATGGCAGGAGTCACCAGTAGAATGTGTTTTTTGATAATTGCTCGAAAAATAAATTTTTTGGATTTCCGAAAAAAATATGTTTTAAAAGGCCACCGGGTAAATAATCAGTTGTAGCAAAACCGGTTTTACCGGTTGCCTAGTTTTCCGGTGAAGTGAAAAAGTCAATTTTGACACCTTGCAGTAACCATTAATTAGCTCGTTTTGCTATAAAATCACTTAGATAAGCTCTGAAAGCTACGTAGGAAGGAACAAATTTGACCTAGAGAGGTTTTTGCACAAAAAGGGGCTTTCCCGGTACTCCGGTTTTTCCGGGACCGGTGAAAATGGAGCTGGCTACCCGTCAGTTACCCGAATCTATTGCTTAATTTCACCCAATAAACGTAGAGTTATTGCTTCTGTTTCGTTCCGGAAAGGAAACCGGTACATTTAAATAATTTTTTTTGCATGACCGGACTAGGTGTGACGTTCCGTTACTTTTCAACCCCCAGACCGGTAAAAGTACTCATTTTTCAGTTTTTTGCTAGTTTTGCAGCTATTCCACATATTTCGGTTCCGAAAAAGACATTCACATCCGAGTCTTTAGCAATCGGACGTATTTTCACCAAATCGCGATGTCCCGGTACTACATTCATCCGGGAAAACGGAAAAGAAATTTCTGACAAAAGCTGGCTACCCGGCAGTTACCTGAATCTTTTGCTAATTTACACCAATTTAACTGCTTTTTATGACATTTTAATCAATTTTAGTTAAAACCTTGTGGAATGAAATTTCATTTCTTACCTGACCGGTACAGATGCATCTTTCCGTTATTTCGCTAGAATAGATATGGCAGGAGTCACCAGTAGAATGTGTTTTTTGATAATTGCTCGAAAAATAAATTTTTTGGATTTCCGAAAAAAATATGTTTTAAAAGGCCACCGGGTAAATAATCAGTTGTAGCAAAACCGGTTTTACCGGTTGCCTAGTTTTCCGGTGAAGTGAAAAA
The DNA here is from genome assembly GCA_026936325.1 of Platynereis dumerilii. NCBI lineage: Eukaryota > Metazoa > Annelida > Polychaeta > Phyllodocida > Nereididae > Platynereis > Platynereis dumerilii. Next base: position 904,855 of record JAPTHN010000104.1, on the reverse strand, counting down.
GTCAATTTTGACACCTTGCAGTAACCATTAATTAGCTCGTTTTGCTATAAAATCACTTAGATAAGCTCTGAAAGCTACGTAGGAAGGAACAAATTTGACCTAGAGAGGTTTTTGCACAAAAAGGGGCTTTCCCGGTACTCCGGTTTTTCCGGGACCGGTGAAAATGGAGCTGGCTACCCGTCAGTTACCCGAATCTATTGCTTAATTTCACCCAATAAACGTAGAGTTATTGCTTCTGTTTCGTTCCGGAAAGGAAACCGGTACATTTAAATAATTTTTTTTGCATGACCGGACTAGGTGTGACGTTCCGTTACTTTTCAACCCCCAGACCGGTAAAAGTACTCATTTTTCAGTTTTTTGCTAGTTTTGCAGCTATTCCACATATTTCGGTTCCGAAAAAGACATTCACATCCGAGTCTTTAGCAATCGGACGTATTTTCACCAAATCGCGATGTCCCGGTACTACATTCATCCGGGAAAACGGAAAAGAAATTTCTGACAAAAGCTGGCTACCCGGCAGTTACCTGAATCTTTTGCTAATTTACACCAATTTAACTGCTTTTTATGACATTTTAATCAATTTTAGTTAAAACCTTGTGGAATGAAATTTCATTTCTTACCTGACCGGTACAGATGCATCTTTCCGTTATTTCGCTAGAATAGATATGGCAGGAGTCACCAGTAGAATGTGTTTTTTGATAATTGCTCGAAAAATAAATTTTTTGGATTTCCGAAAAAAATATGTTTTAAAAGGCCACCGGGTAAATAATCAGTTGTAGCAAAACCGGTTTTACCGGTTGCCTAGTTTTCCGGTGAAGTGAAAAAGTCAATTTTGACACCTTGCAGTAACCATTAATTAGCTCGTTTTGCTATAAAATCACTTAGATAAGCTCTGAAAGCTACGTAGGAAGGAACAAATTTGACCTAGAGAGGTTTTTGCACAAAAAGGGGCTTTCCCGGTACTCCGGTTTTTCCGGGACCGGTGAAAATGGAGCTGGCTACCCGTCAGTTACCCGAATCTATTGCTTAATTTCACCCAATAAACGTAGAGTTATTGCTTCTGTTTCGTTCCGGAAAGGAAACCGGTACATTTAAATAATTTTTTTTGCATGACCGGACTAGGTGTGACGTTCCGTTACTTTTCAACCCCCAGACCGGTAAAAGTACTCATTTTTCAGTTTTTTGCTAGTTTTGCAGCTATTCCACATATTTCGGTTCCGAAAAAGACATTCACATCCGAGTCTTTAGCAATCGGACGTATTTTCACCAAATCGCGATGTCCCGGTACTACATTCATCCGGGAAAACGGAAAAGAAATTTCTGACAAAAGCTGGCTACCCGGCAGTTACCTGAATCTTTTGCTTATTTACACCAATTTAACTGCTTTTTATGACATTTTAATCAATTTTAGTTAAAACCTTGTGGAATGAAATTTCATTTCTTACCTGACCGGTACAGATGCATCTTTCCGTTATTTCGCTAGAATAGATATGGCAGGAGTCACCAGTAGAATGTGTTTTTTGATAATTGCTCGAAAAATAAATTTTTTGGATTTCCGAAAAAAATATGTTTTAAAAGGCCACCGGGTAAATAATCAGTTGTAGCAAAACCGGTTTTACCGGTTGCCTAGTTTTCCGGTGAAGTGAAAAAGTCAATTTTGACACCTTGCAGTAACCATTAATTAGCTCGTTTTGCTATAAAATCACTTAGATAAGCTCTGAAAGCTACGTAGGAAGGAACAAATTTGACCTAGAGAGGTTTTTGCACAAAAAGGGGCTTTCCCGGTACTCCGGTTTTTCCGGGACCGGTGAAAATGGAGCTGGCTACCCGTCAGTTACCCGAATCTATTGCTTAATTTCACCCAATAAACGTAGAGTTATTGCTTCTGTTTCGTTCCGGAAAGGAAACCGGTACATTTAAATAATTTTTTTTGCATGACCGGACTAGGTGTGACGCTCCGTTACTTTTCAACCCCCAGACCGGTAAAAGTACTCATTTTTCAGTTTTTTGCTAGTTTTGCAGCTATTCCACATATTTCGGTTCCGAAAAAGACATTCACATCCGAGTCTTTAGCAATCGGACGTATTTTCACCAAATCGCGATGTCCCGGTACTACATTCATCCGGGAAAACGGAAAAGAAATTTCTGACAAAAGCTGGCTACCCGGCAGTTACCTGAATCTTTTGCTAATTTACACCAATTTAACTGCTTTTTATGACATTTTAATCAATTTTAGTTAAAACCTTGTGGAATGAAATTTCATTTCTTACCTGACCGGTACAGATGCATCTTTCCGTTATTTCGCTAGAATAGATATGGCAGGAGTCACCAGTAGAATGTGTTTTTTGATAATTGCTCGAAAAATAAATTTTTTGGATTTCCGAAAAAAATATGTTTTAAAAGGCCACCGGGTAAATAATCAGTTGTAGCAAAACCGGTTTTACCGGTTGCCTAGTTTTCCGGTGAAGTGAAAAAGTCAATTTTGACACCTTGCAGTAACCATTAATTAGCTCGTTTTGCTATAAAATCACTTAGATAAGCTCTGAAAGCTACGTAGGAAGGAACAAATTTGACCTAGAGAGGTTTTTGCACAAAAAGGGGCTTTCCCGGTACTCCGGTTTTTCCGGGACCGGTGAAAATGGAGCTGGCTACCCGTCAGTTACCCGAATCTATTGCTTAATTTCACCCAATAAACGTAGAGTTATTGCTTCTGTTTCGTTCCGGAAAGGAAACCGGTACATTTAAATAATTTTTTTTGCATGACCGGACTAGGTGTGACGTTCCGTTACTTTTCAACCCCCAGACCGGTAAAAGTACTCATTTTTCAGTTTTTTGCTAGTTTTGCAGCTATTCCACATATTTCGGTTCCGAAAAAGACATTCACATCCGAGTCTTTAGCAATCGGACGTATTTTCACCAAATCGCGATGTCCCGGTACTACATTCATCCGGGAAAACGGAAAAGAAATTTCTGACAAAAGCTGGCTACCCGGCAGTTACCTGAATCTTTTGCTAATTTACACCAATTTAACTGCTTTTTATGACATTTTAATCAATTTTAGTTAAAACCTTGTGGAATGAAATTTCATTTCTTACCTGACCGGTACAGATGCATCTTTCCGTTATTTCGCTAGAATAGATATGGCAGGAGTCACCAGTAGAATGTGTTTTTTGATAATTGCTCGAAAAGTAAATTTTTTGGATTTCCGAAAAAAATATGTTTTAAAAGGCCACCGGGTAAATAATCAGTTGTAGCAAAACCGGTTTTACCGGTTGCCTAGTTTTCCGGTGAAGTGAAAAAGTCAATTTTGACACCTTGCAGTAACCATTAATTAGCTCGTTTTGCTATAAAATCACTTAGATAAGCTCTGAAAGCTACGTAGGAAGGAACAAATTTGACCTAGAGAGGTTTTTGCACAAAAATGGGCTTTCCCGGTACTCCGGTTTTTCCGGGACCGGTGAAAATGGAGCTGGCTACCCGTCAGTTACCCGAATCTGTTGCTTAATTTCACCCAATAAACGTAGAGTTATTGCTTCTGTTTCGTTCCGGAAAGGAAACCGGTACATTTAAATAATTTTTTTTGCATGACCGGACTAGGTGTGACGCTCCGTTACTTTTCAACCCCCAGACCGGTAAAAGTACTCATTTTTCAGTTTTTTGCTAGTTTTGCAGCTATTCCACATATTTCGGTTCCGAAAAGGACATTCACATCCGAGTCTTTAGCAATCGGACGTATTTTCACCAAATCGCGATGTCCCGGTACTACATTCATCCGGGAAAACGGAAAAGAAATTTCTGACAAAAGCTGGCTACCCGGCAGTTACCTGAATCTTTTGCTTATTTACACCAATTTAACTGCTTTTTATGACATTTTAATCAATTTTAGTTAAAACCTTGTGGAATGAAATTTCATTTCTTACCTGACCGGTACAGATGCACCTTTCCGATATTTCGCTAGAATAGATATGGCAGGAGTCACCAGTAGAATGTGTTTTTTGATAATTGCTCGAAAAGTAAATTTTTTGGATTTCCGAAAAAAATATGTTTTAAAAGGCCACCGGGTAAATAATCAGTTGTAGCAAAACCGGTTTTACCGGTTGCCTAGTTTTCCGGTGAAGTGAAAAAGTCAATTTTGACACCTTGCAGTAACCATTAATTAGCTCATTTTGCTATAAAATCACTTAGATAAGCTCTGAAAGCTACGTAGGAAGGAACAAATTTGACCTAGAGAGGTTTTTGCACAAAAAGGGGCTTTCCCGGTACTCCGGTTTTTCCGGGACCGGTGAAAATGGAGCTGGCTACCCGTCAGTTACCCGAATCTATTGCTTAATTTCACCCAATAAACGTAGAGTTATTGCTTCTGTTTCGTTCCGGAAAGGAAACCGGTACATTTAAATAATTTTTTTTGCATGACCGGACTAGGTGTGACGTTCCGTTACTTTTCAACCCCCAGACCGGTAAAAGTACTCATTTTTAAGTTTTTTGCTAGTTTTGCAGCTATTCCACATATTTCGGTTCCGAAAAGGACATTCACATCCAAGTCTTTAGCAATCGGACGTATTTTCACCAAATCGCGATGTCCCGGTAGCCTACTACATTCATCCGGGAAAACGGAAAAGAAATTTCTGACAAAAGCTGGCTACCCGGCAGTTACCTGAATTTTTTGCTTATTTACACCAATTTAACTGCTTTTTATGACATTTTAATCAATTTTAGTTAAAACCTTGTGGAATGAAATTTCATTTCTTACCTGACCGGTACAGATGCATCTTTCCGATATTTCGCTAGAATAGATATGGCAGGAGTCACCAGTAGAATGTGTTTTTTGATAATTGCTCGAAAAGTAAATTTTTTGGATTTCCGAAAAAAAAATGTTTTAAAAGGCCACCGGGTAAATAATCAGTTGTAGCAAAACCGGTTTTACCGGTTGCCTAGTTTTCCGGTGAAGTGAAAAAGTCAATTTTGACACCTTGCAGTAACCATTAATTAGCTCGTTTTGCTATAAAATCACTTAGATAAGCTCTGAAAACTACGTAGGAAGGAACAAATTTGACCTAGAGAGGTTTTTGCACAAAAAGGGGCTTTCCCGGTACTCCGGTTTTTCCGGGACCGGTGAAAATGGAGCTGGCTACCCATCAGTTACCCGAATCTATTGCTTAATTTCACCCAATAAACGTAGAGTTATTGCTTCTGTTTCGTTCCGGAAAGGAAACCGGTACATTTAAATAATTTTTTTTGCATGACCGGACTAGGTGTGACGCTCCGTTACTTTTCAACCCCCAGACCGGTAAAAGTACTCATTTTTCAGTTTTTTGCTAGTTTTGCAGCTATTCCACATATTTCGGTTCCGAAAAGGACATTCACATCCGAGTCTTTAGCAATCGGACGTATTTTCACCAAATCGCGATGTCCCGGTACTACATTCATCCGGGAAAACGGAAAAGAAATTTCTGACAAAAGCTGGCTACCCGGCAGTTACCTGAATCTTTTGCTTATTTACACCAATTTAACTGCTTTTTATGACATTTTAATCAATTTTAGTTAAAACCTTGTGGAATGAAATTTCATTTCTTACCTGACCGGTACAGATGCACCTTTCCGATATTTCGCTAGAATAGATATGGCAGGAGTCACCAGTAGAATGTGTTTTTTGATAATTGCTCGAAAAGTAAATTTTTTGGATTTCCGAAAAAAATATGTTTTAAAAGGCCACCGGGTAAATAATCAGTTGTAGCAAAACCGGTTTTACCGGTTGCCTAGTTTTCCGGTGAAGTGAAAAAGTCAATTTTGACACCTTGCAGTAACCATTAATTAGCTCGTTTTGCTATAAAATCACTTAGATAAGCTCTGAAAGCTACGTAGGAAGGAACAAATTTGACCTAGAGAGGTTTTTGCACAAAAAGGGGCTTTCCCGGTATTCCGGTGGACAGAGATTCATGGGGGGGGATACATGCTCCCCAATGCCACCACAGGATGTCACTTATTTTCATTTTTTTTATTGTAGTATAGCCTATTGATTTCCCTTTCTTTAATATTTTTCATTGCTTGAGCATATTCAGGTAGCTGCCAGGTAGCTGCCAGCTAGCCAGGTCAGGTAGCTAACTTTACCACATTTCAGGTAGCTGCCGGGTAACTGCCAGGTAGCCAGTTTGGGTAGCCAATTTTACAAAAATTTCGGGTAGCTATCGGGTAGCTGTCGGGTAGCCAGGCTCGGGTAGCCAACTTTACCTATCTGTAGGAAGGAACAAATTTGACCTAGAGAGGTTTTTGCACAAAAAGGGGCTTTCCCGGTATTCCGGTGGACAGAGATTCATGGGGGGGGGGATACATGCTCCCCAATGCCACCACAAGATGTCACTTATTTTCATTTTTTTTATTGTAGTATAGCCTATTGATTTCCCTTTCTTTAATATTTTTCATTGCTTGAGCATATTCAGGTAGCTGCCAGGTAGCTGCCAGCTAGCCAGGTCAGGTAGCTAACTTTACCACATTTCAGGTAGCTGCCGGGTAACTGCCAGGTAGCCAGTTTGGGTAGCCAATTTTACAAAAATTTCGGGTAGCTATCGGGTAGCTGTCGGGTAGCCAGGCTCGGGTAGCCAACTTTACCTATCTTAAAACTTGACAGATGTCACGCAGAAGCCAACTTTTTTCCGTCAATACAATTATTTCATATGAAATGACCGACATAATTATTGAACATTCGT
>JAPTHN010000104.1:619226-898128 GCA_026936325.1 Platynereis dumerilii | reverse complement strand
TACAATATGTGTCTGCAAGTGACCGCTATTTAGTTCAAAACTAAATTAAACCTTCTAACACTGTTCAGTTTAGACCCTCAAGTCTGTCACTGTGATATAGAAAAATAGTGGACTGTTGCACTGTGAAAATGGCAATTCATGTGTCATCATGCTGATGATTTGTCATGATCATGCCCAATACTTTCAATGTTAATTTGATTTAAGGATCGAGACTTATCCTGCTTGTTGGTAACAGCCAAAACAAAAGGTTCATACATCTGATTTTCACTCTAAAATCAGTTATGACAAGTCTAATGGCCTTCTCTTGATCATGACTACTCAAACAGCCTCTATGTTTCCTATGTTGAAATTAGAGTAGATGACACTTCATCAGCTATCATGAGTCCCATAGTGCATTTTTCACAGTGAACTGTTCCTCATTTTTCTGTATCACAGTGACAGACTGTAATGAATTTCTGTAAAATTTGATGACATTTTAGATTTGCCTTAAATGTATACTGCAAGATGATATTTATATGGGGAGGGGCATTTTCTAGCCCCCCCCCCCAACTTTATAATAGAATTACAGAAAATACAAAATTTCTCTCATGCATACTTTACCTTGCTGAGTAGCTCTAAATTCATCATCATACAAATGCCATGCTTTAGCATGAGCCAGGAGCAAGTTGTGTCCAGTTATGTAAGGTTCTTCGGCTGGTGAATTTCTGCCGGGAGCTTTGGCTTTTGCGCCGTAACCGAGATATGTAGTGCACCAGGGTTCGTTGAAAGTGATCCAATGCTTCACCTGGAGGGTTATTAAATTGATATCATAATCTTCACCTGGAGGGTTATTAAATTGATATCATAATCTTCACCTGGAGGGTCGTAATGACATCATTGATATAGGGGATGACCATTTAATATCAAGGGGGGGATTTGGATTTTTTTTAAATAAACGATTCCTTGCTTAGTTTTGGTGAAATGAATAAATTCTTTCTGAGCAGTCTTGAAATAAATAATTTTTGGAGGGATTTTTCTCAACAAGGTGTTGCGTGATTTAGAAGTGAATATTTGAGGACTTCGCAGGGTTGAAATAAGTTATCATTGCCACCGTTACCGTGAAATAAATAATTTTGTGCCAAGGAAAAATCAGACCCCCCCCCTGATTATTAAATGGTCACCCCCTTATGTATATAATTATTGTATAGATTGACCAAATAAATTGCAAAAATTCGAAGAAATTTAATATTATACATGTATTGTTGTGATTTTTGTTTTTTGACCCAATACTATATCTCCAAGCAATTCTATGGTTAGGATAATATTCATATCATATGCAACCAACCTCAATTATTTCTATATATTTGTATTGATATGTATTTTTGAAAGGGCAAATAATTTGTTAGATTCTTTCAAAGTATAGTGGAACTCACATCATCACCAAACTCTTCAAAGCAGACCCTGGCGTAAGCAGCAAAATCATCAATAATATCTGGATTGAGCCAACCTGTAATTTGATAAAGAAAAGAAAGATGACATATCATTATAAGACCACTTCTTACAATCATGAAGGTCGCTCAATGGTTCTTATATTATGGGAATAAGCGCATTTTTGATCCCTTGTGTTTCTTTGCCTCTAAAGGAAGATTTTGTTTTACCTCCGACATCCTCCAACGCTTGGGGCGTGTTCCAATGAAACAGAGTGACGAGGGGTTGAATGCCAGCTAACTTCAAAGCCGCGATCAAATTCTTGTAGTATCGGATTCCCAATGGATTGACCTCACCTCTTCCATTAGGCATAATTCTTGGCCAGGACAATCCGAATCTATAATGGGTCACCTGAAAACAGAAAGACATTCATTTGAGTACCAGCCCTGGAGGGGGGGGGGGCAAGGGAGGCAGTCCTCCCCCAGCCCCCCTCCCCCAAAAAAAAGATTAGGAAAAACTAAGATTTGGGCAAAAATGCCAAACAATTGACAAACATAATAATAGTCCAAGCGATTTCATCTGAAATTGTAAATTGAGATCTTGAAATTGGGCATTACCAAACATCACCCACGCCCTTATGGAGACATTACAGTTCACGATCTATTATAAGCCGATTTCCCATTTGTACTGCATATATAATTAATATGATATGATGGACCACACTGAAAATAGCGAGTAACCCAAGATTTTTTAACACTTAATATTTCTTGTCATTTTTATAAACATGTGTATTGGCTGCAAAAATATTTGAATAAAATCAATCAATCAATCAATAATGCACATTTATAAGGCACTCACCCCCATGTTCTTCATGAGTGTCACATCGTCAAGATATTGGTAGTAGCTGTTGCAGGCCACATCTCCTGTCGTGCCGTCGGCGATATTGCCTTCCTCGCGCACCCATGTGTCCCACGTCCCGTTACCTTTCCCTGGAAGTGATAGATAGGTGGATGGATGATTGGGGCTTTCCGTCCTGTATTTATGCACTTAGTAGGCTAATTAGAAGAGGAGGAGGACACGTCAATGAGGTGAAGGATGATAGAAACAGCCATCCAACATAGGCCCAGGTGACCCTGCAATAGCTGGATTCGAACCATGGACCCAGCGATTGGCAGCTTTGCACGCTATCACTAGACCAACCCTCCCCCCCCCCAGTGATAGATAGGTATAACAGATATAGATATACAGGGCAAGTGCAGCCCTCTAAGTCTAGTTCTTGGCAGGAGTTCTCCACATGTCACCCATTTACCCCATTTTAGGTATCTTCAACTTCAGCCACAGCACTGATGTATATATACAAGGGACGGTAAATTTAACGTCTCAGCTTAACAACATCAAGCTGAGATTTTGCTCATTTTAAAAGGTCTTCTGAAAATTGGTGAATGATGTGGTTTTTGTTTTCTTCTAATCATGTGGTTTGATCCTCTTAGCATTCTGGCATTAAAATGATTACACTACTGAGTCCTGATTATAAAAAATAACTTTTTTTTTTCTTTGGTGTTCGGAGCAGCATGTCATTTCTTGATGGTATATTTGTAAGGTTGATAAAATAACTGTTAAAATGGCACTTCGTGTGTCATCATGCTGATGATTTGTCATGATGCAACCCAATACTTCCAATGTTAATTTTATTTAAGGAGACTTATCCCGCTTGTTGGTGACAGCCAAACGTAAGGATAATGCATCTGATTTCACTCTAAAATCAGTTATGAATAGTCAAATGGCCTTCTATTGATCATGACTAATCAAACAGCCACTATGTTTCCCATGTTGAAAGTGGAGAAGATGACACTTCATCGGCTATCATGAGTCACAAAGTGCAATTTTCACAGTGAACTGGTCCTCATTTTTTCTATGTCAAAGTTACAGACTGTAATGAGTTTATCTATTGGTACATGTGCTGCTAGATATGGTGTATCGATGGTGAAAGTGCAAAACCTCGTAAGTCAAAAAAAGCTGTTTTTCAGAAATTGAAAAACACTGTCAAGTGTCTTTTTTTATGGTAATGTTTATTAATAAGTGAGTTATGGCCAACTGGATACATAGAAAGTGACACCCTGTTGTAGCAAATTTTTTGTCAGAGGTCGTTTACCCCTTGCGTTGATGTCACCATCAGATATGATTGAAAATGTCGACTTACGAGGTTTTGCACTTTCACTTTCTACCCGTGCAAAACCTTGTAAATCGATCATTTATCACACTTTAAAGCAACTCGCAGCATTGAATTTACTTTCAATCTATGTATATACAATGAAAATTATAATTTGCCTATGACAGATTGCAATAACAAATTTTAATGAGTAGCTACAATGGCAAGAATGAGGAAAATGACAATTTTTTCAAATTTTCATGCACTCTCTTTTTCAATAGCCTACATCACCAAAACAAATATAGGGAGGTAAAATTTTTTTAATCAGGAAACTTGCTGGGAGTCATAAAAAAGTAACACAGTAATTGTTTTTCAAAAAAAGTTGAAATATCCCACAATATGTGCTTCAAAGTTCTGATTTGAGTTACAAGGTTTTGCACTTTCACTTTTTGAAACATATCGACATACAAGGTTTGGTGAAATCATTCTGTTACCAGTGTGTTACAGCTTCCAAAAATAGCAAACTGGCAAGGTAATCAACTGACAACGTGTATTGGATATTAAAATAGTCATTCCACCAAAAATCTAAAAATAGCAAAATTTTGATATACGAGGTTTTGCACTTTCACCATCGGTATGCTGATTGATCTGAATTCAATGATAACTGACACAAACAAATCATAAAAACATTTTTAAGCCAGTGACATCACAAGACCAAGTTGAGTGTCAATTTTTAAACTGTTTGGGAGGCTTTTCGGCAAAGAGCTCTGAGGAAGTACAAGACCAAGTTGAGTGCCAATTTTTAAACTGTTTGGGAAGCTATAACGCAAAGAGCTCTGAGGATGTAGGTGAACATAGCAATGAGACAATAGATGCATCAAAACATATCAGACTGCAAATTAAAATCGAAATAAAGATTCAGAGAATTTCTTACCGTCCACATTCCAAGCTCCTTCGATCTGATAATCTGAGGTTGCACAGGCCCACATGAAGTCATCGGGAAATGTCCCCCAATGCCATATATCTTCATATTCTCGGCAAGTGACTGATTGAAAGAGGACCACAGCGAGAAGAAGCGCTGCTAGTTTCATCTTGTGACTGTTCTTCTACAAAATGACACCAACTAACCCCAAGATTTTTCACAACGAAGGAAAGTCGCTAAGAAAGTCTTACGACTTCTGAAACTCTGCATCTCAGACTTGTGACTCCGTTGGTTTTATAGTCACAGCAACATACTTTCATCTTGTTTTTTTCTTCGTATAACTGGCTAATTAATCAAGATGTGAGATGCCAAAGATATGAAGACACACATTTTAACTGATTACTACAGATAACGAAAAACTATTCAAATATCATTGAACTTTAACAGCATTTTTTTTTCCTCATTGTGCTTTTTTATTGACAATTTTTGCAATATTTTGTACAACTGCATATATTGTTTTATATAGGTCTAAGTCAAGTATGGTCAAGTATAGGCCCATATATTACACCTAATGAGTTAGACGAAAGCTCAGCTGTACGGCAATGTGAAAACAGGCGTCGGCAAGATTGGTTACTCTGCTTAGTCTGAAATGCAAATTCAAAAATTGATTTTTTCTCTTATGTGAGCCACTTAACCTGTACCAAATGTACTTTTAGAAACAACTTTAAAACTGATGAGCAAACAACTGGATTTGACCAGCGGTATCTCGCTCACAACTTCGTCACAGGAATCCTGAAAAGGCCTACTCATGCCTCTTAATAAGGACAATCAAGAAACCTATTTTTGAAAACTGGCTACCCCACTTGGACAATCACATTCTCACTTTGGTTTGTTGCATTCCGGGCAGAGTCTTCCACACACAAACTTTTGTTTTCACCGTATTTGAGTTTTACAGTATGTCACTTTGATATGGAAAAAATGAGAACCAGTTCACTGTGAAAAATGCACTTTATGACTTATGATAGCCGATGAAGTGTCATCTTCTCTACTTTCAACATGGCTTTTGATTAGTCATCCTCAAGAGAAGGTCATTTGCCTTGTCATAACTGATATTAGAGCAAAAATCAGATGCATAATCCTTTCATTTGGCTGTCACCACCAAGTGGGATACATCTCCTTAAATCAAAATAACATTGAAGTATTGGGTATGATCATGATAAATCATCAGCATGATGACACACAAAGTGCCATTTTCACAGTGCAACAGTCAACTCTTTTTCTATATCAAAGTGACAGACTGTAATTACTTTAAGTTGGTTGCAGCAGTCAGTGCCTGATTGAAGCACGGGTGGAAGGGGCGGGTGCCAAGGGCCTCCACATTTGAGATGGCCTCCACATTTTAACATCTTTAACAATTTATGTTTTTGTATATAAATTTATCCTAACATTTATCTATTTCTATTTGTATTTCAAATAATAAATTTAATTTTAAACATCTGTTAGCAAAATCCAGACTAAGACAAATTATTTTGGACATATGAGGAATCCGCAACTTGCCCAACGAAGACATTAACAATGATGCGACTCTGCACAAGGGGTCTACAAATGAAGGTTTATCCAAGCGATACGACAGAAATGCATTCTGATCAGGAAGAGGATGATTGCAGAATTTTTCAGCAAATTATTCCTTTTGTAAATTTAAAATAGATCTATTTAGACACTATGCCTTTTCTGCATTTTTTTCCCTTGACAACAATGGCTGATTACTGTCATTTCGCTTACGTTTCTTCAGTTTTTACATTTTTATACCATGTTCAAAAATTAAAGCAAAATTACATTTTTCAATCTGTTGAGTAGAGCCACTACTCACTAGTGTACAAAGAAGAAATGACAGTCAATTTGAAGGTGACATTTTACTTTTGGCAGTAAAAAAATTGAAATATTCCTTGTGCTTTGGAGACATCCTTCTTGGTGTTAGACTTTTGTGAAGAGACTCCGGGCGAAAATTTCTAAAATTAACAGTGACTGGTTGGACAACACTGCCCCCTAGTTTTCCACAGTAAAAAGTGTGACAACCTGCCCTTGTGACAACCAGCCCTGGTCTCCCTACTAGATGTGAAGTCTCATGGTTGTTTAAAAGTTGTTGACACAAGAAAGTGAATCTGAGTCGGAGTCAATGTAATTACTTACCTTTCATAAACATAAAGCTCATTGTAAGCTATGTCTCAGGAAATTTATTGCATAAATGGTTCTAAAGGAGGAATTAAAAAATTTGCATACAATAGATCAAGCCAACGTGGTCACTCATCACACTTTTTGGAGAAAATGTCCATGTCGGTCAAGCAATTATGTTCTCGGAGGACGCCACTCAGGGGTGCCCAGAAACATTTTAGTTTTAGTGGATCCCGAAGAGCAAAGTGATAAGATATCAATAGCCAATTTTTAACAAAATAGTGCTTACCCCGGGGGGGGTACTTCGTTGACTTTTGCATAGGGATGCGCCACGGTGATTTTGAAAACCAAAACCATTTCAATCCGAGACCAACGCCAAAACCACAAACCATTTTAATCTTTTAGTAAAAATATCCAAAACCAATTTAATCTTAATGATTTTTGTACCATTTTAATTGTCTTTTGAAGCCAATTCTAACAGTACCAAACATGTTGGGGGTGAAAAAAGGGCAACCAAATTAATCTTAATTCATAAAAAACCAATACCATTTTAATCCTAGAAGGCCAAAAAACCTAAACCATCCAGCGGAGCCTCTATATACACCCTGTCATAGTGAGTACCCCCCCCCCCGGGGTGCTTACACATCTTCTAAAATTTGAAATACCTTTTTTGAGTAAAAGGTACAGTTGTATATTTGGGAGGTTTCATAACATATCCAACTTATTTAAAGGTCGGACAGGTTTACTTATCTTTCAAAATTGCTCTTTGTAAACATACATGTAAACTTTAAAGGCACCAGTATTCCCATATTTTACCATAATGTTGCTGTACTTGATGTTTATGCTGAACATGAGTTTTTTACCGTAAAAATACTCCAAATGGTAGTCATTTGTGGTCGTCTCAACTGGGTCAGACCATCATGTGCCCAAGCAATTCTAAGTTTTCACAGTCATCAATTTTTTTCAAGGAAAATGCATATGTAATCCACACTTCAGGTTAATATTGTATAGTATAAAAATATTATTATTATGTAGTGCAGTGCACTAGCATTATTTTGAATAACTTATTCCTAAGTTTCAGATTTTAAAGTGCATGGAGGCCTATATATTACACACATATGCAGCTGTTTGTGACCTTACAAATCCCAGCTTATAAATACTTGAAGTAAGAGTGTCATTTTACGAAATCTTTAAAAGAGGCTTGACATTAATTTGACTGATTCAGTATTGATTCTACTTCATTTTCAAGCGACCATTGTACAATAAGGACATCGTAAGGAAAGGACGGTGCTTTTGCACTGAACCGAATTGTGGTACATCCCCACTCACCAGTAAATAATTGCAATTTTCTGATGGCCATGTTTTCAGTCAAGTTGCACTCTTATTCAATTGGTACTTATTCTAAGAGTACATTTACAGTACATTACAGCGTACGTGTACGTAGCATTGAACACATTGTTGAACTGGCCTTTGGGAAAACACTCTTATTTACTTCTTAGCAGCCACATAAATCAATGTTTTCAAGATATGAAAGTATGTGCCAAGAGGTGATCCTCATTTTTAAAACAAGAAAATATATCAAACATCTTGGCTACAATCAAGGGCTGTTTAAGTTTGAAACACTGTGAAAATAATGGTAGGAAGTGGAATAACAAATTATTACTCAGCCTGCAGGCTGAGTATTGTAGGTGGGCATTTTCTGGGATCTCTGCCTGTGGGTTTGTGTG
The DNA here is from genome assembly GCA_026936325.1 of Platynereis dumerilii. Lineage (NCBI taxonomy): Eukaryota > Metazoa > Annelida > Polychaeta > Phyllodocida > Nereididae > Platynereis > Platynereis dumerilii. Next base: position 889,751 of record JAPTHN010000104.1, on the reverse strand, counting down.
TTTGTTAATCGACACCTTTGGCACGATTTGTTCATTTGTACTACATAATACCTGGTTAAATTTTTGTGAATATAGGAGAATTTTTGGGGCTACTGTTAAAGAAATTCGAAATGAGGCCTCTACCGTCATTTTAGCACTAGCAGACCAGGAGATAGTTACATATTTCTACAGTCTGTTCAGCAATTGTGAACTTGATTGAATCTAGTTAATTAAAGAATTCCCCAGATTGTCATTGCTTCTTGATTGGCGTTGGTCAATGTAATCATCATCAAATGCAATTAATGGCTGCTTATCCAATTAATCTTTGTCCCAGAACTTTTTCATTTTCAACAGACATTATCAATTGCATAGAAAATATATTATCAGTTGAAGGTCATTTTACTTCATCATACTTTGCAGTAAAAAAGGACAAATAATTCTTTAAAAAATATTTAAACAACCAGACAGATGGATAGAGACATAAACAGATAGAAAGACGGTTAGATAAATAGATAGAAAGATAGATATATCGATAGATAGAAAGATAGATAGATAGAACTATGGATTCGTTGATTGACTGCCATATCCATTAATGGCTCCAATGGGCCTCTTGAAAACAGTTTATCTCATATGGTAACCCTTTAAAAAATATACACTATACAATTTACAAAAATTTCTTGATTATTGATAAAGGATATCATGAATTAGAAAGTTGTGTTCAGCTTCAGTCTTCATTTGAAGGCAGGCTGAGGTAAGTGATCTCCGAGCGCTTATTCTAGTTTTTTATGTTACATGAATCATATGAATTGAATGAAATCGAAAATTCCTGAGTCACCAAATTGTTTTTGTTTCGTGTCAAGCTTCGCATACATGCAACCGGGATGCAACCCAGCACACATATTTTCATCGTACAAACCACTCCGGGTACATTCGAATCACCTGCTCTAAATTACTCCAAACTACTCCAGGAAGTGACGTTTCTACTCCGAGAGTAAACTACTCCGAGCTTGGTGCGATTCGAATGAAAAGGAGTACTTAGGAACGTCATTATTTGGGGGTTACCTTGCTATGAGGATTCCCTTGCTAATAATGATTTATGCCGTAATTTGGCACCTTCAATCGATTGCTTTAATCGTGACAATTGAATTGCAGCAATCCACATCGAAACAAAGCAATCAGCCACTAAATCAAAGCTTCTGAAGTGTCATTTATTTATGTAAACAATCATACGTCATGGGACATCCCAATTTCTTGGAGTACTTCTGATCTGCTCCAATCTACTCCAATCTACTCCAAACTACTCCCGGAAGTGCAAAACGAATGATCTGGAGTGAACTACTCCTACTCCTAAAGCACATTGGAACAGCGAAACGAATGTACCCTTTGTTACACCTTATCTTGACTATGTCAATGAAAGTACATTTGTACATATATGTTTTTATATCGGCAATTAATTTTATTAATTTTTTACTTTAGTGAAATGACTGATAAGTTGATAATCGTGCCACTCAACTTATCAGGAATTTTTTTTTTTTTTGCAGCAATTTTGAAATGAAATTTGATTGATAAGCATGCAACTAAACAAAGATAAGGCAAGTTTTTAAAAGAAAAAACAAAAATAACCCGATCATTTCTGATGAGTATACTTAATAATTGGTACTGTTTTAAATTCTATGTTTTATCATCTTTATAACATCACATTAAGTTGACTATGTGTGTAATATAGGCCTTCGTGCACTCTACGAAATCAAACCAAACCGTGAATAATAGAAAATGATATGTCAAGGCCCATTAACCCTTAACTATCAGCATTTTTGATACTGACCAAACTAGTTTGTTTTTCCTGTTTCAAATGAACTTGAGAAAGAGTACAAAAATACACTAGAGCATAGGCCTTCTTCTTCTTCTTCTGTAAAGCACTTCCCTCCTTTAGCACATAGCTAACATGATTTTTTTAAATAAGGGCCAAAAGAAGGTCTCAAAAGATCCTTGATATTTCGGTATTTTCAGTTCCTCCAATTGTCACAATTCATAGCAGAAGACGATCACAAGTCTTTTCTGCTTTAGGCAAGGCACTTTGATGTCGCGACTCACAAAACTTGAACTTTTTGAACTTGAACTTTATTTGTACCAAAATGAATACATAAATATAATATAATCATAAGGCACAGCAGGGCCAATAGTTTTGACAAAAACTGCGAGTGACTCCTGCTTAGTACTACAAAAACAGCATCTAATTAAGCTTTTAGATAATTACAATCTTATAACACTGATTACATTCTCTGATTACATGACCATACATTTAAAACACTATAAAAAAAAAAAAAAAAATAGAAATTTTAACTATCATAAATCTAAAAATAGAAAAAGACAATTTACGTGAATATACAATCTCGAATCTTGTGACAAGGATTACATTTTCTGAGTACATGAACATACAATTAATACATTAGATAAGAATTAAAAAATTTTATCTATCATAAATCTAAAAAGTAGAAGTAGACAATTTGCGTAGAATGCTGACGGAGGTAATAGAGTCAGTTATGGCATAAATCGATTGCAAATGTAACAGTTCCTTATGGTACATGGCAAGGAATATTTATTGATGAAAAAGGTTTTTAATTTAGACGTAAAGATATGAATAGAGGCTGTACGATGAGACTTAATGTCCTCAGGTAAGCTGTTCCAGGATTGAGCAATTTTGTAGTTAAGGCATTGTTTACCAATTTGGGATTGAACTGACTTTATGTGGATGTTTGCTCTTCCACGGGTGGAATGATGATGAGTTGTTTCGTTTGCTTTCAGAGTATCTTTAAAATATGATGGTAAGTAATTGTTCAGGGCTCTGTAATATAAAAGACAAGATCTGAACTGGTATAAGTCGGCTAGTTTTAAGCTTTTGTATTTATGAAATGAATGAGTGGTGTGAGAATTGTATCTTTTTTTGTCAATGATTCTCATGACCTTTTTTTGTAAAACTTGGATTCTATTAATTGTTGAGTTAGGTGAATTTCCCCAAGCTATTAAGCTGTAGTTTAAATACGGTACCACCAGTGAGTTGTAAATAGTGAATAATATATTGGAAGGAAGTTCATGTTTAAGTTTATTCATAATGCCAGCTATCCGAGAAATTTTATTGGCTGTTCCATCAATATGGTTTTTCCAGTTTAGCGTGTCAGTAAGAATAACACCAAGAAATTTAATTTGGTGAACTCTTTCAATTTGAGATCCATTAAGGTAAAAGTCTAAATTAGCCTCATTTACTGAGCTCCTTGGTGTATGAAAGATCATGAATTTAGTTTTCGAGACATTGATAGATAATTTGTTTGCAGAGAACCAGTCACTTATTTCTTTAAGTTGATCATTGATATTCTGGTTAATGGAGGGAGTTATGGATTTTTCGAAGGGAAATATAATGTTCGTATCATCTGCAAATATTATAAATTGCGCATTGGATGCTGTTTGAGCGATATCATTGATGTATAATATAAACAATAGCGGTCCCAGTATGGAGCCCTGCGGTACTCCAGTGGAAATGTGTAGTGTATCAGATCTAATCTGTTTAAAATAAGTGAATTGTTTTCTGCCATATAAGTAACTTGAAAACCATTTGTGGGCTATTCCACGAATTCCATAGTGATATAACTTGTCTAGAAGTGTATGGTGATTTAACGTGTCAAACGCCTTACTTAGATCAAGAAAGAGTCCTAGGGCTTTATGTTTTTTGTTTAAAGTCCCTGAAATCAGATCTTGTAATTTTAATATGGCTAAGTCCGTGGATAAATTTTCCCTGAAGCCGAATTGACAGGGAGTTAATAGATCATTTGTTTTTAGATAATTTTGTAATCTATTGTAGACTAGTCGTTCCAGTATCTTAGAGAACGTAGGCAAGAGAGAAACAGGTCTATAATTTGTAAAAGAACTTTTTGGTCCATTTTTATGTATTGGGATAACTTTAGCCAGTTTCATTTGGTCAGGGAAAATTCCATTCCTAAGACTAAGGTTACATATATGAGTCAACGGTCTCAGAATTGGCTGAAAAGTTGATTTTAACATTTTTGGACTAATCTCATCATATCCGTAAGAAGATTTTGATTTGAATTTTTGAATAATTTTTGCAATTTCTTCAGCCGAAGTTGGCCTAAGAAAGAGAGAACCCACTAGATTTAAATTGGGTAGAAAAGTACTCGGCTGCCTAGAGCATGGGGTTATTTTGTTTGATAAATTTGGTCCAACATTTGTGAAATATTCATTGAAAGAGTTAGCTATTTCATTTGCATTTGTTAGTGTCACATTATCATTTGTAATAAAATGATTAGTCACATCGTTTTTGTTATTATTCTTATTTAGTAAATTATTTATTTGCTTCCAAGTAGCTTTTATGTCTTTTTCGCAACTTTTAAATGAATTTGTCCAATGAAGTTGTTTTGCTGCTCTTATTAATTTATTAAGGCAATTTCTGTATCTCTTGTATTTAATTTCCTCTTCCTGACGCCTTACTAGGTCTCTGGTTTTTTTTAGTTTTATAGATAGTTTGTATCGCTGTTTCATTGAGGTAATGATGCCTTTAGTGATCCATGGTTTAATTTTATGAAATTTCCTGTTAAACTTAGAAGTTCTTACAGGGAGTTTTTCATTCATTATTTTGGTGTATATATCAATAAAAGAATTATATGCAGTCTCTACATTTGAAGAATTTATGACATCGTCCCAGTTCGCGTCATTAAGAGCATTTTTGAAGGAGTTCATTGACGCCTCGTTTTGGACTCTGTATGTGACATTCTTTTCAAGACTTACGTCAGGGTCAGTCAAATCTAAGGAAATGAAGTTAATATAATGATCAGTGATGTCAACTGGTATTGTTCCTTGGTATGTTGGAACATCTGAGATTTTTTGGAATATATGATCAATTAAAGTAGCCGAGTTGTTAGTCACTCTAGTTGGCAGTGAGATTTTTGGAATAAAGCTATTACTTATAAATGAGTCTAGATAAGCATTTGTTAAAGCATTGTTTTCAGACTTGATGAGATCAATATTGGTATCACCAACAATTATTATTTCCTTATTTTTATAGTTCTTAAAAGATTCTAGCACTGAATCAATAAAATTATTAAATTCATGTACACTGTTATGGCTTGGCGAGCGATACAAGACACCAAGTATAATAGATTTTCTTCCATATTCAATTTCAATGAAAAGACAATCAAAGAGATTTTGTTTGTCAGTCGGAACGGAAATTGCAAGTTCTTTATATTCTAATTTGTCAGAAATAAAGATAGCTATACCTCCTCCTTCCTTTTTTTGGAGTTTATGTTTAGTGATCATCGAGTAACCTTTAAACTTCACATAGTCACATAAATTTTCGTCAAGCCAAGTTTCCTCGAACGTAAGAACATCAAAATGAAAATTTATGATGTTGTTCATTAAGACTTCATATTCGGTTTTATGTTTAGGCAGACTTCGAGCATTTGTGTTTAAAATGGAGAATGTTTTTGATGAGAGAGATTCAGTAAGCTCATTAAACTTATCAATATCATAGTAATGCGATGGAGAAAACATTGGTCTAGAGTTCTCTACATGATCATCGTTAAAATTCTCTAGCCATGTGATTGTTTGGTCAGGAGTAGCCATAGGTTTTTAGAGTACTCAAAACTCTTTGTTTTTTTACAGAGAACAATGTATTTAGTAACCTCATAAGCATTCTACTAAAATATTTGAACAGTCTTGGTTGAATGTAACTCGGAGACATGTAGCTCAGAGACAGGTACAAGAAAAGTGTTTCATGTAGCATAATATTAAAAAGCACCATATCTAGGAACAATGCAAACATATCAAATCAAGCATGCAAATACAATGCATAGGGCATAGGATTGACATATTAATAGTACAGGTAGGTCCAATGATAGTTTTTACAATGGAACATTAATAACTTTCACAGTTCCATAATTACTAATTTTAAGTTTATCATGAATGTCATAAAAATAATGTAATAGTGTCTGAATTAATAGTTCATCGAACATATAAGATATAATGTCGTGATTGATTGGCTTATAAACAATAACATTGAGCATTGAATTTATAAATTCTAATTTAACCAAAGCAGATTGTATTCGAGAAAAAAAAAAAAAAAAAAAAAAAAAAAAAAAAAAAAAAAAGAATACTATTAAAATGTTATAAATCGTCCGTAATTATATATAGCGATTATTGAATGATAAAAAGTACAACTACAGTTTACATAACTGCCTGCATAATATAGAGTTATAGGATTATAGAATTCATTTTTTTGTCTAGTAAAAAAATTGAGATTATACTGATAACAGATATGTAACTTTAAATACACAGTTACTGCATTGTAAAGGAAAATAATACAAAACCTTTGGTAATAACAAAGTATAATGCTTAAGTAATACTGTCGCTTTGGTCTAATGCTGAGTTAAGCGTATGGCAGGATTATACAATGGCAGGATTATACAATGGCAGGATTATACAATGGCAGGATTATACAATCTTAATTAGTGGCAGGATTATGCAATGAAAATAAAACAATCATCTGTTTAGCACCTCGTAATAATAAATTCGGCAAATAACAGCAATGTTTACGGAGCTATATTAAATGTCTTTTAGATGTTTTCGTATTTCTTGGAGAGTTTTTCCCATCAAGTTTCCGCCTTTCCATTTATCATATACTGTGACATCGGGGTGGGTCCTGTTCATGCCTATTCCGAAGACGGGGTGTTTTGTTGCTTCTCCCAGATGTCTTGATCCTGTTGCTAACAAATAACTACGGGCCGTCGGGTTCTGGTCATACTTCTGCCTGTTTACTTGTCGTAAGATTTGTGGTGCAGACTCTTCCCATGTGGTTTTATCGTATCCGGCTATTTTCTTTCCGAGATCCATCTGCTTGTACGGGTCCTTTTCTGCCATAATCTTTTGTGCTGTTTCGAGGTCTTTGAACAATTTCGCTTTCGATGTCTGGATGTACTGCTCGTTTGTGTTATAAATTCGTCCGTCCACTTTTACGTCCATTACATGCAGGTTACTGAGAGGGGAATCTTGCGAGGAAAAAACGGTCACTTCTTCGGTAGTTATTGTCGATTGGGTGTTCATTCTCAACGTGTCCGGAAGCTCTTGTAGATTGTCTATAGTGAATCTTCTCCCGTTTAAGAAAAGGACATCCAACTTTAAAGAAACCTGTTTAAATTCAGCATTCTTTCTTGCTGCAAGGTAAATCGGGAACAGTTTCTTGCGATTTGCTTTAATTGACGGTGGAAAGTCTTCACTCATCCATATGTCTGTCCCTCTTAAAGATGCTCTTTTGGTCCAGATGTCGTTTCTTTGTTTGAGTGTGGAGAATGTTACTGCAATAGGTCTTGGTCTATCTTCACTGTTCTTTCCAAATCTGTAAGCCTTATCGAACTGTAATTGTTGGATGTCACTGAGGTCCAATTTTGCATTCAGGATTTCCATCAAAAGCTTTTCTGTATTTTCATCGCTTTCTTCTTTAATTCCTTCGAATATTAGATTTGTTCTTCTTGATCGACATTCAAGTTCAGTAATTTTCCGTTGTAACAGCAGTAATTCATTTTCAGTTTTAACAGTATCCTGTTTCACTTGCCTCAGATCGTTTACAGTTCTGTTGGAAATCTGTATAGCATCCTCTGCAGTCTTCTGGATGTATTCCGCCGTAGATTTCATGCTACTCATTTCAGATTTCATTTCTTCAATTGAATTGTTCACATTAAAAATTTTTTGTTCAAGCTTGTCAAATCGGTTTTCCAACCTTGTTACCAGTTTTTCCACCCATGGTGGTTGATCCGCATTAGTTTCTGCCATTGTTTTAGTTCATTGATGAATGATCAGTTTTCATAGTGTCAATAATTCACGCTTGGTCGCCATCTTTTCAATTGTCGAACTTTCATCATGTTCCATTGCGTAACTTTCCACCGATTTTTTTCGTGACAGTTAGTGATTGGAGCCTACATCATTGATTTTTTGTGGTATCCATGACTTTCTTCACAATTTGCGTCATCCTCCAGCCCCACACAAGTTGATTATCGCTTCATAATTGACATATTTACCGAGAGTTTGTAATGTTTGTATTCCGCCTAGCGGAACCGGAAGTTGTTGATAGACCAAAACCCAAAATAATTCACAAATTCAGTAGAAAAACATCTGCTGATTTTGTTGGTACGTCGTCATGATGAACGTCGCCAATTCGTAATCACTTTGGAAGTCCACATGTCATTGTTTAATGAGAAGAGCATAGGCCTATATATACCAGTGCTAGTGGAGATTACAGAGAGTTCTGACTGAAACTGCAAGTGTGAAAAATAGCATGCATGTAATCTTTTTTCGATCAGTTTACAATAATTATACCACTATTTGCTTTTTCTGGCCAATCAGAAGGCAGGATTTCGCTCTGATATAATGCATATCACAGCTCATACACCTGACCATGATATTGCATGCTTGGCTGACTACAAGTTGACAAAATTGAAGGAAACACTGAAACAAAACTGACCAACAAAGGATTAAAACTGAACAACACAGACAGTAAACAAGGAGGAAGATTCTATCAAGTGTAACTGGTCTCAATAAAAAGGCTGTATTCACTCTTTTTTATACCAATATCTAAATGAATGATCAAATTTAAGGTCACTTGATAAAATAGTTCATTTTGGATAGGCAAGCTGCAAAAAAAATAGTGGAGCAGCAGACCAGCAATTTTGGCCCTATTTGGCAAGCTCAAAGAATTATTTTTTCTTCTTAATTCGGGGGCTGCCGCCCCCAAACCCCTGCTTCTTCTTATTTCGAGGGCTGCCGCCCCCGAAAACCCCTGCTCTTTGCTTCCTATTATTTTTCGAATGTATTTCTTAACTTCAAAATACAATTTGCTCAGCGATTATAATAATCAGCCTCACCAAAAATTTGCTGCAGGAGTCCAGTACTGTGACCCGGTGGAATTCACCAAAAAAGGTACTTTTTCTTGTTTGTTTAGCAAAATGGTGATAAATTGAAAAGACAGTCACATAACATTTAACAAAAGAAGTGACTATTTTGGCTTGGCAATGGGAATAATCATTTTGATGCAACAAGTGTCTCTGCACTGTGTACTCACCAAGTGACCCAATTAAATATTTTTTGTTTACATTTGGCTGGGTCTCATATGATATGTAGACGAAGCTACAATCTTTACCATATGTTGTCTTACAAAGTTAGGAATCAATCAGTTTAGTTTTCTTTGAGATTAGTCAGTTTTAGTCAATTTAAGTGCATTTTGTGTGAGAATTACCTTTTGACCTTTTGATTGCTGAATATTTGAGGCTTGTTATTTCACGCCAGGATGTCTTAGCATAGGCCTAAATGCAGCATGTTAAATTGTAATTGAATTGGTTTCTAGTCCAAAATTTCAGATTTATGATTAACTATGTCGCTTTGCCTAGTGCAAACTGTACACAGTGTCTATGTTTTAGATGGTTATAGGATTTAATTATGGATTTAAACTATTTTTGCGAGCTTTTTAAAAAATGTTTTGCTACTTTAACTGCATGCTAGCAATAAAGGTTAGAATTGAAAAAAACAATTACTCTGCAGCAAACCCTCAGCATCAGTTGCTACACTGCCGACAGTTAAAAAAAGAAAACATTCATGACAGTTCAACATTGCATCATCATGGAGTTCCTGCTCAATTTTTGCTCATAAATAATAAATGGTCAAACAGGTGATTTTTTGTGTCCCATATTATGTCAGATTTGAAAAAATAATCTAGGAAGTGAGTTTCTTGCATGCAAGTGAAAAAATATATTTTGATATGGTTCACTCTCTTAAGCTTCTGTAGATCTTTTAATGTTCAGCGACGCAAAACTGTCCCGCTGGTAATTTTTCTTTAACTGATTTTTTTTTAAACTGACAATGACATGAACGTGACATAAAAAATATTATAGATAGATAGATAGATAGACATTTCTTTTATTCGACCACATAACTATACAGATTAAGAAACAAGCATACATGTATCAAATATATATGGGTGAAGTCATTTTAAGGTGGCTCGATACTCGTGAACTTTCCAAGATAGGATTTCTTAACTAGAACCTTTCGGTTTTGATGATCTCATAAAGACAGCAGATGGTTGGAACAACTTTGGTTCGGCTTGGATGCCAAGCATATAGAAGTTCAATGGCAGTCTTGATAGAATACACACCTGCACACTTGCAAGCACAAAATGCTGCATAGTGGAGAATGGGCAGGGACATCAAGTGCAATAGACAGAATATAATAGATCAATTGTTGATAAAGCCTTTATTTGTGGGCAACATGCACAGTGAAAGAAAGAATTTGCTGCTGAGGAAAATGCAAGCCTTCCCCTGAAAGTTGAATGGTCACATCCTTAGTCGACTGGTTTGACGGAGAGCATGTTCGACTGGTGGGAGCATGGACTCATCCTACCTCAAATGATGAGAAAGTCAAGGAAGAACAGACATGTACATTCAATTGTCAACAGTGGAAGTGAACAGATATTTGCCCTAATTGCTCAGCATGTAAAAGTCGCACAACAGTTATACATGTATACTATACATGCTCACAGATAGATCAGTCAATTGTAACCTGTTAATCTAGAGCTCGGAGCCGCTACCGTATTAAGCCGCTGTCAGTCATATCAAGTCAAGCCATGATCACTCTAATGCTAATAAATCAGCACTGCCTATTGCAATGTGTGCCTGCTTCAGCAATCATCAATTAATGACAGACGCAGTTGAAAAATGTCTTTTGCAATTCTAAAGGTTCTTAAGCATGTTAAGCCTTGTTTCACCATCAGTGTATTTAACTGCCATTGATGAACTGTCATGTCAATGTGGTAGGTGTCAAAGCTGATCGCATTCAGCATGTATTGGCCATTGAATTACATTCGTTTCTGTTGTAAGACATCATGACATATAATCATGAAGTGCTTTAATTTTCTGAAATTGTTTCAGTGATGACTCATAATTATTAGATTATTTCAATTTGGGACATTTCTGTTAAATTCTGGAAGTTAAATAACTAAATTTTTTTTTCTGGCAAAGGGAATGAAATCAATTGGGAAATTATCACTCATCCACTATATTTATTATTTCCTAGTTTGGTGATTTTAATTTGGCTTAATTGAAATCATAGGGCCTGGTATCGAAGAAAAATCGACTTGAAAAGCAAAAATAAATAAGCCGCTGAAGTTAGTTAAGTCAAGCCATGAAGCACTCAAGTCATGGCAAATTTCTCTAAGTCATGAAAGTCCCTCAAGTCAAGTCACCAACCACTACTGTAACAGTCATGTCATGATGCTAGGAATCAGTGACTCCGGGCTCTATGTTAATCACACTTCTTTACATCATATTGCATGACCGAGAATGACAAAGTTTTATTCACGGCAGTTTTGACTATCATGTACAGACATTTTGCATCTGTGCACACTTTGCCATCACAGGGGCTTCTAAGCAAATGTACATTTCATGAACTTATTATATAATGAATGCGCACAAACTTGAGTCAGAAGCCCCAGTGGATTGCATTGCTGCAATAAAAACAGTGTCACAGCTCAATGCTCAGGCGACCTACTTAGGAATGAGAGCCATACATATATGTTAGACAAGTGTAGCAAAATTTCATATCAACAGCTCTAAAAAAACTGTTAAACTAAAATTTCCCGGTTTTTGTTTAGTGATGCTACCATGGTCCTCTGTTAATCCAAGTAAGAGAAACTCTATGTGACTTGCCTCCGTTCCAGAATAAGAATTGAGCGGATAGCTTCTCCACACTCCTTTGCAATATCTAGGTCACAGTGACCTCATTGACAACTAGACACAGACAGATTAGCACAGAGAACTTCAGAAATGTAATAGATCTCATAAAGTTGAGGCAATTGGGCAACAGTTCACACTCCAGGTGAAGTGGAATCAGGCCATGACACATTGACAGTTCATTACAGAGCCAGCCAGCCAGGTGTGAATGTGGATTGCAATGAGAGTCTCACTGTCTTGCCTGCCTTGGATTGACAGCTGGCTTTCCTCAGAGATATGTGGCCTAACTGTAGGCCTTTAAATTATCTTTAATCTTCACTGCACCTTTTCTTTTAATTGAATACTTACCCACTACAAAAAATAATCTGTAAAAAATGAATGAATCATGGAAATGGATCTTGAAGCAATGGGCCTCTGGATGGGGTCAAACAGTGGGTTAGGATGATGTTTCCCTCTGAAAACTTGCAAGCAGCTTTTCTACTGAACCAAAAATTATTTTTATTTCAAGACTGCGCTAAAATTATTTTTTTCACACAAATATAAATAAATTACCTTTCCCTGCCTGAATAACACTTTTAAAATGTGTCACTTTGTCAAATGTCATTTACCTTCACACCTCTCCACAACCCAATCTGAGAATTACAAATTTAATCATCCATTTGATCTTCCCTGTCTTTTGACTTTACATGAATGATGAATCTGTTGATACATATGGATGGATAGATAGATATATAAACAGATAGATATATAGAAAACGCATATATATCTAGATAGACAGATAGATTGATAGATACATAGATGAATAGACAGATCGATGGCTAGATAGATAGATAGCCATAGACACAGTCATATAGATAAAGTTAGACAGATAGGTAGATAAACAGATAGCCAAACAGATAGATAGATAGATAGATAGATAGATAGATAGATAGATAGATAGATAGATAGATAGATAGATAGATAGATAGATAGATAGATTGCATAGATAGATAGACGTCATGTATTGCCCACTCTCTCATAGGGCCAACATTTGCCGGGCGTTGTGTCAAAATACAATTTTTCTGATTTCCCACTGATCTGCAAGGGCATACAATATTTAACAATCTAACTTCTAATGTTCATCCCCGCTTCAATACCAGACTCCAATAATGTCGCTACATGTCCTGCCCACATCACTGTGTGTCTCAGCCACATTACGGCACCCCCCCCCCCCCCCAACAAACAAAATATTTACAATTGCAGTCCTCCTCCTTTATTCATTTATCACTGGGTAATTCTAGTTTAGTATAAAGGACTTTCCAAGGGGCTCGGAATATAAGTTTCGATTTTGACAATTTTAACATTTTTTATAAACCATGGCGCTAAAAAAAATTGACAAGATAGGATTTTTCAATTCTTTTTCATTTATCTCCAAAAATAGTTGGGAACAATATGATGATATAGACAAGCCTTCCTACCACACTTGAAATTGATATAAAAATTTATTTATATCACAAAGTCATTTTTGAGAAATTAGACCTGCTTGCCGAAAATCCCCTGTAAAAATTTTGTGTTTTCAGTTGAATATCCGGCTGTATGTAGGCCTAGTACTCTTCATGGCGCATCTAATGCTCCAAACGAGAAGTCTCCCAATAGAAGTGGCACAAATTGCAAACGAAGCGGCCAACACATGAAATTCTCAGGATTAAAAAAGATGCTGAACAGAGCTCAGCTGCTGTAGTGACGTTACAATAGATAGGGCCTGTCTGGCTGCGCGTCAATGTGTGCTAACTACCATTTCTCATGAGTAGCCAGCCACCTTAAACGAGGCCAGCCAGGATTTTGACCTTTAACAGGACATAAAAAATGTTTGGCTAGTAATAAGTTCTTTTAAATTTCCTGAGATGTAGAATACAATTTTGTCTTCATAATCAATCCACTTTTACGTGAAATTATAGCTTCATCATTGAGAACAGGGACCGCAAACTCTCAAAATGGTCCATTTTTGGGGGTGTCAAACGTCACATTTAAAAAAAATAAAATGAAAAATAATAATAATTTTTAAAAAATTGGTTTTTCAAAACTATCGCAGATTACAGACATAGCCATGAGTTAGGTGGCAGATATCCTCTGGAGGTTTAAAATACTTCATCAATGCAGTGTGTCGCCTATTTGAGCACTTGGAAAAAAATACTTGTCAATGATTTTTTGTTTTTCTACCGATGACACAAGTTATCATTATCTTCAAAGCATAAATTCTTTCATTTGATGATATCTTTTTATTTTTTAATAATTTACTGGGTCATACCACCACACCATTTTGTAGTGAAATTATCTATTGCAAAATTTCCTTGCTGGAAGTAAAAAGAGACCAATGTGAAACTAAAATAGAGCATAATGGAGGAGGGTTGGTCTCGCGGTAGCGTGCTAGGCCGCCAATCTGGGCCAGGGTTCACATTCAGCTCTTCCCAGTACACTTAAATTTCTTCCTGCACCTGCATATTCAGCAATAAATTCTGCAGTTTGACAGAAATTCTGCAGTTCTGCAGGACGCTGCAGAATTCTGCAGTTCTGTAATAAATTCTGCAGTTCTACAGAAAACTGCAGGATCCTGCAGTTCTGCAGCTCCATGCAGTATTTTTGAACCTCTGGTACTCAATCCAGCTTATTGCAAGTTCAGACATCTTTGACAAGGTTTTGCCAATACCCAGGAAACATTTGTTTTGAGGGTAGCAGTTCGGGGGTCGGTTGGGAGGTTTTATTAGCAGATCTATCCTCGAGGTAGCGTGGACCGTACCAGAGGGATCCCGGCATCCCACTGGTATGGCCCAGTCAGATAGCAGTTCTTTTTTCAAAACAAGCACGTATAATGGCACAGCATCGCCCATGCCCCGCATGTTTTATCCTATGTTTATCCTATCCGTTAGCCAGTTTATCCCGTTCGTTTATCCTATCCATTTATCCTATCCATTTATCCTCTCCGTTTATCATATCTGTTTATCCTATCTGTTTATCCTATCCGTGTATCCTACCCGTTATCCTGTTTATCCCGTTTATCCTATCCATTTATCCTATCTATTTATCCTATCTTTTTATCCTATCTGTTTATCCTATCCGTTTATCCTATCCGTTTATCCAGTACCCCATAAGCACTGGTTCATCCCATTTATCCTGTTTATCTTATCTGTTTATCCTATTTGTTTATCCTATCTGTCTATCCTATCAGTTTATCCGATCAGTTTATCCTATCCGTTTATCCTATCCGTTTATCCTATCCATTTATCCTATCCATTACCCTATTCGTTGACCCTATCCGTTTAACATATCAATATTTATCCCATCCGTTATCCCGTTTATCCCATTTATCCCGTTTATCCTATCCGTTTATCCTACCCATATATCCTATCCATTTATCCTATCCGTTTATCCCATCCGTTTATGCTATCCATTTATCCCATCCGTTAATCCTATCGGTTTATCCTATCCGTTATCCTGTTTATCCCGTTTATCCTATCCATTAATCCTATCCGTTATTCTATCCGTTTATCCTATCCGTTTATCCAGTACCCCATAAGCATTGGTTCATCCCATTTATCCTGTTTATCCTATCTGTTTATCCTATCTGTTTATCCTATCCGTTTATCCTATCCGTTTATCCTATCTGTTATCCTATCCGTTTATCCTATCCGTTTAACATATCCGTTTATCCTATCCGTTTATCCTACCCGTTTATCCTACCCGTTATCCTATCCGTTTATCCTATCCGTTTATCCTATCCGTTTATCCTATCCATTATCCCATTTATCCTATCCGTTTATCCTAACCGTTTATCTTATCCGTGTATCCTATCCATTTATCCTATCCGTTTATCCCATTTGTTTATCCCAGCCGTTTATCCAATCCGTTTATCCTATCCGTTTATCCCGTTTATCCTATCTGTTTATCCTACCTGTTTATCCTATCTGTTTATCCTATCTGTTTATCCTATCCGTTTATCCTATCCGTCTATCCTATCCGTCTGTCAACCCATCTATCCATTAAGCCATCCGTCAATCCATTCCTCCATCTATCTATCTATCTATCCTGTCTGTTTATCCTATCTGTTTATACTATCCATCTATCCTATCTGTTTATCCCAGCCATCTATCCTATCCATCTATCCTATCTGTCTGTCAATCTGTCTATCCATCCGTCTATCTATCATTCAATCCATCCGTCAATCCATTCATTCATCTATCTATCTAAGTTTCTATTTATCTATCCGTTCATCCTATCCGTTTATCCCGTTCGTGTATCCCATCCGTTTATCCTATCCGTTTATCCCATCCGTATATCCTATCCGTTTATCCCGTTTATCCTACCTGTTTATCCCATCTGTCTATCCTGTCCGTCTGTCAACCCATATATCCATCAATCCATCTGTCAATCCATTCCTCCATCTATCTATCTATCTATCCTGTCTGTTTATCCTATCCGTTTATACTGTCCATCTATCCTATCCTACTGTATATCCCATCCATCTATCCTATCTGTCTGCCAATCCGTCTATCCATGCATCTATCTATCTATCTATCTATCTATCTATATGTCTATCTTTTGTTTACATGAGTGTATATTATAACCAGTATTTTATTTACATAAATACAAAACAGATTTATCTATCTTAATAAAGTTCATGTTCTTGAGCCACACATCTTTCACCTTTAGGATTGAGGAATCTGGGTGGCCTACGACTGCCAAATTCGCACAGGGTACTTACATTGTCCCAAAGAGGCACCAGAGGCACTTTTGGTAGTTCAACGGACCCTAAATTTGTTATTTCCATCTTTTCATGTGCTGCAGCAGTTTTGAAAATCCAGCCTTGAGCGTCATGTTGATAGTCTGTTATGCGCATACGTCGTAACCAGGTAACCGTCGCCATCATGAGGCTCTGTTATGCTATGTTGAGTTGCCTAGCAACCTTAATAGGGCATGACGTCATTGAGATAAAGAGCACTTGGCGTGACGTCACATGTATGTTAGATTTTTTGGAAACCAGTAATCATCCACCAGTCACCAGCAGTCCAATTCCAGTTCATTTGCATACTAAATGTGGCGGATTTAACAGTGCACAAATCTGCCGTTCCTTGCTTGACCTTTACGTCATTGTGAAAGGGCTTTAATCCAAGTAAAATATGTTGGCTAAATTGTATATTAAAGTAGACTCAATTAAGTAGTCAACTCAGGTCACTGCGTCAAGTCACCCAGCTGACAATGCACATGAAGATCACATGATTAACAAGGACAAGGGGGTAAAATTGATGAACATGACAATTACCCCACATTTAGACATTGTGATGCCTGTCTGTCACCAGATTATCACTTGATAATTTTACTTAGATAAACATGTGAATTTAGATCTCAACAGTGTGTGACCCAGTGGGCTTTTCTAGTATAATATATAGTAAGTTGCCTGTAGATTGGAGGGAAGAGAATAGAGAAAAAGAAGGATAGGTGGAAAGTTGGGGTGAGTGGGATGGTCAGAGAAGGCGTTTTTAGGTTAGGCAGGACTGATCATGTCAGCCAAGATTTAACTGCAATATTAGCCGGAGGGATGAGTTGCTGCTTGCAGTGGCCATTCTGTGTACTAAAACTCACCCTGTGGAAGGGAAAATGGCCACCACAATGCAAGCTTTCTGGACCTTGATAGCCTCTAAAACTGATAATAGTAAATTTTCTAATATTGAATTAAACTGAAAATACCAACCGTTGTGCACATCTACAATGGTATCAATGCGTTATGCATATGATAAGAACTCAAAATAAACTTCAATGGACGTTTTGCCTCTCTGCTCAGTCAATTCTCAACCAAATTTCATTCAGAAAAAAGTTTCAGGTACCCTACAACCAGGTTAATTGACTGCAGTAGTTTTTTCGGCGATTGGTCAGCTTGCAAAAATGTCATTTTGTAAACTGCTGACAGTGCTCTATCAAAATAAACTTCCATGGACGTTTTGTGCTCTCTGCTCAGTCAATTCTCAACTAAGCTTCATTCCGAAAAAAGTTTTAGGCACTCTGCAACCAGGTCTATTGAATACAGTAGTTAGTCTTTGTCCTTTGTTGTTTCTTTTTGCCGTAAGGCACTTTTTTCGATGATCAGTGTGCTCGCAAAAATGTCATTCCACACTTGCTACCCGGTAGAACTGCAGAATTTGCTACAGAACTGCAGAATTCTGCAGCTTCCTGCAGAATTTTCTGCAGAATTCTGCAATTTCCTGCAGAACTGCAGAATTCTGCAGTTTTTTTTTAAACTGCATAATTCTGCAGCTTCCAACAGAATACCTCCCAAGCTGCATAACTCCTACAGAATCATATATATTTTGCTGCAGAAACTTTTCAGAAATCCTGCAATGACTGAGGACTACTGCTGTTTTTTTGCAGAACTGCAGAATTCTGCAGTTTTTTTTTTTTGCAGAACTGCAGAAAGAAATTATATACCCCTCTCTATCTCTGTTTTTTTTCTTCTCTTCACTGCTTCAGATTTTGTTTTCTCTTTGCAGATCTCCAACAAAAAATTCACCAAGCTCCCATCACCTCAAATAAAATAAAAATTCTTGAAATCCCTCGAATGTGTGCCGCGTTGCTTCTGGCTGACCCAGCCACCTTGCCTGACCTGCCCCCCCTCAGAAAGAAAATTCAATTAAATAAAACCCTTGAATATTGGCCCTCATTATGGTTGAATAAAGAATGCTCTTGTCTGATTTTACAACAGGAATTTTTTTTTGGTGGGGGTTTTTCTTAACAATGTGTTGCTTGATTTTGGAATGAATATACTGCCAAATTCACCATGTAATAAGTAATTCTCCGCTGAGGAAGACTCCAAGCTCCCTTCCCCCTAGTTACTATTAAATGGTTCCCCCCTCCTCATGTAAATACGACAGAAATGAATGTTGTGGAGTTTTATCACATTTTAATATTCCAAAATCATGGAACATTTTCATTGCACAAGATTATTTAAAAAAACAAAAACAAAAAAACAATTCAGGTAGAGAATAATAGAATAATATATAATAAATTAACATTATAGTCAATTATGCAACTTATGTTCTTCTTGGATATAGATTTGTGGGTCAGTGAGACCACTAATTTTCGCATGATTACCGTGCATCATTATTCATTTTAAAGTTATATTTACAGATATATATATACATGCTTGTAAGGGCCTCAAGGAACTACAACATTGTCTTTTCAGCAAAGGCCCAAGTTTTATTTTGCTTGTTACTAACTAGTATATTCAATGGTATCATGCTACTGGGTCTGCAAACCTCACATGGGCAGTAAAAATGTCATATTTGGAATCAGCCAATGATAGCAGTTCTTGCAAAGGTCGCATAATTTGTAAGAATTGCTCTGATTGGCCGATTTCTGTCCAGATGGAAGTTAGCAGTCACATGTGAGACTGCACACTATCCGGCTTGGGCCTGTTTTTCATAAAAGTATAATCCGTCTGCCATTCTTTGAAGAAGTCATTTAATCCGTCTGCCATTCCTTGAAGAAGTCGTTTCCTTTGTTGTCCACCACAATAAAAGCGGGAAAGTCTTCCACTTCACATCTCCAAATGGCTTCCATCCCTGAAACAAGAAGATCCATTTTCAAACAAGAATCCATGGATTCAAAGGTAGAGCTAAGCAAGATCAACTAGCCACATGAAGAAATTGCTGTCATTTCAATTCAATCATCCTATTCTATAAAATATAAAAGAAGGTTTTGTCAGATTTTTTCTGTCCATGCAAATCCTCAACTCTCGATGGAACATGCATCAATCTTCATCTAAGCAGCTTATCTCTTACTAGCACTTAACATCAACTATTTCTGCACACATATATATGACCCCTTTTCATCTTTGAAAACTTCCACCCCTTTACACAAGAGGACAGCAATATATTACACAAGAGGGAGACACCTGCCACTCACTGCATTGTAGGAACATCTCCATTCTCCAAGGTATGAAATCCAGCACTCCAAATTCACTTTTTACAACAACCAACAAAGAATATAGTTCATCACACATGTCACTCACCTAATTCTGGATATTCCAGCACCTCCACCTTCTTAATGCAGTTCTGGGCCAAGATGGCAGCCGGACCTCCGATGGAGCCAAGGTAGAATCCCCCATGAGTTTTACAAGCTTTTGTCACCTGCAGTAAAACAGACCACCATCAAAATCTGCACTCAAGATGCAGCAAACAAGAATCTTGGGATTCAAGCTGGAGCTGAATATGCCACATGAAAAAAATTCTGTTATTTCTATTTCAATCAGTTTTGCAAGCTTTTGTTACCTGCAGTAAAATAGAACACCATCAAAATCTGTACTCAAGATGCAGGTCATTCCACAATAACTAAGACAAAACTGTCACTGGTGTTACAGTATAAGTAAAGAAACACCATCGACTCAAAGTTGAACTAGTGACAAAATTAATATTTGTTTGAAATACTTCCCATTAAAATAAAAATTGCATTGGATTTTCTACCACCATTGATCACTGGTGTCACCATTGGACTCCAGTGTTAACCATTTTTGAGTAACACCAGTGACGATAACGCCTGTGAAAATTTGCACTGAAATACCAATTGTTCCCACAGTGATGCATTGATTTGAAAAGGTGTTGCCACAGGTTGATTTCTGTAAACAGGACGTATCCTATGACTGAGGTAGTTTTTGAAAATTCTAGAATAATTGACCATTTTTTTAGAGTAACACCAGTGACACCGAAAAAGAATACTCTTAATTTCAGCACACTGTGAAGCCACCCTGCGTGCTAAAAACGTATAAATGCCAAAATCATGTTGCCCTTTGTGTCACTGTCATATCATAATCACACTCACAGCTTTGCTCCGGTTGCCCTTGGCCAGCATGATCATGCTTCCACCGGCCGCCTGGAATTCCTCGACATATGAGTCCATTCTTCCAGCAGTCGTGGGGCCAAAGGAGCCGCTGGCATAACCCTGCAAAAAAAGAAAACAAGAATTGGATTATTCAAAAACTGACAGAGAGACTTGAGACTTAAGAACAGGGGCGTCACTAGGGGGTGTTAGGGGGGCTGAGCCCCCCCCAATTGTGCATTTAGCCTCCCAAAAAAAATCTTGTGGGGAAAAAAGTTTTCCTGGTATGATACTGGTAGTGAACAAATAACCAGAGCCGATGAAAAAGACACAGTACACAGTATGAAAGACACTGTGCACTATTAGGTGTGCACGCATTTGTAGATCTGCAGACATCTGTAATCTTTGGATTCTGGCACGCCTGGCGCCTCTAATTCATACCGATGCCACTGCTTCAGGACATTGGCAGCAAAAGCATGGTCAGGTTTCAGAAAAAGGTTTGCCTAATTTTTCTCATTTTTTTGTGTAGCATGTGGCCATGCTGGTCAATGTGCAAATTTTCTTTGCTTTTGGATTTTTTTTTCCTGCTGAAATAACCCAAAATATGTCCTAAATGACCCCAGGATTTATTTCGGTTACCCACTGGAAAAAAAATCGTCAGGTATCAGTGCATTTACCTTTGCGAGGTCACCAACATTGTTAGAATTTGCTACCTTGTAGAGTTTTAACAATGGGTATTGTTACGTCTTCAACAATGTTTATGCTGGAGGTGGGAGCAACTATCCAGAAAAAGTACAGGGTGGTCACAAAAAAACTTTACAGTGGATATGTCATTTTCCAGGCTGCCATGACTGAGTCAGTGCCTGGATACTTATTGTGTATACAAGCCAAGTATGTTAGATCTTTGGAAAATTGGTTAATGATTAAAACGGATCATTAATTTTTTGATTGTAGACAAAATGGAAGCCAGGAATGCTCCTGCGTTTTTACTGCCCTGATTTGATGATCGCCCATCAGCAATTTTGAAGCAACTGAACTTCACACAACAAAATAAATATGACATGAAATGAAAATGAGAAGACAGAGGCACAGTTCGGCGCAAGCAGAAGGTGCTAGACCAAGTTCAGCCTGCACTATGGCCATTACAAGATTTTAAAATGAAACCGTCCGATAGTTGATGATCACTGTTTGATCAGGGTTTTTAAAATCACAGGAAAAGTACATATTAACTTATTAAAAGAGCGTCTGCAGCGCTGGATAGATAAGACATACAGTACTACAGATAATTTGATCTTCAAACAAGATGAGGCATCAGCCACACTCTCATGGAAAGCCAAGAACAGGATCAAGTTTCGCTCTGTCAAGTTTTTCAGTAGGACAAAATTTAGAAGCAGATCCCTGCAAGACACCACAGACCTTAGTTGTCCAATGAAGTCTTCCATTAAGTTTGTATGGGAAAAACGAACACAAAGTTTAATTTTTGACACCTCTGTATCATTTAGGCCCACTGCAGAAAAGTCATCTGTCCAAAAGGACCTCCGAATGAATCAATTATCTCTAGTAAGGTTGTTCTTTGCTATACAAGTTGTTTTTGTATTGAAAAATAATTAATTGTTACAATGAGCATTATCCAAAAAATTATTCATAAATGTAAAGTTTTTTTGAGACCACCCTGTACATACTAAATAATTTTTGTAATGACAGAGTTAGGTGTACTCCAATAAATTAGTAAAAAATATTAGTAAAAAATATTATTCATCTCAAGTTTATTATACTAACCATCACACCACCAATATTTAGCAAATAATTTTATCATTCAGGGAAACTTTAAACAATGACCAGCCATTAATTGATTCTACCTATAGATTGCTCCATGAGTCCATGTAAAATTGTCAAGTGACCTGTAAATAGTGACGTCACAGCATTCGAAAGGTTCCATGTCAGAGGTAGAATGGAATGTTGCATGCTGGGAGATGAGGTCCAGATGGGATAATTTACTTGCATTAATAATTCACCAGGTGGCCCCACAAATGCTGATTGGCAGTCACTAACATGGACGGTTGGCTCGGGACCAAGAAGGCTCAAATTAGATAACAATGCCCTTATTACAACATGGTCAGACAATCAGAGCTATATGCTTTATTTTCTAATACACTGCCAACATTATTGAAGGGATCACCGGAGCAAGGCGACAATTATAGTCAGTTATTATGGCAGTTTCGACTAAATATGAATGAATTAACTGTCAAAAATAACAAACATGTAAGGATGTCTGTGACAGTAATTTAATGACCAAATACAGGGTCATCACCTCAGATGTGAAAACACACCCAGGGTTTAGGTTTAAAACTAGACATGTCATAATCGCATAGCGATGAATGATGCACTGCGCTATACTGAGTTTGCAACATGACGCATCCCTTCGTATATCAGAATGATATTCACTAATAAATGTTTATATAAGCTTCTACATATCTGTAAGACATATTCTATCAAAATATGCCTAGGATACTAAATATTAAACTTTATATATTTTTTACAGGATGCAATAGTCTTGAGACAAAATTGGGCTTTCAGGCACCAGGTCTCCTAAAAAGCACTCCCACAGTTGCCCAAAGGCACACTTTAACATGGAAGACTTAGCCTTGGGTGTGCCATTTAGGTTACAGTGTATCTTTCCTGGTTTTTGTTGTGCAAAACCATAGGGCATTTTGGATTTTTTTCTTAAATTTGCCAGAAAATAAAACGGAAAAAGACATGTTGTAGTCTCCACATGATCTCCACTACCATTATTGCCAGTACACTAGCTTAAATGCATGGAAATCTCATAAGAAATGGAGCCATTTTCACCGGTCCTTGTTTGTGGGTAACCATGCTGACCAGTATTACAAAATATGATGAGATAATTCTATAATCAAAGTATTCCCTTCCTTCATTTCTATGTTAGCCATGCACCTTTTTTCAAGTACCCATTTTTGTCTGACCAGTGCATTTTATTTAACCGAAGAACCTGGTTGACCTGGTGCATTCACTGTACCCCATGCAACCGATTAACCAGGTGCATTGTGCAGCAGACTGCAGGCCTAGCATATATAGAAGCATGCTCAATGTGCTGAGTAGTGAACAGTTGTGAAATGTCGGAGGCACAACAGTTGGAATATGACACAATTAACCCCCTAACACAAGTCTAAACATGTGGGGGAAAAACTTCATGATAGATACAGAACATACATGTGAAGGAGAACGTTAAAAGTTATGTCAAAGAACCAGGAGCTCACACATAAAATTTGCAGCAAATGTTAGTTGACGAATCTGGAAGGCTATGAAAACAAGGGCACTGCTATAGCCACCTGGCGGTGGGCTAGCGCAGTGCAATTAGGATTAAGTTTATGGATAGTGTTAGGGTTTGAGTTGAGGCAGACCCTGTATTTTTTTTTTTTTCAAATTTCTGCAACCGATTTCCTCACATGCATCAATTTTCCCGGACATTTGATGCATGATATCTCGCAGAAACAGCCACAGCTGATAACAGTAATGAAAAAATCCTTTGCTCCCTTAATTTGTGTGACTAGTGCAAGACTTGCCAGAGACTCAAAGTCAGTCAGATCATTTCCTATACTTGATACATTTTCACGACAAGTCAACGAATGAGTCACAAAACAAAACAATGTGGTCACATTATTCATTTACAAAAAGACAAATTGACAGTCCAATATCATTTGAAGGATAGGCTTGTTGTGACATCATATAATATAGATGTCCGCCAACAGCGCAATGTAAGCACGGGTAAATCTACGACTGTACTTTTTCTGGTCCCTGTAAATTAACCAAATGTAAATTTATAAATGCAAGATTTTTTATAGCCCATTACACCGACGAAGGCAGTCTCAACAGACTTTACAATTACACCCTTGGCAGCCCTGTTCAATCATAAGCCTTTCTCAACTCCTTGGGAGTATACAGCCAGGCAGCCGTTTCCACCGCACACAATGCTAAGTCACTCCACAATCGCCATCACTGACTGTAGCCAAGTACCCATTTACACCTGGGTGAAGTGAAGCAAAGAGTTATGGAGGATCTGCTCAGTTCCTCCGTGCCATGGTTGGGAGTCGAACCTGCAACGTCTCACTTACCAAGCGAGCACCTTATCCACTGGGCCATGGCAGTGCATGGCACCTCTATAACATTGTATAAACCAAAGCCATTTCTAACAACATTAGTCATAATATGCTATATGTACATAATTTTGTACTTTAACAAAAATAAACCTGAAGTTGCTTGAATATATTGACCTCATCAAGTTTGACATGTTACTTCATCCCCACATCAATTGTTGGCTCTTGCAGCAGCAGCCGCAACTCCATCACTTGATCACGCAACCACCCTAGCAACCAACCCTGCATAAAAACCGCCTCCACCAAGATGCACCAAACAGCAACCAAAACAGCAACAGCTTCTCAATAACACAAACACTAAACTTTTTTGCACCCAACAAAATCTTCGTTAAAGACGGAACAAAAATGGAACAAATGGCAGACGCAGACGGCCAGGCCAGGTGAGTGGAACGTTTCTCATTCATTCCGGAATGTTTTTCGGAAGTTCATCAGTCTTAAAGAACTCATCAGCAGTAAAACTAAACTTCCTTGGGTTTACAACTACCACACACCATCACAAAGCATCTGGTACAAGGAGTGGGTCATTTCTTTCTGAAAATCTTTCAATTCGATTTCCATTAATTTTCAATTCAATCTTCATTTTAAAAATTTTCAATTCATTCTTTTACTCAATTTTAGTCTTCGAATCACCCCTGACTGATATGACATAAGGCGGTAACTGCATTTTAAGACCCCCTGTTATAAGACCGACTTGCCTTATGTGACTGCCTTCCTCCCTTACAAAATAGCATTTTTAGTGCATTTTAAAACCCAACAAGAGACCGTTTCATGATCACAGAAGGGATGGTCTTATAATGCAGGGACCATTGCCTGTCCCTCAAGTCATCTGTGAAGAGATCATTCTTCAATTAATTTTTCAATTTAAAAATTTTTGAGCCACAAAGTTTTAATTCAACTGTTAATTCAGTTTCTACTTTACAGAGAACCACCCCTCAATGAGATTACCCCACCCCCCCAAGTTACACCTGAAGAGTTCATTTTTCAATTCATATTCAATTCAAATTTCAATGAATTTTTAATTCAATTGTCAACTAAATTTTTCTTTGAGTGAACAACCCCTGACTGAGATGGTATCTCTCCCTCAAGTGATTTCCGAAGAGTTCATTCTTCAATTCATACTCAATTGATTTTTCAATTCAAATGTCAATTCAATTAATATGATAATGGCACGGCCATGTGATTCGCGAAGCAATTATGTTGAGATTCAGATTTTTAAGTTTTCACTCTAGATATTCAATATGTACAAAAAAAACTTAAAAGAAAGTAACAGCCTGGGATCCAATAAGTGCCATTGATGGCTGATTGCAGTTACAGTTCACAGCTTGACCAAAGTCACCATCTTGTATTGTATGTGTCCAGTTGCACTTAAGAAATAGATCTACCTGCTCTTCAAAGCATAATACGATGATGTAGATGTAGATGGTTGGGGACGAAACCTTTCGGTTGTTATCCCATCAGTTTTGACTCTTGCATCGGTGGGCTCTCCTCTTGGTAGACCACCTTTCTTTCTTTTAGGAGAAAAACAAATAAATAAATAAATAAATAAATTACATAACATAGAATTAAATAGCTTGGTAAATAAATATAGATTAAAAAAATCACATAAATAGGCAAATAAATAAGTAAAAAAAAACTGGTAAAACTGAACACAAAAATATAGTATAACTGCTAATACTGACAGTAACTCCTACCACCCAGTTAAAAAAAAGTAAAAACAAACCAACGAAAACCTTTTTTTTTTTTTTTTTTTTTTTTGCCAAAACAGTTGGTCATACGCCCCTCTCTCGCCGTCAAAAGATTTTAAAAATTTTTACAAAATGCGCTGTTTTCTTACAGGGATCAAGGGTAGGGTCCGAGAGATCACTGAGACCGATGTTTATTTATTTATTTTTTAAGTTTTACAGCTTTCCCTGGGTCCAAGAGACCACAAGGTATAGGTATCAAGTTGGCGCCGAGAGAGGACCCATATGATTTTTTGTTTAACTCTGAGGAACCTGTGTCCCCCAAAAATAACAAAGTGCAGCACTCACAGGAGGTGGTTTGTGCGTTGATGCGAGTGTAAAACAATTTAAACGTGAAACCCCATATTCGGGTCTATAGCGACCACAAGGGGTGACAAAACAATAAAGTAATAATACCAGTAGTTATCTTTTCCTCCGGGTCTGTAGCGACCACAAAGGATAACAAGCTATTCATAACATTAGATAATCAGTTTTGGTTTTCTGGGTCTGTAGCGACCACAGTGATGAGGATGGCGATGATGACAAAAGTGCTAACATGAACAACTTGAAATGCTAATTAACTGAGACAAATATTTATTTTCAAAATTGATGTTAAGGTATTCCCATCAAATACAGAGATCATTTCCTCCGGGTCTGTAGCGACCACAAAGGATAACAGAGTAATGATATTGATTTTTATGGCTTCTGGGTCTGTAGCGACCACAGAGATGAAATGGCGATCGATGGGAAGAAACTTGAAATGATGATCATCGATGAGAAGGATTCACAACCCAAGAAATTACTACCTCCGGGTCTGTAGCGACCACAAAGGATGATGGACTGAGAGTAAAATACCACGGGGATGTAGAGGTGATGAGGATGGGGTTCTGTTATGTGAAATGATAATCGATGAAGAAATCCCAAACAACAGTAATTATTTCCACCGGGTCTGTAGCGACCACAGAGGTTGACAGCAAAATATACTTATGAGTTTATTTATGACTTCTGGGTCTGTAGCGACCACAGAGATGGAACAAAAAAGAGGAAAACAATGTGTTAATATGAAAAGAAAAGTGTGATCAATTTAATTCCATATCCCGAACAGTTAGATTCTATAAATCATTATACGATCCGGGTCTGTGGCGACCACGGGATACTAAAAAACATTTTTTATTTTTATTTTTTCTTTTTAGTCTTCCAAGGCTCTGTGGGAGTTTAGTGCCATAGTGCTCTTTAGTGATTTACAGATGTCTTTTATTAATTTGGTAGATGGATGGCATCCATCCACTAAGAGATTGTACTTCGCGCTGGCACTGCGGGACTTGCCCCTGTGGTGGTAGAGACACTTATCCAGTTGGGGGGTTTTCACTGTGAAGTTACGGTTTGCAGCTATGATGGCCTCATTCACCTGATCCAACATATAATGAAGGTTGGCCTGCATTTCTTGGTAATTTTCAGCTTCACATAATATACTGGTTTTGCCTTGATCTAATCGACTTTGATTCCAGTCAATGATGCTCATAGGATAGATGGTACAGATTACTGGTATTGCTCCTTGACTGGTAGTATGCCTTTGAAGGTCTTTAATATCATTTATTGTTGTCTGAACTGTTTCATCACAGTTTTCTTCTGGCAGGACAATAACCTCGTCAATTCGTCCCCCCTCATAGTCCCTTCTCAACCTGTGCGTCAGATTACAGATTCCAGCAGATATGTACGTAAGCGGTGGATCATCGAAATTTTCTATTAAGTTGCTAAATTCGCCCTCTATAGTGTCTTGCAGGTCTCGGAATTTGGCCCCTGATACAGACCATGATCTGGCTATTGGCAGATTAGTGGGTGTTAGGTCCCTGACCCGACTGTCCCCTAACAGAAACATGGGGGGTGCCATATTACCGTAGCAGCTGGGAAGTGACAAAAATAATCTGTGCAGGAAATATAAAATGAAACAGAAAAATACTCAGGTAGGAATGAGACTAACAGAAAGGAAATAAATACATATAAGGTTAGAGTTTCCGTCCACCATTATATGTCTAAGTATTTGTCTGGGTGCTTTGCCCACTCTTTTGACAGCGCGTTTTTAAAAGAATTTAGTGTTTTACAGTCAATAGTCTCTTGTCTCAGGTTGTTCCAGTCGTTTATCACCCAGTGGGAGAAAGTATTTAGTCTAATGGTAGTGTTAGCCTGAGGCTTAGCAAATTTGTGGCTATGGCCCCTTGTCGCCGTTGTTTCATTGGTCTTAAAAAAGAAGTCGACCCTGATATCCCTGCCGGGTATAAGTCTCAAAACTCTCAGGCCAGCTGCCCACTCCTGCCTCAGCTAAAAACGCCTCCCCCAGGAATCCCAGTCACCTGAACAGTCCACCTATCCTTATTTTCTTCTCCTATCCTTCTGATGCATGCACACAATCATCTCAATATTGTCTAATTTGCGTTTTTTAATCCATCTCCGATCCTCCGCTTGATGTCCCACTATCGCATAGTTCATCAACAACATTTTACAAACATAGAGTGCGCTGAATGCCACGCCCACTCTGACGAAATCTCACACCAGAGGGAGCATGTAGAGGTTATCAGCCACCTACTGGCGCTATTCCACACTACTCAGCTGTCAACCCTGCTGGGATAGTTTGCTCAGCTGTTACAACTGTGCAATTAAGTAGAACTCCGTTGTTCAGCCTCAATGTTCAACAATTTCAGCTAATTTAATAGCACAGGACATCAGCACAATTGCAGAGAAATTCCACCATGCAATACACAACTTCAGTGGTTAATTTGTGAATTACATAATTAATTACTTCATCCTTCACATCTATCAATATCTACAGACAATTCCCAATTACCTAGCAACTCACACAATACTCAAATATTTCAAATGCAGGGTCCCACTCATTGCACCTTCTCCATTTCTTTCACCTGAACCTCAGTTATTAAAACCTAATTCAATCACAGATTTTTTCGCCACTATCACCAGTCACTTCCAGGTCAAAATTTAACATTTCTAAAGGCCGCCACCTCCTCATCTTAGGAGGGGGGAGATTTGTTTTTTTTTATAAACAATACTTACTGCCACTGGTACTGCGAAATACATCCTTTCCAGCCCAGGAACACTCCAAACTAAATGGTTACCCCCTTAATTTCATTGACTATTTCACACACCAAACGCTACAGTCACAGCACTTTAGAATGTCAAATCAACACATTTCCAAATGCGCTAACATTGCAAATTTCATAGTCCCACGCCATCTCCTTCAAATCTCACAAACATATTTACATATCACTTTTATATTAACATAGACTGCTCTTTCATTAAATTGTTATCATGGGCAATTTCTAGTTGTCAATATTTTCTTTAATTCTAAAGACTTGTAGTACATCGTTTCGTCGCCTTCGGAATTGTAAAGAATCTAGTTTTAGGGATTTCAGTCTGTCTGAGTAGCTTAGGTGCTTGATGTCCCTTATCAGTTTTGTCGCCCTGCGTTGAACTCTCTCAATGTTGTCAATGTCCTTTTTAAGGTAGGGTCTCCACACTATGACTGCGTATTCTAAAAGGGGCCTAACAAGGCTTTTATAGAGGGGCAAGAGTGTTTTAACACTAAGGGTAGTAAAGGAGTTTTTGATAAGACCCAGTCTGCTGTTTGCCTTTGCAATCAGTTTATTAATGTGTGTAGCGAATTTTAGGTTGTCGTCAAAGTCGATCCCGAGATCTTTCTCTGTATTGTCCTTAGCTATAAATTGGTCTGTGAGAGAGTAATTTGTCTTTGGGTTATGCGGTCCATAGTGAATAAGTTTACATTTCTCTAAATTAAAGGGTAACTGCCATTTCTTTGTCCAGTCCACAAGCCTAGTCAGGTCGTTCTGTAGTTCAGTCTGGTCCGCAAGGCGGCTAATGACTCGGAAAATTTTGGTATCGTCTGCGAATATCTTCAGTGTGCTAGTGATACCATCAGGGAGGTCATTTATGTACAATAAAAACAGAATTGGTCCTAGCACACTCCCTTGTGGGATGCCAGACTTAACAAGACATGCTTCGGATTTATCCTTATTTATCACCACCACCTGTCTTCTACAACTTAAAAAATCTTCTATCCATTTCAAAAGATCACCATTAACACCATAGGCTTTGACTTTTTTTAAGAGTCTTTGATGGGGGACTTTATCAAAGGCCTTAGCGAAATCGAGGTACACACAGTCAAATGGGGAACCTTTGTCGATTAAGTCCGTCCAGATCTCCATGATCTCGAGTAGCTGTGTTGTACAGGATCGACCTGTCCTGAAGCCGTGTTGGTCTTTATGTAAGAGATTATAGGATTCAAGAAAGAGGACTAATTGGTCTCTTATGATTCTCTCTAGGAGTTTTCCACAGACTGAGGTGAGACTTACAGGCCGATAATTACAAAATAGATTTTTTTTCCCTTTTTTATGGATGGGTTTGATGTGGGCAGTTTTCCATATCGATGGTAGGGCCCCCTTATCCAGGCTGAGTTTGAATATTTTAAATAAGGGGTAGGATATACTTTCCCTCAGCTCAAATAAAATCCGGGAATGAATTTCATCAGGACCCGCGGACTTAGAGATATTAACTTTTTTAAGTTCGCTAAGTACTCGACCCTGCGTCAGTCTGATGTGGTCAAGGCTCTGTGGTCCCACTTTTGGGTGGAGATTTGGTATGTCCTGTAAATTTTCATCAGTGAACACCTCACTAAAATATTTATTGAACTGATTTGCCTTGTCGTAGTCAGTGCTGTAGCTGTTTCCGTCAGTGTCTTGCATATCGGGGAAGTCATTTATTTTATTTCTTTTACAATTGATATAATTCCAAAATTTTTTTGGGTTGTTTTTAATTTCTATAGCCAAACTTAGCTCGTATTCCGATTTCCTATTTTTTATAAGTCGGTTGGTTTTATTACGAATACATGTGAAATTTGTCCAGGTTTCGTCAGTCTTGTTACGTCTGTAGTCTTTCCATGCTTTGTTTGTCTGTCTGAGTGCCTCCTTGACTTCTGTATTAACCCAAGGTTGCTTATTTTTAGACTGTCTGTTAGATCTCATTGGGATGTGTTTATGTATTAAGTCATTTAATATCTTTTGAAATACTTCCCATGATAGATCTACAGTCTTGTCCTTTAGAAAAGAGTCCCAGTCAACCTTGTTCAGTTCTCTTGACAACTTATCATATTCACCTTTTGAGTAACAATATGAGTCAGCTGGAGTCTTTCTGAGTCTATTGGGTATGTCATAGTTAAATACTATAACATTGTGGTCTCCTTTCTCCCCAAGTGGAGCAAGGATATTTAGGCTGTCAATTCTTTCCGGGTAGTTTGACAGGATCCAGTCTAATGTGTTGGCAGTCTGTCCTATTCTGTGTCTTGTCGGCTCGAAAATTATCTGTTCAAGGAATATGTCATTTATTTTGCAAAAAGTCTGGTGGGCTGGATGGGAGGGTCTTGCTGTTACTTTCATTTGTTTCCAGTCTACCTCCTTGAAGTTAAAATCCCCCATAATTACAATATGATTGTTCCTTAAATCTCCAATTTCATCCAACAAATTAATGAGATTGTCATTGTTTGTTTGGGGGCTATTAGGGCTTCTATAGATGCCTCCAATTACTAGTCTAGTGTTTACTGGGAGCTCTAAAATTACCCACACTTGGTCGTTAAAGGCCGTCTTAAAAAAGCATTGTTCAGACTTTAGCCTATTATGAACGTATATTGATACCCCTCTCCCAGTAGTACAGTCATAATTTATGTAATTAGGTAGTGGGAGGGATCCTTCCCTGTCTAGGGTGCGGTTAGTCTTGGGAAGAGTCTCTGTTACACAAATGACGTCGATGTTATCAGTTGTAGCTATAGAGCAAAGCTCATGTATTTTGTTCGTCAAAGAGTCTGCGTTAGTATAGAGGAATTTAAGTTGTCTGTCCATTTTCGGGGGAACTGTCTGGCTGTTCCTGAATGGCGGGCGCGGGTGGCTGTTTTTTAGGGAACTCTTTGATTGTGTAGTTACCTGGGCCTCCCCTCACTCTGTAAACCTTGTCTGTCGAAACCTTTGATTTGTTGTAAGCTTTTGTCAGTTTAGCATTAAGCTCTTTTCTTTGGGATTCATTGAGGTCCTGTCTTATACTAAGTCTCTTTAACCTCTCGTCCGCATCCCTTAACAGTGCTAAGCTTTTTAGCACTCTGTCCCTGTCCTTGTTTGTCTCAAAGCGCACTTTGATGGGTCTATGTTTATTTTGGTCCTCTCTAGTTTGGTCAAATTTCCCTAGTCTGTTTGTACTAACAATCTGTGCGTCTTCACACTTAATTTGTGCCAGTAGGTCAATTATGAGTTGCAAGTCTTCCTGCTTACGCAGTTCTCCCGTAGCCTGTTTGCTCTCGGGAGCCCTGTAGACTACTATGCCTTTTGACCTAAGTTCCATTTCTTTGTCGTAGTCGGAAGCTTCTTTGAGTGCTGTTTTGACATTCTCTATTGTTACAGCTTCCTGGGTGGGTGTCGTAGTTTTCAAGATATCAGCCCATTGCTTGGTGGCCTCTACTGGTATGTCAGATTTAATCTGTCTAATTTCTCTGCTAATGTTTGCCTCTAGCACCTTAAAGGTCGTTTCTAAGTTGTTGTTGATGTCCTGGCAAGTCTCAGTCAGTTTAGTTTGTAGATCGGCTAGATTCTTTGTTGTTTTATTGATGGACCTCATTTTTTGGTCCAAATTTTTGAATTTGTGTTTTACAAGGTCAAGTCCCCTGTCGTCGTTAGGTAGATATGTGTCCTTGCAAAAGTCACATAACCAGAATATGTTTTTGTTTTTGTCCAGTACATTGTACGCTCTGTTGGTCATTTTGATGCATGCAGTATCAAAATTTGATACACAAATTGCACAGGTGACCCAGTATTGCTTCGGTTTGGCTTCATTGTCGTATAGCAAACTACAGTTTTTACAGGTCCAAGTTACTGGCTTTGCTGGATTATCACCGGCTTCATTGTCACTGGCTTCATTGTCACTGTCATAGTCAGTGGACTCACCATCGTCGTCCTTTTCCCGGTCTTTTTGTCCGCCATCTTGGGAGTTAGCGTCGTCGTTGCTAGGGCCGTCTTTGGTCATTTTAACGGCAGTCAAAAACACCGTCGTGCGGTGGACTGATTTGGTCGAGTGATGTCCAAATGAGGTAGGGAAGCGATTTTACATGAAAATACTCACGATTGATGGTAGTAAACCGTGAAAATAATCGAAAATAATTGGAAATCTAGAGAGCTATTCAAAACACGTCTTCTCCATTCGACGCATGCCGCAGCACGGAAGATGGGACGTGACACCTCGCTTCGCTTGTACACTTTTTTTTTATTTAAAAAAATTTTAATTTTTTCACTATATCTTTTTTAATATCTTTTTTTAAATTTTTTCTTTTTTGTGGGAAAATTTTATTTTCTTAGGAAATTTTTTTTTTTGGGAAAGTTTTTTTTTAGGAAATTTTTTTCTTTTTCAGAAATTTTTTTTTTTTTTGGAAATTTTTTTTTTCCGGAAATTTTTTTTTTTCGGAAATTTTTTTTTTTTCTTTCGGAAATTTTTTTTTTTTCGGAAATTTTTTTTTTTTTTCGGAAATTTTTTTTTTTTCGGAAATTTTTTTTTTTTGGAAAATTTTTTTTTTTGGCGGAATATCAAACAGAAGAAGAAGAAGAAGAAGGTAGTCAAGTTGTAGTCACACGTGAGCCATTAGCACTGCATGACTGCCCAATCTGCACTCCTGAAGCCAGTCAATAGTGTTGGTGATTCTGCCACCAGTGGCACTGTAGTCAGCACTCTATACGTGGTGCCCTCTGGAGGGCTCTGCCAAAAATTGTCTGACCTAGTTCTGAGGACGGCCCGCAGGCGCTTATCTGCCGTAAATAATTATCAAACACTGGAATAATGTATGCTACAAAAAAATTGGAATATTGTAACAATATATTGAGGAACAAAAGAGGTATGTTTTTTAATTGAATTGGATTCGAAACCAACAGATTGCTCAGTTGCTGGACCTATTTGACCTACATAAATTGTCGACCATCAATGTTTCTTGGTCCACTGTGCTGTCAATTGATCATTGTCTGCTTGCTGTGCTAAGTGAGCTACGCTCACGGCTGCCTTCGGCAGCCGTTCGCTTCGCTCATATCAATTCAATTTCTCCTTACCAGAGAACCACCCCTGACTGAGATGACCTCTCTCCCTCAAGTCATCTCTGAAGAATTCTTGACTTGCAAGATATGTCTGGACGTCTTTCGTCAGCCCAAGATCCTCGCTTGCTTGCACACGTTCTGTCATTCTTGCCTGACGGAGCATGCTCAGAGAAATCAGTTTGCGGCCCTTATACCGTGCCCCGTGTGCAGACAGGACACTGACATATCAAGAGGAGGGATCTCAGGTGAGAAAAACACTTTAGGTCACACACACTACCCTCCAAAAGTTTGAATACACTTGAAAAGGTTACATTTCTTTCAAAAATACCTCATCTTCAACACAATTTTGGTTTTATACTTACATCAAACAACATAGAAATTCACATTCAGGTCATAATGTATACATATTTCATGGTTTTAGATCATTTTGGTATAAATTTATGTAATTTTCTCGATATTCCATTTTATCATTTTCTCTGAAAAGCTATGAAAGCACAGTAAACTTCCATATTAATGAAATTTTATCATTTTTCACACATTTCCACTGGTTTGTGATGATTTTACCAGTGGTTTTAGACGAGAAAATGGCCATTGAAAATCGGACAGAAATACTGACTTCGGCTAATTTTTGGTCAAAACAATGCCGAAACAGCTCAAATAAAATAATTTTCACTTGAGAAGATACATTCTATGATTATACCTCATGGTGACCCGAAATTATCTAAATTTTGTAATTTTGAGCGGTCGATTTCCAATTTTTAAATTGTCTTTTTTGGGGTTTAAAACTACTGTTACGGTCATGTTAAAACATCAGAAACACTTAAATATAATTAAATTTCATAAACCTAGAAGAAAACTGCGCTATGAGAATTTTTTATAAAATACCATAACTTGGGATATAGAGAAAAGCCATAAATTTCAACCAAAATGACCAAAAATGACAAAATAAAGATGACTTATGACTTCAATGTGACTTCTGATACTGATTTATGTAAATATAAACCAAAAATTCCATTCAAAATGAAGTATCTTTTAAAAGAAACCTCACTTTTCCAGGTGTATTCAAACTTTAGCAGGGTAGTGTAATTGATTCTTAGCTTCGCGCACCCGCCAACACCATAGATTTTCTGCCGACAGAAAAAAAAATATTTTTTTTGGACATTATAAAAAAAATTGTTTTCACCTTTTTTTTTGTCCTACCGACCAACCCTAGAAAAAGTGCCTTGAGAAGATCCGAGAAGCTAAAGATCAAATATGAGTGGCCTTACGGTAAAGGGATGTCATAAAAAAAAACAATTTTTCAATTCTATTCAGATAATCAGGAAAAAAACTTTTCCGAGGCGTCGAATGTATCGATACCTTCACACACCCAAGAAACGCCAAAATCAAAAGCTTTATTGTTGAGCTTTCCATTAAATAATCACAAGAATTCCAAATTTTCGTCACCCACGTCGGCCATTTTGAATCTCACTGTCTTGTTAGCGAGATTTCAAGGCGCAACTAGACCATATAGGCAATATATGTACCAAACTTTATTCATGCAAATGGAATAGTGTCTGAGGAGAGTTGTGTGTTGAATAGAATTGAAAACAATCTATCCGACCGCTCTAAAATTGATAAATATCGATTTTTCAACTAAATTGGAATAAATACCAATTTTTCAGGTCTGCGAGATAACTTCTTTATCGTTGGCCTGCAAGACGTCGTCACTCTCGACCAATCACTGATCAACGGACCAAAGGGGTGCGACAGTTGCAGAGGAAGGGGCGAGAAAAAGGTAAAAATAACGTCAGTCAGAAATTCACAAATCAACCCAGTCTGTCCTTATAAAATAATGAGATGCACCAAAACCTGAGAAAGATATATAATATGGCAAGTCATCCAAAAAACAAATTTTTCAATCAATCGGTAGCATTCAAGACTTAAGAAACTATATTTCTTTCTGCCTTTTCCGAAACTGAAATTCTATTCCATAATTTCCATTAACTTTTTGGAAACTTAGCAGCTTACACAGTCTGTGTTTACTAACTTCTACTGCATGTACTGGGACACTCTGTGCTTCAGTTAATCAATGAATCTCCAACTTTGAGTTTGAGGAACCAGTTTCTCACCCAACCACATCCCTATTTAAGAGCAATAATAAGAAATTTGTAATCCTCCCCCCTTGCGGGGGTCAGGATTAATCTCTGTGAATGAGAACCCACAGACTTGTGGTAATAATTTACCACGATAAATTATTGGCAAACCTCTCTTGCGTTTGTCTTCCGGCTGAGATCATTGAAAAAACGTCCGCGTTTTAGTCCTCCCGGTGACGTCACACCCCGTATATATGGGCCGGCCTTGAGCTGGGTCGCCATTCTTCGAAATCGAAGCTCGAAGTAGTCGCGGGGAGGAGGGTGGGTGAAATGAGGTACCACAAGTCTGTGGGTTCTCATTCACAGAGATTAATCCTGACCCCCGCAAGGGGGGAGGATTACAACTCTATTTCATTCGTCCCCACAGACTTGTGGTAATAATTTACCACGATAAATTATTGGCAAGATTCCCATAGTGGAGGTGGGAGCACTACTTGCCCTGTGAGGGTATGAGTATAACGTTATAGTTGTAAATAATTGGATCATGAAAATTGTAGCCAGTCGACAAGAGCTTCGTATATATATATCGATGGTGAAAGTGCAAAACCTCGTATGTCAAAATTTTGCCATTTTTAGATTTTGGGTGGAATGACTATTTCAATATCCAATACATGTTGTCAATTGGTCACCCTGCCAGTTTGCTGTTTTTTGAAGCTGTAACACACTGGTAATAGAATGATTTCACCAAACCTTGTAGGTCGATTTGTTCCAAAAAGTGAAAGTGCAAAACCTCGTAACTCAAATCAGAACTTAGAAGCTCATATTTTCGGATATTTCAACTTTTTTTGAAAAACAATGATTGCGGCACTTTTTTATGGCTCTCAGGAAATTTCCCTATTAAAAAATCTATACCTCCCTATATTTGTTTTAGTGATGTAGGCTATTGAAAAAAATTGTGCATGAAAATTTGAAAAATTGCTATTTTCCTCATTCTTGCTAATGTAGCCACTAATTAAAATTAGCAGTTGTTATTTATTATGGTCAAATCATAATTTTTGCTGTATAGCTATAGATTGGAAGTACATTCAATGCTGCAAGTTGCTTAGAAATGTGATAAATGATCGAGTTACGAGGTTTTGCACTTTCACTAACTTGCAAAAAGTGCAAAACCTTGTAACTCGACATTTTCATTCATATCGGATGGTAGCATCAATGCAGGGGTCAATGACCTATGACAAAAAATTATGCTAAAACAGGGTCCCACTTTCTATAAATCACGTAGAGCCTAACTCGCATATAAATGAACATTACCATAAAAAATTATCTGTGATAGTTTTTTCCAATTTCTGAAAAACAGCTTTTTTTGACTTACGAGGTTTTGCACTTTCACCATCGATATACAATGTAATCTATATTCAATATTCAAGAATAAGTGTGTCACCTGATGTTATATGTAACATCTCAAAATGACACCATGAAATAAACTCGAGTGCCTATTTCACTCTTAGCAAGTACCACCCTGTGTGTCTACACTCTACAGGGGGCATGAACAGTAAAATGTAATAAAATATCATAATTCCCAATTACAATAAAGGGACTTAACTTGAACCATATCACGACTCTGATTGGTTCCAATTGTGACTGTCGAAAGGATTGTAACCCAACTTCGACTCTGTCTTAAATGAAGTTTACTATGACTTTACAGTCTTGGTAACCGCCTGCTCTATACATGACTTAGCATAAGCAGTTGCTCCTAGAAAGCCTATTCGTCTGCAACCCCAAAGCTGCCGTCTAGACCCTGGAATTGTTAAATTCTTTATTCAAACCGGAAATCCCACACAATTGGGGATACCCCGGATTCCTTGCAACCTGGATTCCACCCTGGGTGTATTCCACCCCGGGATACGGAGCCCAAAAAAGAGGGGCCCCCCCCCCTCTCTTTTATGTGAAAAAACACTTTACCGTTGTTTTAAAATACCCAAATTACTGATTTATACAGTAGGACCCAAGTATAGGACCCCTACAAGATTTACATTTGGTCATGGAACCTCTACCTTGTTGTTTGTCTGTAAACAGACACCCAAAGGAGAGACTAGCAACAAACAAGTGTTTCCAGCCATGTCATTGCACACTTTTATATATAAAGCAAACTGAATGCACGTAAGAATGCACCTGAAGTTGAAGGAATTGCCTCGAGTACAGTGAACCCTTGGGCGAGGAACCCCAGACCATTGGATCTGTTAAAAGGAATATGTTCTTAACTATTCCAAAATGCACCAAAACTTGTTGTCCCGAAGGAGTTCTAACCGTGCTTAACAAAGGAACTCAATTCACAAGTCATGCTTTCCAAAACGGGTGCCTAATCACCTCGCTGGACAGCAATATCTAGAGCTCATAGTATGTGGGAACTTTTGAATACTATACCATCTTACACCGATTATCAGTTATGACGGAGATGGCTTCCCAATTGTGACAGTACTGGATATATTCTGATTTACAGAACAATCTTATGTGAGGAAGGTCTACACATTTCAAGAGATGCATAATCGGACCGTACAGTCCAAGTCCAACGCTCGCTGGAGTCGGTACATGAGACAGTTCAATTAGAAGCTAGTATTATCAATATCTATAACTATAAGATATAAGATTAGACCAAGCCAACTGATGTTGACATTGACCCGATGGAGAGATTTGTGTCAATTTTCTCAGAACGCTATCTGATCAACTTGTAGCTTGACAGTGATAATTCACAATTATGGCCTCCACACTACAGCATTGCTGTAATGCCTCTCATGTGTGGTTGGCTCCGCAGTTTCCAGTTGGAGAGAGCCCCAAAGGAAACTCCCAAATACCCCTTGGGCTATAGCACCCCAAAATGGGTTTCCCCAGAGGGAACAAGGAGGTGTCTGTCAGACAACTCCTACAGAATGCCCTAATACCGGAATAATACCGGATGGGAAATGAACTTATGTCATTGCTAGTGGTCCTGTGTGCCACACTGCATACATAATTGTCTGGGAAGGAATGGAAGTAATCTGCAAGAGTTCCCTTGTATGGTAACATCTCCTGGCTATTGTGGAAAGGAATACCAAGGTATTATTTTCAGACTAACAACCAGGTGAGAGGGGAATGCTGCTATGGACCTCACCCTATCTGGTTATGGAAAGCCAGACAATAATGGGAGTCACCGTGTTGGCAATGTATGTGCCTCTGTAGGTTTAAACTAATTCATTTAAACCTTACCAACGAGCAAAAGGCTCGACTGCAGGCTCAGTGGGTTAGAGTGCCACTGTAACTAAGTTAAAACCTGGGCAAAGTTTATGATACATTTGCCCAGCCCAAGCTGCAGATAGCGGCCCCTGTCAGGGCAATTTTGCTTCATCTAAGCAGGTTGTTGATCTCCTGCGCTGTAAAACCATTGGAGACCTCGTTGAGGAGGCCCAACTCATATAATGTACATGTTGAGTGCTTTGTGAACGCCAGTTAACACCCAAATTCTCATAAAATGATAATTCATTTCCAACAATGTTAAGCGAGATGGGAACCATGTGTAACTTGCAACTTAATGGCCAATAAATCATTAAGCAAGCCTTGACTTGCTTCCGAGAAAAACTGTAGAAGATACTGCAGGCAAGACATTGCCAAATGAATGGGTCCATTGAGACTTGGTCCCCCGAGATGTAAGGATGGATGATTGGGGCTTTATGTCCTGTATTTATGCACCTGGTAGGTTAATTAGGACTGAGGTGTAAAGATCCGGTCCTGTTATAACTTGTCCGTTCCTGTGTGGGTAGATTACTGACAAGGCCTCTATGCCGTCTAGCACCCAAAAATAAAGTCAGAAAAGAATATTGTACCGGTTGGTGGTAACTCTGTGACCAAACACTCCGACTTGAGAGGGAGATTTCCCAGACCTTGTACGGTCGACCACTCAGAAAAGGGAGGCACACATGTCTGTCAGTTGGTGAGATAACTGTGCCCCTATATACCTTGGCTTGAAACCCAGGCTGCCAGGAATTGGCGACTATCATGTGCCTAACTTGGTAATGACCCCCTAGCTTGAATGGGAGTTACAGCAGAAATTAAATTCACCAGCTAAAGCCACTAATCTTGTATGCTGGTTGGAATAGCACTCAGGTGTCCTCTATGCGAACTTGCAGAAAGACTTTCTCTCCCCATTAGTCCATGAGCCAGAGCCTGATTTTTGGTTGATCGTTATCAAACGGGTGGGCTCAAGTTATCATACCTTTTCAGAAAGCTGGGAATCTCAGCTTTCAGAATATGTATGATAACCTGGTATCCATGGGAGCTTCTGGGAGTTAGAGCACTTTTAAGAAGACAAGATTGATATTTTTCAGAGAGAAACAAAAATTGTTATTTTCAATAACTAGGGATTAAATAATGATATAAAAATTATTTAAACATCTGGGTATATGTTTATGAATATGGGGAATCAGATTTTGGGGCTATTTTTCTAATTAAAGGTCAAGGTCACCAGTCAAGGTCAACTAAATCACAAAATA
This sequence comes from Platynereis dumerilii, assembly GCA_026936325.1. Classification (NCBI taxonomy): domain Eukaryota; kingdom Metazoa; phylum Annelida; class Polychaeta; order Phyllodocida; family Nereididae; genus Platynereis; species Platynereis dumerilii. The sequence continues at coordinate 848,516 of JAPTHN010000104.1, read as the reverse complement.
TTGTCAAAAATAGAATTTAATGAAGTTTGCATTTCATGGATGGGATCCCTATGGCCATAATTGGTAATTACCAGCTACAGTGCCTTAGTAGCAGTCCTCAGCTCTAATTTGATACCATTTTTGCCCAATTCCGATGTCTCATAAGGTTCCAGTGACATAAAATGCAAACCGCGGTCCTGTTTTTATGACAAACAAAATTCAGAGATTTTCTCATAATTCAAGAACAAATGAAGATATCACAATGCTTTAACTGTCCAGAAATATGTTTATTGATGTTGCAAATCGATTCCAATGCTTAATGTCTTGATACAAGATCAAGGTCACCAGTCAAGGTCAACTAAATCACAAAATATTGCCACAAATAGAATTAAATGAAGTTTGCATTTCATGGTTGGGATCCTTATGGCAATAATTGGTGATTACTAGCTGCAACGCTTTAGTAGTAGTCCTCAACTCTATTTTGATATGATTTTTGCGCAATCCCAATGCCTCATAAGGTTCCAATGACATAAAATGCACACCGCGGTCATGTTTTTATGACAAACAAAATTCAGAGATTTTCTCATAATTCAAGAACAAATGAAGATATCACAATGCTTTAACTGTCCAGAAATATGTTTATTGATGTTGCATATCGATTCCAATGCTTAATGTCTTGATACAAGGTCAAGGTCACCAGTCAAGGTCTAATATGTCTTTAAAAAGTGGCAAAATCTAATTTTTTAATGACATTTACGTTGTATTTGTGGGATTTTAAAAGGCGATATGGATAGGTCTTTGCTTCTGATCTTTGGCAGGGTTCCTTACCTTTAATATGATATCATATATGCCCTGAATCAATGCATTGTAAGCTTCAAAATTATTGACGTAAAGCGCAAACCATTATATCATCTTCAGTTTGTGATGGACTTTAAAAAAAAAAAAAAGATATCTAAATGCTTTAAATGTCCAGAAATGTGTTCAATGAGGGGGCAAAATCTATTCAGTGCTAAATGAATAAGGAAAAGGTCATCAGTCAGGGTAAAATATATCTTTAAGAATGGTCAAAACTAATTTTCTGTTGCATTCATTTTGTATTGTGGGTTTTTTGGATACAATATATATAGGAGTTTGCTACAGGTCTTCATAAGGATTTGTAAGTTTCAATATAATACCATACATCCAAATTTCGGGGCATTATTGGGGTCAAATAACATAAAACAGAAGCCTTAGTGTTGTGTTAATGGTGATCAACAAATTGTAAACATTTTCACTTAACTTGGGAGCAAATAACGGTACATTGCATTGGTCCAAATGATGAGAAATATGCTTGTTGATGTCAGAAATTGACTTCAATAACTGCTGTGCTGATACAAGATCAAAGTTACCTGTCATGGTCAAATATATCACTGTAAAATGCATTTATCAGAAATTGACATTGCAACCTGTTTTTATACATTTGCAGGAAGATGACGTGAACCGCATAAGGTGGCCTTGTGTTGTGATAGATAAAATTCAGAGATTTTCTCATAATAACATTATTCCAAAATAACAGATGGAAACGTCCTCGAATGCGGATATTCTATCAACAGTCTATGTTTGCTCCGGAGATTACAGTCGTTTTCTGGCTTCAATTTGCATAGTCTTTTAATATATTTGGTGCTTGATTGTTCAGAGACTTCCATGCACTAGTCATCAGTTCAAATTGAATTCTAGGTGGAATCCTTAGCTAGTGCAACTCCTTCGCTTCAATCTATCAAACAATTGAGTTTTCAGACTCTTGCAGCTCTTTATCACGTACTTGGAACAACCATTTAGAAGTCCAATTACATATAGTCTAAATGACGAGTGACTTATGCATTAACAGCTGTTTTGATTGACTCTTTACTCAGAGATTAAAAAATTTTGGAGATATTTCTAGAGTTATAGTTAGCATTTTGACAACTTTTTTCACTTTCCTTTCCATAGTCATGTGTTTATCGAATCGCATGCCCAAAATTTCTGAAATGATCAGTTACTTCCTTGTTTCTGGGATGCATTTCTCCTTTTTCTTTCTAGCTTGTTCTTTTCCAAAAAGTGTTGGTTTGAAAGACAGCATACATTTTTCAGGATAAGCATACTTTTGATCTTTAGTCGGATATTGTGTGCTTTTTTGCCAACTGGTGTAGTATAATCATATACGGATAAAGATTGAGCCCAGTATTGATTCTTGAAGAATGCTACATTGTAGAGGCAGCTTGCCAGATTCTGTGTCATTGATGATTACTGACTGTAATTTGCTCGAGATATGAGCCAGTTTAAAGCTGACTCGTCAACACCATACACATGTATCTCTCAGCCTTCCAGAAAAATGCCATGGTCAAATGTGTTAAAAACTGCAGAAAGGTCTAAGAAGACCAACAACATTGCCACTTCACCTTGGCGCATATTCAGCTTAACATTACAGTGGATTTTCATCAGAAGCATGTTCAAGCATCTCTGTACCAAAATGTTGCTTGTAGACTGATAGTTTTTCATCATCAAGACTTTTAGCCAGGTGATCTGTTTAGTGTTTGATGACAGCAATCTGTACGACCTAACTAAAGAAGGACTGGTCAGATACTTGCCTGTAATTCTTTGTTATATGATCAAGACCAATCTTTTTTACAAGAATGGCTTAACCAAAGCATGCTTCAAGACTTAGCAGGCATTTCTCCTGAAGTCATTGAACTGTTGACTATTTCGGTTATGATTGCAAGGGACTGATCAATGCATTCCTACAGTAACTAAATCAAAATTGGGTCAATGTTGCAGTGCTTCATGGGCATCTTGGCAATCAGTTTTTCAACTGCTGTTAGTAGGAGGGTTTCAAAATGTCTCAGTTTCTAATGAATGTAAATATCAGTATCAATATCACAATCTCTGGTAGTTGTGTCTAATTTTGATATTATTTTCTGTATTTCATCATAAACAAAGAACGGTGGGTTGAAGTCATTTGCTGGGGTGTACATCATGGATATCATAATGCTATGGCAAAGGTGACCGTTGTTTCCTGTTGATTCTTGAGTTGAGAATCTTGAGCATACAATTGGAGATACATCTGACCTTGACTGAAGACCTTGCCCATGTATCAGAACATTAAGCTTTGTAATGGATTAGCCAATGAACATATTTCTGGATATATGTAAAGCTAGTGATACCATTACTTCTTCTTGAATTATGAGGAAATCTCAGAATTTTGTTAATCATCACAGGGCTGCAGTTTGCATTTTATATCAAGTGAACACTATAATCTATTGATACTGGGCATGTATGGTATCAAAATAAAGTTTACAAACTCTATTACAGAAATGCCACAAATACCTATCCATACTAGCTGTCAAAATCTCACAAATACATTGTAAATATCTTAAAAACTTAGTTTCTTTAATGATATGTTGGATCTTGACTGGTGACCTTGACCTTGTATCAGAAAAGTCAGAATTGGAATCAATTTGCCAAGTCATATCAACATATTTCTGGACAGTAAAAGCATTGTTATATCATAATTTGTCCTTGAATTATGAGAAAATCTCTGAAATTGGTTGATCACCCAAACAGGACTGTGGTTTGCATTTTATGTAATTTGAACCTTATAATGCATTGATACTGGGCATGTATGGTATCAAAATAAAACTTATAAACCCTATTAAGGGAATATTGCAAATACCTATCCATACTAGTTGCCTAAATCCCACAAATGCAGTGTAAATGTCTTAAAAACTTAGTTTTTGCCACTTTTTAATGATATTTTTGATCTTGACTGGTGACCTTGACCTTGTATCAGAAAAGTAAGAATTGAAATCAATTACCAAGTCATTTAAACATATTTCTGGATAGTTAAAGCAATGTGATATCATCATTTGTTCTTGAATTATGAGAAAATCTCTGAATTTTGTTGATCATAAAAACAGGACCGCGGTTTGCATTTTATGTCACTGGAACCTTATGAGACATCGGAATTGGGCAAAAATTGTATCAAATTAGAGCTGAGGACTGCTACTAAGGCACTGTAGCTGGTAATTACCAATTATGGCCGTAGGGATCCCACCCATGAAATGCAAACTTCATTAAATTCTATTTTTGACAATATTTTGTGATTTAGTTGACCTTGACTGGTGACCTTGACCTTAAATCAGAAAAATAACCCCAAAGTCTGATTCCCCATATTCATAACTATATGCCAAGATGTTTAAATCATACTTATATCATTATTTTATTCCTATTTGTAGAAAATTACAATTCTTATTTATCTCTGAAAAATGTCAATCTTGTATCCTTTAAAGTCCTCTAACTTCCAAAAGCTCCCGTGGATACCAGGTTATCATACATATTCTGAAAGCTGAGATTCCCAGCTTTCCGAAAAGGTATGATAACTTGAGCCCACCCGTTTGATACCGATATCTTGTCTGGCTCATGGACTACATGAGCGGAGAAGGGGATGTAACTTGCCACGGAAGCCTTATTATTATTACAGTAGAAGTAGCAGGCCCACTGTGCTGAAATTACTTGGAAGTTGGACCCGAGCACCTGCTGGGTAACCCGTCATTACACTATTGCCAAGCAAAGTTGTTAAATAATTCCAGACCAGGTGAAGTAGAAGTCGCTCTGTGAGACTCAACAAGCTCACTCCCCAGGCGATTTCCCTCTGTGCGTATTATAGGGTGACAGTATGCTCGTCCACTGAGCTTGTCTGGTTTGATAAGCTGAGCTTCTGTATACCTGTGGCGTAGGATGTAGAAGGTACGACTCACCACTTCCCTTAACTTTAGTCTCTTCTGTGAGCGGTCTCAGATAAGATAGATAAGATTCACTGGTACTTGACTATCCTTTTAATGCCAAAGCTGGAAGATGTTACACACTTCCATGGTAACCTGGACAATTGCGTCAGCTGAATGTTCCCTAATCCCTGGTAGAACTAGGCATAGGTACAATCTTGTGCCAGTGTTGAAAAGGCAATTCAAATACTTAACACAATAGATAGGCCCTCTGCAGCATCCATGCCCCGGCCTAAGTAGAGTAAATTCTACCTCAGTGTGCAAACAAGCTCGAATACTGGAAAAAGCACATTACTATCTTAAAGTGTTGGGAAGAGAATAATGTTCCAAATCCTATTCCCAGGAGATCACGTCGAAATATTCTGTACTGGATCACCATTCCGACCAATCCAAATCACACCGAAACCCTTGAGAGACGAAGTGTTGCGTGAGGGTATACTTGTAAAATTGCCATCTCTGTAGTGTATTTGCAGAATACCAGGCTTGTGTCTCTACCAGCACTATTCAGTGCAAGATAGACTGTGTAGCTAAAGCAGTTTGACAGTGTTTCCACTTGACAGTGAATGGCTCTGTCCGAAGCACAAAATACTTACAGATAAGCGTATTTCCCTAATAACTCTTGGCAGACCAGTGGGTGAAATGTCAATGCCCAACATTAACTGCAGTCAATGTGGAGTGTAACCTCCACTTTCTTTATTTAGTTCCTAGACATGCTTGCATGAAAATAACAACAAAAACCTCAGATTAGGAGTACTATCCACAAATGAGGTACATGACGTCCATCAGGGCCAGCCCCATGCCCTGATTGATGCTTCACAGGCTTTATGCCATAAGAATTTACTCAAAATTAGCAAATTATGCGCCTCGTAGACTATTACGTCGCATTATTTGACCTGGCTTCGCCATTTTGCATGAGTCTAAATTACGGACCGACGCATGTGGTTTCCGCAAAAAATTAACCGTAGTCCAAATAAGCCAAATAACATGATAGTACAGGGTATTTCGGCCTGTATACACTGCCACATAACCCTCCCAGCATCATTCCAGTGCTGAGTAAGTAATAAAGCTTCAGAATTCAACTTGACAGCTGTGCAGGAAAATTCATGTCAGAGGCCACCAAAAGTGTACATACCTGCGTCTACACACTACCGTTATTGTTTGTCACACAAGTAGGTGAGAGGCATATTTGTGTCAGAAATTCCCTTGCTGGTAATGCGAATAACTGACCTGTTCCACAGCGCGGCAATGGATCGATGTCATTGACGGCCGCCATTTTGTTTTGACAAGACCTGTCAGGATGGGTGGATTTCCCCTTGAAACGAGTCAAATATGCGTCATCCATCTACAATCGTTTACAGGACCTGTAGAGGAGAGGCATTGCGTCCAAAATTAATATTCCATTAATATGGAGGCAAGACACAAATCTGTTTATCAGCGCGGCAATGGGACGATGTGGTTGACAGCCGCCATGTTGTCTTGACAAGATGAGTTGAGATGGGTGGATTCCCACCTCGAAATCCATCAAAATTTGCGTCATCCAGCTATAATCGCTCGCAGGACATGTAGAGGAGAGGCATAGCATCCGAAATTAACGTACCGTTAAAGCGGAGGCATGTTACTAACCTATAATTCATCGTATGTCGTCTTCCGAGTTCCCCATGACGTACGCTATTTCGTCTGACCGAAGTGCGCCAACAGTTTTGGCCATAGGATTCTATGGTTTCGGCGCTCGTACGACTCGAATTGAGCGTTGTAGTTGTTGTAATATTGCATTTCGTTCCATTTCTTGATGATGAAGAGTTTAATAATCAATCTGCTCTTGTCTCTGGCCATGATCCCAGCCAAGAAGCGTCTATGAACGCTGAGATGAGAAGAATGGCGACCCGGCTCAAGGCCGGCCCATATATACGGGGTGTGACGTCACCGGGAGGACTAAAACGCGGACGTTTTTTCAATGATCTCAGCCGGAAGACAAACGCAAGAGAGGTTTGCCAATAATTTATCGTGGTAAATTATTACCACAAGTCTGTGGGGACGAATGAAATAGAGATATTCAATTATGCATTTATCAATTAATTAAGTTTAGGCTACACCAAAAAGGGTTTTTTCCTTCAAATGTCATGAAGGGTGGAAAATTTAATTTATGAAGTCTCAAGAATTCTGGAATTTTCTCTTCAAGCAATGACTACTTCAAAGCAATGCCTGATTTTGTGCTGATTTCACAACACAAAGGTCTCAATTTGACTCACCAGAGCTGTCACCTTCTCTCAAGGGCTTCCTCAGCTATCTGCATTTGTTCAGTTGGTCACATGACTGCCCAGGGCCAAGTCATGTGACAGTAGGTTGCAGAAAATGGTCAGGATGAAACCTTCAGTTATACAATGCCAGATAATTTCTAATCCTTAATTTGCTATTTGTTTTTGCAGGCTGCTAAAACGAGATGTCTAAACTGCCAAGAGTATTTGTGTGAAGACTGCCACGAGGCACACGGTCGGCTGAGCCTGACCAAGAACCACATCTGCATCATATACAATCCAGAGAAACCTCCACAGAAACTCCCAGCACTCACTCCCAAGCCCCCATCAAGCCCCAGGAGCCACAGACCCACTAGTCCCCGCCCGAGAACCGGTACAGACCAGCCCAATCCGGTTCCAACCAGTTCTAACCAGTCAGAACCGACCCAATTGGCTGTAGCAGGTCATAGTGGGGCTGCAAGGGGACCTGCCAGTGGAGCTGCCAGTGGAAATGCCAGTGGAACTGTCGGCGGACTGGCCAGTGGTCACTTGGGAAATGTCATCCCTCAGCCTCCGAAACCAGAAATATTCTGCAAGTACCATGAGCGGGAGGAAAGCAAATTATACTGCGACCAGTGCAAGGTAAATTTATTTAATTACGTGTAAATATAGTATTATACTATAGAATCAATTCATTGTTTGTTTGTTTGTAGTTTATTTAAAGGAAACCTGAGAAGCTTAAAAAGCTTATCGACTGGCTTTGTGTCGTCAGCATTACAATATCAATTAAATCATTCCATGTATATATATTATATATAATTTGGGACAGTGGGATGCCCAGGAAAGTCGTTTTAGCTGGCCTGGGAGTGACCATGTTAATAGCATATTACCTGGCAGGGATTATAAGCCTGAAAGATTAGTTAGGGACTACAGCTGTCTACTGGGTGTGTACACGCATCACTGAAAAGAAATGCTGTCATGATTTAACGGCAATATTTTACCGCCAGGGTAAATGAAAGTTCAAACTCAATGAGCATTAAGGCTTAATTTATCCGTGGATCCGGCAGTAGAATTCTGCTGTGTTATAACATGACCTTCCAACTGTTGACGCCTCAAGGATTCTGGATCAGTCTCATTACACCAGAGGGCGCTGCGATGAAATGCCCAACAGATGTCACTGCGTTAGAAGATGGAAGCATTTGCGTTCTAGAAAGCACCGGATTGGTCAAGATCTTCCAGTACGCTCCCTACTATGCAAATTAAGACATGAATATTCATGATAATCTTTTTAAAAATCGAATCAATGATAATTTTACCCCTTTGTCAGATTAATAATAATTTTAATATTCTTATAAAGTTTTGTTTTGTTGATTTCCAGGTTCCCATCTGCATCCCATGCAAGCTGACCAACCATGAGACCCACAAATGCACAGACCTCGGTCAGGCAGAAACATCTGAGAGAAATCAACTGGGAAGACTGGTCAGAAACCTGAAGGTAAGATCAACAGATAGATATATAGATACATAGATATGTAGATAGACAGATATATATTATGTAGATAGATAGATAGATATGCAGATAGATATATAGATATGTAGATAGATAGACAGATAGATAGATAGATACATACATACATACAGAGAAATTACCTGGGAAGATTGGTCAGAAACTGGAAGGTAAGATCAACAGATAGATAAAATTATAGATATATAGACAGAAATAAAGATATGTAGATAGATAGACACATAGACAGCTAGACAGCTAGACAGATAGACAGATAAATGTATATACATATATACAGAGAAATCAACTGGGAAGATTGGTCAGAAACTGGAAGGTAAGATCAACAGATAGATATATAGATACATAGATATGTAGATAGACAGATATATATTATGTAGATAGATAGATATGCAGATAGATATATAGATATGTAGATAGATAGACAGATAGATAGATAGATAGATACATAGAGAGAAATCACCCGGGAAGATTGGTCAGAAACTGGAAGGTAAGATCAACAGATAGATAAAATTATAGATATATAGACAGAAAAAAAGACAGATATATAGACAGAAAAAAAGATATGTAGATAGATAGACACATAGGCAGCTAGACAGCTAGACAGCTAGACAGATAGATGTATATACATATATACAGAGAAATCAACTGGGAAGATTGGTCAGAAACTGGAAGGTATAGTAAGATCAACAGATAGTTCGAAAAGTGTATGCTTACATATTTACATATGACTTTACTAAAATAACTTGTATCCATTCAATCCTCAGGTGAAAGCTGGCCAGTGCCAGAAGTTAATGAAGGTGTGGGAAACGTACGAAAAGGAATTGGACGACCAAGAGAAAGTGACAAGTTCAGAAATAGAACGGAGGAAGGAGAGGCTGCACAAGATGGTGGACGAATGGCACAACAGCGCCACCTGTCTGCTCAAGAACAACTGCTGGCAGGTGAGGGGGAGAAACGCCATAAAATGGGGTGAAGCAGGGTGCCCACTGAACATTGAATCAAACATTATAGGAATATAGGATTGCTTGTTTGTTTATTTTTTGTGTTTTACGCCTCTACAGCACCTTAGTGGGCTATATCGAGGCCGACGCTCGCCGTATGATGATGAGATGAGAAGACTGTGAGTCTGGCACATATCCTAGTAATTCAGGGATGCCCAGGGTCTTTCAGTTGCCCCAGCATAGAATACTGGATACAACCCGCCTCCATTTAATGTCCCATGGGCTCGGACTAAAATGAGTTCCCGGGGTGAGATTTGAACCCACGCCCTCAAAGCCAGTTGACAAGCGCACTTACCAATTAGGCCACACGGAACTCTATATAGGAATATAGGAATTTGTTTCCGTAAAATACAGGAAATTATGGGAGGATTTTACCAACTTAAATTGGACAATATAGGAATTATTCAGCAACCCAGCAATCGCTTGCATCATACGCCAAAAACTTCATGTTCCAGACCAAAAACATGTCTAAAACTTCATATATTGGGGGAAAAAGATTCTAAAACTCAGTATCGCAGACAAAAACGTGCATATACGCACAAAATATCTTGAAAACTTAAAAAAAATAGGAAAATAACTCCATTTTATCCCTGAAATTGACGTCTTTCTTTGGATGGACCAATAATAATCATGGGATTCTATTCAAGAATATCGGATAGGCCTAGGAGGAATTCATTCTTTCCATTTTCCAGTGCATGTAAAATTATACATTTAAGAGTCTGCTACTTGCACTAGCAATTAAAATTCCCAAATTTTTTCTCCGACATTCTACGATCTCATTTATTAAGGAACGTCAACTGATATCAGATGTTCATCATCTATTTAGGAATGTCAACTGATATCAAAATGTTTCTCCTCTATTTAGGAACATAAACTGATATCAAAATGTTTCTCCTCTATTTAGGAACATAAACTGATATCAAATTGTTTCTCATTTATTCAGGAACGTCAACTGATATCAGCCAAAATGCAGGCGATCAAGGATGAAGTGAGCAACAGTCGATGTGTCAGTCAGGATTTGGAAGAAATTCTCAAAAACATGAAACCACAGCAGCTGTTTGAACTGGCCGACCAGATCAGGACACAGGTGAGAGAGGAGGTCATATGAAAATGGTGCAAACTTTAGGTTTAGAGGCCTAGGGCCAGACATAATTGATCTTTAGCTTCTCGGATTTTCTCTAGGCACTTTTTCTAGGGCCTGTTGGTAAAACGAAAAAAAAAAACAGAAATCTCAAATTTTATAATGTCAATTTGATAAAAATTCAGGTTATGCTCAATTTTTTTTATCCGAAGGCAGAAAATCTGTTGGGTCAGTCGATCCGAGAAACTAAAAATTAAAAAAAGTCTGGCCTTAATTAAAATAAATTCATCATGCAAAAGCATGTTCTGACTTCCATCTGCAGTATGAAAGAACTTTAATGGTTCAATTTCGGCCGTTGCAACACCTTGTAGCATTTTTTTAGTTTGATTCCTAACTGCTTCCAGCCAGAATGATTGGTCAATAGACAGGAAGTGTGGCTTTCACTATGTTACCAAGCTTGGTCACGATTTTCAATACCACCAAAAAATTAGAAAAATTTTGTACCAGTCAATACCATGACCAATTTCAGTAGCAAAAAGTACTATTATCACCCAATTTTTTCTCAGTGATCTGTACTGTCCTTCAGCAAAAAGAACTTAGAAATTTTTGTTGTTTAATGACGTTGCGTTTTTAATGGCCCTCAGTGTATATACACGTATATCTTACTTAGGCAACTTTTAGAGCTTCGTTCCCTCGCACAAGGCGTCTGTGTGACCCACGACCACCAAATTCGCACAGTGAACTCACATTGTCATATACTCATACTTAAAAGCAACAGGGCTACTTTTTTTAAATTTCCAATTTTTTTTTTTTCTCACATATTGTCTTTCAGTCTAAGAACTTGGAGCGGGAGGGCATCATGGCCTTAGCCTCGACAATGAATATGATCACAGAATGCTGTAGACCATCTTGTTTTATCACGCAAAAGCATGTCCTGACTTTCATTGTACTGTCTTTCAGTCTAAGAACTTGGAGCGGGAGGGCATCATGGCCTTAGCCTCGACAATGAATATGATCACAGAATGCTGTAGACCATCTTGTTTGGTCATGCAAAAGCATGTCCTGACTTTCATTGTACTGTCTTTCAGTCTAAGAACTTGGAGCGGGAGGGCATCATGGCCTTAGCCTTGACAATGAATATGATCACAGAATGCTGTAGACCATCTTGTTTGGTCATGCAAAAGCATGTCCTGACTTTCATTGTACTGTCTTTCAGTCTAAGAACTTGGAGCGGGAGGGCATCATGGCCTTAGCCTTGACAATGAATATGATCACCAATTGCAACCTGACGTCTGACATCAATGAGTCGGATGTTTTTGGGAGTCTTGAAGTGACCTACTCCAAGGTACACCCCAGTTCTCTCTGCATCTCCCAGAACCTGACGTTGGTGAGGAAGTTTGAGACCCGACCTCCGGCCGAACACAGACTCAGATTCGATGCGTCATCACTTATGACTGGTGAGTGCATGGAAAGTTCCCCCATTTAACACCAGGGGGGAAAAGTGCAGCCTGGTTGCTGAATACTCAGATCCCATAAGCTGACAGATTTCCCGCCCTCGCCTCTGATTTGTCAAGCAAAGTGACATCAATCTCGAGTATTTGTAGTGCATTTTAATGTAAAGTCCTTAAACTTGGGACACACTACAATTGTTCTTTAAAAAAATACGCCTTTCTGTTGTAGGTTCAGGTGGCACTCTCGTCATAACCGACCGCCAGCTGGACCGATTGGCCGTGTACAACGTGGAAGGGAAAGCCGTCCTGACCTTGAACATGTCCCTGATGGGGAGACCGTCCAGCGCCGCTCAACTCAAGAGTGGAGACGTCATCATCATCCGAGAGAAGTCGAGCATGTGCGTCTTCGGGCCCAACGGGAGAGACAAGAGGGTGATAAAGGAGACCCTGAGCAAACCGTGTTGCATTGCCATTGACAAGGACAGCAACTTTCTAGTCCTGGATTACGATCTGAAGACAGCGATCATATTCAGCGCAGCTACCTTCACCAAAACTGGCCAGGTAGGAAGACACTACAAACATTTTAAATCTTATTAATACCAGAATTTCAGTCTCCTGGCTCATTCCTTGGCCAAAATACTTCTCTCACTCTCAACTGGCAGTGTTGATAAACGCGTGAGAACAGACACTGGAGAGTAGCCATATTGATGTTCTGTTTGTGGAAAAATGTTCAGTGAAAAAGGTAGTCTTGATAAACAGATGGGAACACACACTGGAGAGTAGCCATATGGGTGTTCTGTTGGTAGAAAAAATGTTTGCACCTAAACTGGCCAGTTAAGAAGGTACTGGCAACATTTTAAATCTAAACATACCCTCCGAATTTGACTGAAGGTCTAGAGACCCTGACTCTGATTGCTAATACTTTCCTCCCTTCAGAATATGACAACAAGCAATGCATCATGATAACCATCATTCCAAACATGGATGCATTCATATCCAATTCATGTACTTGTTTCAATCAGCATCCGTTGCTGTTAATCAGAGCACAGGCCAAAGCCTGAGAGTCTAATCCCCCTCGTCATTTTAAAAGATATTCAAAGGTGCCATGCTGTAACGGAGCCTTCTAACTTCATCTGGACAGAAATAGGTCAATATTGAACTCGACCAATCAGAGAAGCTCTTACAAATTCAAATTTTGCAAGAACTTCTCTGATTGGCTGATTCCACAAGTGACCTCTTTTCTGTCCAGATCAGGCTCTCTAAAGAAATGGTACCTTTGAATACACTAGTAACAAATAAAGAAAAGGCCCCTATTGGGCTTGGGCAAGTGATCAGAGCTACTTATATTTCCTCTAGTAATATCAAATTATTTTGCAGGTGCGTCTGCCCCTACTCCCTTACCCTACTCCGTGACCCTACTTTCTGACCCTACTCCTTGACCCTGATTCGTTACTCCAAATCAAAGAGATGAACTTGGTCTGCTTATTTGAGTCATGTGACAAAATGCAGAAGATTTAATTGTATGCTTGAATTGCCTGATGCCAAACTGTTGCAGCAAGTACATACTTGTTTCAATAGCATCCAATGACAGACTAGCCCTTTTGATAATGTCAGTACTGATTTGTGAAGCGCCAAAGTATAACAGAGCTATTTATATTTCCTCTAGTAATATCAAATTATTTTGCAGGTGCGTCTGCCCTACAAGACTGGCTCGAAGTGGGACAAGCTGGTGGTCGGAGCGAACGGAAATCTTTTCGTGTGTGCTCATAGGGAGAACTGCATTTACGAATTCAGCCCGAGGGGTAAAAAGATTGCCGTGTACGGCCGAGGGGGTAACAACGGAGCAGGAGAATTATACTGGCCCAGAGGACTGGCAATGGACAACGAGGGTAATTTAGTCGTAGCAGATTCCGGGAATGACTGCATACAACTGTTGACGCCTCAAGGATTCTGGATCAGTCTCATTACACCAGAGGGCGCCGCAATGAAATGCCCAACAGATGTCACTGTGTTAGAAGATGGAAGCATTTGCGTTCTAGAAAGCACCGGATTGGTCAAGATCTTCCAGTACGCTCCCTAATATGCTAATGAAGACATGAATATTCATGATAATCCTTTTTCTCGTTTCCAAAAATGGACAAGTTTACATAAGTAGACAAACAGACATTTCAAATTTTAGTACAATACTCAAATGAGGAATGGAGAATATTTACTGAATCAGAAACTTGTAAACGACTAACCAGGATGATTCTTGGTACGCTAATTGGGATTTTTGAATATCCATAAGTCACAGATGACTTTACATTACAATGAATGGTATTTGTTAGGGATGCACTATAATACCTGTTTTCCCTTCTGAAGATCTGATATTGGTACTGATATTTGTCCCAATACTGGTGCACTTCTCACAGCGATACCATTGGTTATAATAACGTATGTACAGGGTTATATAATTATGGGCTCCGATCTGATACCAATTCTTTTTTGTGGTATCAGCAGCACTACCAACAGCAGTTATCGTATCTCTCTCTACAATATATAAACTTTTTTTCCCAAGATATAATTAAACTTGTAACTTGTAGGAGTGAGAATTGTGCATTTTTCACTGACAGCTTCAGCTTCTGCTTTGCTTTTGTACGGGACTGTATCAACACTTCACATGGGTTATTTATTATCCTAAAGGCGGTTAAAAGTAATTTTACTGATTTTGTGTCAATGCTGAACAGTGAACAGTGAATATTAACCCTCATTTGTTTGCTTTCGTACTACACAATAAGGCCAGACATTATAGATCTTTAGCTTCTCAGATCTTCTCAAGGCACTTTTTTCTAAGGGGAGTCCGTACTGCCGTAGGATGGAAAAAGAAGTTGTCATCACAATTTTGTTATTATGTCAATCAAACCAAAACCGTGAATAAGCCAAATTCGTTTGCATAGGAAGGAAATCTGTAGGTTCGGTCGACCAAGAAGCTAAAAATTAATTTTGTCTGGCCTGGTGCATCCATCTGCGTTTGAAGTGCCTTCACTTTTTATTATCTCAAATAAAGTCATTGAAGAAAATCATTAAAAACAAAGCTGTTTCATTTTGATTAACTTCAACAGTCAAAAAGTCCATTCCCCCCCCCCTATGTTTGATGGCAAAATTTTCATCTAAAGGACAAAATCTTGTCTGAGGACAAATTCTCATCTGAGGGACAAATTCTCATCTGAGGGACAAATTCCCATCTGAGGAATAAATTCTCATCTGAGGGATAAATTCCCATCTGAGAGACAAATTCTCATCTGAGGAATAAATTCTCATCTGAGAGACAAATTCTCATCTGAGGGACAAATTCTCATCTGAGAGACAAATTCCAATCTGAGGGACAAATTCTCATCTGAGGGACAAATTCTCATCTGAGGGACAAATTCCCATCTGAGGACAAATTCCCATCTGAGGAATAAATTCTCATCTGAGGGATAAATTCCCATCTGAGAGACAAATTCTCATCTGAGGAATAAATTCTCATCTGAGGAATAAATTCTCATCTGGGAGACAAATTCTCATCTGAGGGACAAATTCTCATCTGAGGAATAAATTCTCATCTGAGAGACAAATTCTCATCTGAGGGACAAATTCTCATCTGAGAGACAAATTCCCATCTGAGGGACAAATTCCCATCTGAGGGACAAATTCCCATCTGAGGACAAATTCCCATCTGAGGAATAAATTCTCATCTGAGGGATAAATTCCCATCTGAGAGACAAATTCTCATCTGAGGAATAAATTCTCATCTGAGAGACAAATTCCCATCTGAGGGACAAATTCTCATCTGAGGGATAAATTCTCATCTGAGGGATAAATTCCCATCTGAGAGACAAATTCTCATGTGAGGGACAAATTCCCATCTGAGGGACAAATTCTCATGTGAGGATCAAATTCTCATCTCAGGAACAAATTGTCATCTGGAAAAATTCTCATCTCAGGAACAAATTCTCATCTGAGGGACAAATTCCAGTCTGAGGGACAAATTCTAGTCTGATTGACAAATTCTCATCTGAGGGACAAATTCTCATCTGAGAGACAAATTCTCATCTGAGAGACAAATTCCAATCTCAAGAACAGATATGAAAATGAAATAAATCAGGTTTTGAATTGAGGGCATAGAATAAAATAAGTGTAATATAAAGGCCTACCAACCCGCTGAGGAGGGAGCAAAATTTGGCATGATCTTTTCTGCGTGGTTTGTGGAACTGCCAAATACTGAAACACCTTGACTGCTATGGTACTGCTAATTTAGCCAATTAATTGCAAAATGTACAAAATTATATTTTCGTCATAATTATGACAAATTTTATTTATATACATATTGTACATATTGCAATTAATTAGCTTAATTAGCAGTAACATAACATTGACAAACCTCATGTTTCAGTCAAAACTTGACGAAAAATATAGGAAAAATAGCCTTTTTTTTGCTAAAATATAGGAATTATATAGGAGACTTTCCGTCAGTTACAGGACATCTAGGAGGTTTGAGTACATGATCGGAAAATTTTCCAAGTAAAACAGTGCCATTTCACGTCGCTCATGAGTCCCACACCTGTCCGAAACTGGATATTTTGGTTCAATTCACAAACTTCAACAAGCTTCTAATAACAATTTCATGGCCCGTACAGCCAGACTGGTTGATCAATTGACGGAAATTTTCTTCAGACCGGCAATCTTTGCTGAAACTGGACTTAACCATCTCAAAAGTGCAATTTTTTTGTTATGTCATGAAAATATATAGGAAATATAGGAATTTTTTCTCAATATAAGAGGATCCTATTAAAAATATAGGAATTATAGGAAATATAGGAGGTAGGGTTGGGTTCGATGCATCGATGCATCGATGTATCGTCGTCATCTTTTATTGGGGCAATACTGGTATTGTGAGCATGTGGCTTCGTGAAGAAAGGAGCAATACCAACATCGCCGGAATTCACGATGTTTTGCAATCGCCATACTGACATCAAGATACTTCCAAACCCCCGAAAAATACATTTATCATGCCTGCAAAACTTTTATTTCATAGTTCTGGACAGAAATACGAAGTTTACTAGCCTGCAATCTGCATTGTTGACATTTTTATTTAGTGGTTTTTGCCCGCGATGCAACCCACATTTTGGCGCCATAGCCTCCTGGTGGAAAGCACAGTTATTACTCACCAAACATAGAGTGCACTGCAGCAAACCAGCACTCTCAAAGAGACAGACTGACATGACCCAAGTATCCGGGTAACTTATTAAGTATTGTATCGTGAGTCAGTATCGTGATACTTTATTGCATTGCATGATGCCTACATAATAAGTATCGTGGCAGTATTGAATCCCAGGTGTAGTATCATGATAAGTATTGGATCCCCTAACCCCAGGCAATATCCAACCCTAATAGGAGGTCTGGGAGGCGTGCCTGTTTGTAAAATGACCCACTTTCCAACTACACCAAGCCCTCTACCACCTGGACCGAAGTTTTACCAATTAAGCCCGAGTTCAAATCTCAACCTACCTCGGGTGTCTTAGCAGGGCCGGCGTAGTAGACAGGATGGTCCTTGATGTACTGGGGTAATCCCTCGCCACTTTGCAGACGTTCTTGCAGTTTAGCGTGAGCGATGTCTCTTGCCACCACCAGGGTGCCCGTTAGACTCAGCCTCGTTCTGACTGGATACTCGGACAACTGGGCTAAGATGTCTGGCATAGGTTGGTTCAGATTAACCTGAATTTTAGAAATAAAAACAATAGATTTAAATTAATGATGATGCAGTGCTTCCTCAAGACAAATAAATATTATGGATATATATGCATTTTGTGCCAATTAGTAAAATGGCATCTTCTGTATCGAAGTATGGACTTTTAATTTCATTGATACTATACTTGGTACATTAAAAGCCGAACATCAAGTAAGACAGTGAACACTTTTAAATAGTATTAGAACAAAATCAGCTATGAGTCATACCCTACGATGGAATAATAATGAGACCAAGAAGGCAACCTTCAATAAGAGAACGACGGGTATAATATCAAGTTCATGGATAAGAGCAATTCAAGCATTGTACACCATGATTCTTACAGGGAACTCACTGAAATTCGGCAACAAATTCCCTGTATTTTTCCTGATTTTTCCCTACTTCACAGGACGGTTTCCCTAACGTTATTCTACGTTATCATTGTGTTGTCGTCTGTCATCGAAAATCAAAGACTATAACTTTATTGGATTTTTGGTTAAATAAAGTCCTTGTTTCATGAATCAAGCAGGGCAAAACCAAATTATTGGTGTCTTCCCTGAATTAGAGGTCAAATTTCAAATTTCCCTGATTTTTCCCTATAGGCAATTTTTTCACTATTTTTCCTGTGTTCCCTGTCTGATGGGGACCCCCCTCCCAAGCAGCAACGTAAATCCAACCTCTCGCTACGTAATTATTTAGGTTAGAATCAAACGTTGGGCCAAACAACGTATGACAAAGGTAGGGCAAATGTAATTTCCAAACGTTGCACTCAGATGGAAAACCAAACGTAGGTCGCAACGTTAGTAAGAGGTTGGCAGATAGTTTGTTTTATAGTTTGGCCTAACGTTCGAGTCACACGTAAGTCATACCTTTGGTTGAGAGGTTGGAAGAACGTCTTGTTATAACGTTTGGAAAAACGTGTCAGTCATACGTAAGTCATACCTTTGGTTGAAAGGTTTGAAGAACGTTTGACTATTACGTATGACCATACCTTTGATTCAAAGGTTGGTCGAACATTCATTTGAGAGGTTTATAAAACCTTAGACTATTACGTAAGTCATACCTTTGGTTGAGAGGTTTGAAGAACGTTTGACTGTTACGTATGACCATACCTTTGATTCATAGGTTTGTCGAACATTCATCTGAGAGGTCTTAGCAACCTTGGACTATTACGTATGACCATACCTTTGATTCATAGTTTTATGAAAGGTATGGTCACACGTTTGGTCATACGTAAGTTCCAAGGTTTCTCCAACATGTTTTTGAGATGTATGGACAACGTTTGAAAGTAATGTTCAGGTCAAACGTCTGATCATACGTATCTGCCAAAGGTTTGTTGAAGGTTTGCACAAAGTTGCAGAACCTAGGATCCTGATTCTCAGAGAGCTTGTAGCGCCATCTATTCCATACCTATTCCAATCTATCTGGTAACTTTGTAATATATAAAAACTCCAACAGGATGGTTGCTGTTGTCGATAAGATGAAGCCATGAAGAAAAAGTTGACAAACCAGTAAAAATTAAATCCACATATGTACTTTTAAAAATGTGAAAGCTTATCCTGGTTTAAAAATAATTTAATTTTTTTCCACACCCACAAATATGCATATGAAAATTTAATGAGACCCAAGTTTAATGGTGCCTCATTGCAACTATCCTAGATGCCGAGAATGTTCCAATTTTATCAAGGTAAAATTGCAGTAACATTTTCAATTTCACCATGCAAGGTAAGTGTTTTTTATATAATTTTATCTTATAGTCCTAAGTGGACTTGTAGACTGCTCAGTAAAATGAGGAAGAAAAGTCTATTAATTTTGGGAGCATCCTTCTTGGATAGCTCTGTTTGTACTGCTTTAATTTTTTTTTGCTTTATATTTGCAGATCTCAACAAAAATAAATTTAAAAAATCCCCCGCCCCTGCCAGCCCCCCGACGCACCCTACCTGGACAAAAATCCTTCATTGCCAAAATATACCAGCATGAATAATAATAATCAATAATAAAATTTTCACAAACTTCATGTCCACATTGGGACACAAGAAGAAGACACATTTCAATGGTCAGGTCGCCCGGTCTGGATCCGCCCCTGAAAACCATATTGAAAACATCACATCAAGGGACTTACCTTTCACTCCAGCGCCGGGGTCCAGCGACGAATTCTGGCCATATCCACGTCCGTGTGTCCTCCCGGGTTTGGTAACCGGGTATATCCATCCAGAACGGGGTATATATGTCCATATACAGTCCATAATTGAATCACAAATACTGAAACAGCTGATCGAGTCATTCCTGGGCGACCATGCCGTTCGATTTTTCACATTGCCGCGGCCTAAATCTTTCGCAATAAAGCGTTACGATCGTCCAAAACATGCACAAGTCGTAGCGAAGTAGTTAATCTACGTAGCACACCATATTATGAGGCTTGTCAATGCGTTAAATCCTTCGTTATTAGCAAAAACATCATCCGAAATTTCACAGATTCGAGTCAGCCCGCCATTTTGGCTTCTTGTACGCGAGTGCGCATGCGCGAGAGGGGGCCGCTCGTCTGAAACGCTGGATCCCAGAAGGCGGGAAGACGGTCAGAGACCGTCAGACCAACGTTAAAATGCTTCGTAGCATCAGATACGGCTAGTATCACTCGTATCAACGTCTAAAAGTACGTATTAACGTCTCAAAAATGTGTCGACAGATTACGTAGTTTCGTAACGTTGGGTCCGATGTGGTTTGGAGGTTTAATGCTTCGTTAGACCAACATTAGATCAACCTCAATGTCCGGCAGGGCCTGTCTTTTAAAGACATGCAACAATAACGACAAACTACTAGGGCCTAATATGAAGTAAATGGACTTCACCTTAACGACCTAATTTAATCGCACCTGGCAGCCCTAATTAAGCCTAATCAGTGCACAAATACAGGACGTAAGACCAATCATCCACTCACCTGAATAACCTCCCCTCCTAACGACTCGTCGGTAATTTCTGGCAGATATTTAGAAGGATCCTTTTCTAACTGTTCCAGGAAGACCCCTTCCGAGGTTATTTTGCCCACAGCCTGGAAAAAAGTTTAAAAAATGCATCAAAATTAAATCTTCCTGTAAAGAAAGATCCATTTCCTGCCAAAATGTCCATTCTCTCATTGTGACTACATAAATGGAGGTGTGTACACACCCCCATTAAAATTCATTAAAATCCAATCTACCGTACTTGTAAAGAAAGATACACAGTCTTTGAGAAAGTGACAAAGACATTCTAAAAGATAATGGCAAGAATGGGAAATATTGGACAAGATATCTTAAAATGACTGGGAGGGAGGACTCTTGCACCCAGAGAAGTCACTCAATCGTCGCATAATTATTATCTTAAGATTTTGCGTCAGAGCGTCACAGCCAATCAGCGAACCAGTATTTCTATACAATTAAAACACTTAACGATGATTTTGTTACTTATAACACCATTGGATCATTAATAATGAAACACATGGATACATATATCGATATATATGTGGACCCAAAGATTATAAAAATCTGAAAAGCCCAGGCAGATACACACCAAAAACTGAATGGACCAATTTTTTTGTCGCCATCTTGGAAAATGGCTGCAGGTACAACGCACCAGAAAGAGGTTTTCTAGTGCACGTCATAACTCCTTTTAGGCTGGAATGCTCCCTTAAAGTTACCCCGAATGACAGGTCCGCTTTCGAATGAAAAAACTTCTAATTTTCACACTGCCTTGTGTATTGGGACACTCAGTACGTAAATTTTCTTTGCTGTAGGATAGCTTTTTCTACCTCTAATGACTCCCCAAATGCCCCTGGATTTATTTCGGGTACGGACAGAAAAAACGAACAGGCCTCAGTGCATTTTCTTTTGTGACGTCATCACCATTGTCAGAATTTGTTAAGTTGTAGCTACATATTTATAACAATGGTTATTGTGACGTCATCAACACTGGATGTGTTGGTGGATGAAGGAACTATCTTGAAAAAATATCCAAAATATTAAATAATTTTCGTAATCAAAGAGATACTTCAACAAATTAGTCAAAAATATCATTTATCATAAGTGTAGTATATAATACAGCGTATGAAACCTTCTATATTTAGCAAAGGGTATTATCATTCAGGGCAACTTTAATGATACCTGCTTTGTTTTGAGCGAGAGCCGTTCGGGCTCCAGGTCTAATATAATCTCGAAACCAACCTGTCTATCGGCAGAACACGAAACTCCGATGCCAACAGGACAAGATGCTCCGTGCCTCGGCAGTCGGACGACCCGTACATCATGGCAGAAGTACTTCCCTCCGAACTGGGCCCCGATTCCCATGTTCCTCGTCAGTTCGTGGATCTTCGCTTCCATCTCCAGATCTCTGAACGCTCTGCCGTGCTCATTGCCTGAATTTCAAGAATTGTAAATACAAAACATTTCAGTTAAAGGAACTGTAACAGATCCACATACGCCATTATCAATAGGGAGCGTCTGAACACATAATACACAAGGTGGCGCCGCAAATAGGGGCTTCCTGCTACCATGATTGCAGCAGGAAAAGCATGGTCAGAATGGCCAAAATTGCTCTCCTGACCTTAATATTGGTCCTATTTCCCAAATTAAAAAAGTTTCATTTAGTGGATCATATTCCCTAGCTGATGCAGTTATTAGATTGGTTTCTTTTCCATCACCTTTTTCAAGAATTAGCCTCTTTCGCTGAGGATGCCACATTTTGGCAGATTTTGCTGTCTTAAAAATCATTTTCTGAGTGTTGTTTCAACATAGGAAATTCATTTTGTTATTATAAGTTGCAAATATACAAGAGGAAAGATAAGTGATAACTTTTATATTTTTTAATTATTATTTTTTCTTCAAAATACTGGATTGAATGACCCAGAAATAAGGTTTTCGACCATTTTTGGAGGATATTGTGATGTTCCGAGGTCAAAAGTCTGCTACAAAGTTTCAGGAAATAAATGTGAATAAAACTCATCATCGAGTACATTATTTTCCGATTCCAAAAATGTAAAAATAATTATTATGGATGCAATAGTCACCGATTTATGACAAGATATATTTTTAAAGTTGTGTGTCAACTTTAGGAATCACAAATGACGTCACAAATCAAAATGCTGCAGATGCACATTTTGCTGTCATAAAAAATATTTTCTCAGTTATGGCTTGACATAAGAAATTAATTCTGATGTTAAAAGATGCATATCCACAAGAAGAAGGAAGAATGGTAAATTATATAAGGTTCAACTAATTTTTGCCTCAAAATACAGGATTGAGCGATCCAAAACTTAGGTTTTCGACCTATTTTTGACAACATTGTGATATTACGAGGTCTTAAATCTGCTTGAAAGTTTGAGAAATTTTTTTTTTCACAACTTATCAAGTGCATTAATTGCAGATTCCAAAAATGTTGAAAAAATAATTTTGGGTGCAACAGTAGCTGATTTATGGCAAAATGCCTTTTTAACCTTGCGTGTCAAGTGAATCAAACTCAATTCAATTCAATTCAATTCAATTTTATTGACCATTTAACCACTCTACATGAACATAAACAGGGCTATCTAGAACAATAATTAGTAGTCAGATGGTAGGCTGACGCCAGTACTGGCGTATATACCTTTACCAATAAGTTTACAAACAATAGTCTTATACATTGCATACCAGTCAAGTTACATATAAGAATATCAATCATAATAAAATACATGAAATTAAGGATAAGTAAAAAAAATAAATAAATAAAATACAAATAAAAAAATAAAATAATAATAAATAATTAAATAATAAGCCGGATTAACTTATTTACAAGAAAGTGAAAAAAAAGAAAAAATATATCTATAACATAATTCACTATCTATCAAACTTTGTTGTTAATGGTTTAGCTCAGCCAACCCTTTATCAATCACCACCAGATTTTCCATACTGCTCCTTGCTGTCATTCTCCCTTGAAATAAGGGCTGCTATCTTCCTGACACATCTATATTCTCTAAAATCTTTCTTTGTTTCATGCTTATCAATCCCATCTCAATAAACACACTTTACACTGTCACTTTTAATGACTTACACTAGGTGTCTCATGTGTAGCTCATTTGCATAACCTCATTTGCATAGCCCACACTGCTCCACCTGCCAGAATTTTCATACAACTACTGTATCAAACTCCCAGCAAGTTGCCACAGCCTGCACAGGTGTTTATAGTATGCAGAAGATTGCAACTTACTCTATCATTTATTGACCTTCAAATAACAATTAGGCCAAGGCTATACATTTTTGTCACGAAATGATTCACCTCTAAAATTATTCACTTCTGTGGCACATCAATTTTGCGCACTGTAACTTCTATTATGTCCTTCTATCAATCATAATTAGTCATAACTAAAAATGGAAAACTTTTAGAAAAACAGAATCACAATATTCCAATAACAGTTGCTCATAACTAAATAAAACAGACTAGGCCTATATTTTATGCCAATACATATCCTTTCATTAAATAAATAAAGGTCACATTCGACCACATTTCTAATAACTTACACACTTTCTACAGGCCTATAAATACAAAATGTATAAATACAATTACAATTTACATAATCAACTGCTTAAACCACACCATTAAGCCTGCAACTTTCTCAACGTCATATACCTACTACCACACTCAAAAACAGTCATATTTATGTATTCATGGGCCCAAAAGTCACGCCATACACTCCCAGTGCTCCCCCCAACCTTCGCCACCTCTGCCACATATTTATATTATCTCCACGGGCTTTCTAGTATATATATATATTTATATATAAGCCATAAGCTGCCCAAACAAACTGCGTACATAATTCTCAACAATATATAATGTAAACCATTGTTAATACAAATGATGTGAAACTGCTCTACTCACGTGACATACTGCTATTTTCTTTGCTTATTGCAACTTTAGGCCATAGATCTGACCAACACGGGAGTGGACTGAACGATTGTAAAAATACCAAATTATTCTTCATTTTAATGATGAGTACATAAATAGCAATGTTGCATAGTTTTCAACTTTTTAGGGGTGCAATATAGGCCTAATGCCTTTGATTATTTAGGAGCTGACCAGATGATCTTTGGGGGTCGGGGCTATGGATTTTTTGTGAAAATAAAAGTTTGTTTCCCTCCTGACATAGAAAAAAAAACTGTTTGTCCAGCACATGAAAATAAAATAAAAGTTTTGTTTCCACCTGTACCTTGGGTACAGTAATGTTAATATTGCTACAAAAGTTTGTCGCTCGTCCGCAAGCGAAAAGAATTTTCGTCCATGCTTTGGGCACGAAAAAAAGTTTGTCCCAGGGATAAAATCCAGGGGCATCACTTTCATTTTAAAATGGTGGGGCAAATTGGGCTGAAGCCTTTAGCGAATAGTGTCCCAGAAAATCCTTAAAATTTTTCTCCACAGAACACTCATGCTTTGGTCAAAAAGTGGTGGGCAAATGCCCCACCTACACTGAAACAACTGATAAAATCCATAGCCCTCCCCCCCCCCACTATCCTCTCGTCGGCCCCTAAAATAAACACGACTTTGCATTTTTGACAGCTGTGTAGTAACAATGCTGTCATAATCATGAAAGTTTTGTTTCAGATAGAGGCTCACTAGGTTGCCATGGTGTGTCAGAGCCTCACTCTCATATTAATGCAAAGCTGTTTCAAAGTAGATTCTGAAAAGTGATATTACCATTATTGGGCCTGAGCTACAACACCGCATGTTTTTAGTCTTTTATGAGGTTAAATTTAATACACATCGCAGTTTAAAAAAATAATGCTTTCTTGCCATTTTGGTGAAATGAATCAATTCTTTCTTGACAGTCTCTAAATAATTTCTGAACGTGTAGTGTATTGTTTGAGTCTGAAATTATATTTCAGGTGATTGATTATGGAAGTATTCCCCGATATTGTCACCTTCGACCGGTATTTTCACTCGATTATTCAGGTCTCCGAGTTTCTGGTGACAACATCAGACAAACACTGCCCAAGCCTTGGGACAACCTAAAACAGTATACTATTAGCAGGTGGTGCTGTGCAAGAACTGTTATATGATCATTAATTTTTGTTCTAAAAGTAAAAAATGCCTGGAAATGTGACGTCTCAAGTTTGTGTTTCTTTTTGCCCACTTGTTTAAATGTATTTCGTAATAAATCAACAACTATTGCACTCACAAAATTTTTGTTCATACTTTGGAATCTGCATAATAATAATTATGATATACTTGATGATTGGTTTGGTTTAAAAAAAATTTCTCTCTACAGCAGACTTTAAGCCTCTAAACACACAATGTCACTGAAAAATGGACAAAAATAGGTCGAAAACCTGATTTTTGGGTCGCTCAATCCAGTATTTTGAAGCAAACAATCAATTTATCCAATATAATTTACCATTGATCCTTCTTCTGGTGGATATACAACTTTTAACACCAGAATTAATTTCCTATGTTCAGCTGTAACTAAGAAACTATTTTTTATGACAGCAAAATGTGCATCTACAGTACTTTGATTTGTGACGTCATTTGTGATTCCTTTGACACACAACTTTAAAAACATATCTTGTCATAAATCGGTGACTATTGCATCCATAATAATTTTTTTTACATTTTTGGAATCAGAAAATAAAGTACTTGATGACGAGTTTCATTCAAATTTATTTTCTGAAACTTTGTAGCAGACTTTTGACCTCAGAACATCACAATATCCTCCAAAAATGGTCTAAAACCTTATTTTTGGGTCATTCAATCCAGTATTTTGAAGAAAAAATAATAATTAAAAAATATAAAAGATATCACTGATCTTTCCTCTTGTAAATTTGCAACTTTTAATAACAAAATGAATTTCCTATGTTGAGACATCACTCAGAAAATGATTTTTAAGACAGCAAAATCTGCCAAAATGTGGCATCCCTAGCGAAAGAGGCTAATTCTTGAAAAAGGTGATGGAAAAGAAACCAATCTGATAACTGCATCAGCTAGGGAATGTGATCCACTGAATAAAACTTTTTTAATTTGGGAAATAGGACCAATATTAAGGTCAGGAGAGCAATTTTGGCCGTTCTGACCATGCTATTCCTCCTACAATCATGGTAGCAGGGAGCCCCTATTTGCGGCGCCACCTGGTGCATTGCAACTTCGGCGAACACTCCCTATTGCTTCATGTTTATTCGGGTTATTTCCATCACCTCCTCACCGACATTTATCCAAAATAGCATAGTACCCGTGATGATGGGTATAATGAGAGTAAGAAGGGCAGAGAGAGAGGGAATTGTAAGTATAGGCGTATCCTTGTGTACAGTGGGATGCGACTATGCCATCTGCAGGCCAAAAAAAAGTCAACTCCACAGCAGTGGGAAGAGAGAAAGGAGTTGCGTAAAGCATCCATTAATTTATACTATGATAATCTCGTTCATGTAATTGTGGTCATGCAAAATGTTGCGGCCGTCTTCCTAATAGAACAATGACGTAACTAAGGTCATGACGTCATTTAATGCAGTGACATCAGACTGACGTCCGCGGTCCAAAAACGAGGCTACAGCTAAAAATAGACTCTTACAGATCATTAACAGGAACATTGCAATTTTTTTTAAATAGCTGTGTACACTACACACGAAGAAGAATAACAAGTATAACTTGATGGGCTGGGGAGTGGTCGATTGACCACTCAACAACCCAAAACATTGACCACTCAACGTTGACCACTCAACATTGACCACTCAGAATATACATATCATCATATCGATGGTGAAAGTGCAAAACCTCGTAAGTCAAAAAAAGCTGTTTTTCATAAATTGGAAAAAACTATCACAGATAATTTTTTATGGTAATGTTCATTTATATGCGAGTTAGGCTCTACGTGATTTATAGAAAGTGAGACCCTGTTTTAGCATAATTTTTTGTCATAGGTCATTGACCCCTGCATTGATGCTACCATCAGATATGAATGCAAATGTAGAGTTACAAGGTTTTGCACTTTCACTTTTTGCAAGTTAGTGAAAGTGCAAAACCTCGTAACTCGATCATTTATCACATTTCTAAGCAACTTGCAGCATTGAATGCACTTCCAATCTATAGCTATACAGTAAAAATTATGATTTGACCATAATAAATAACAACTGCTAATTTTAATTAGTGGCTACAATAGCAAGAATGAGGAAAATAGCAATTTTTCAAATTTTCATGCACAATTTTTTTCAATAGCCTACATCACTAAAACAAATATAGAGAGGTATAGATTTTTTAATAGGGAAATTTCCTGAGAGCCATAAAAAAGTGCCGCAATCATTGTTTTTCAAAAAAGTTGAAATATCCAAAAATATGAGCTTTTAAGTTCTGATTTGAGTTACGAGGTTTTGCACTTTCACTTTTTGGAACAAATCGACATACAAGGTTTGGTGATATCATTCTGTTACCAGTGTGTTACAGCTTCAAAAAACAGCAAACTGGCAAGGTGACCAATTGACAACATGTATTGGATATTGAAATAGTCATTCCACCCAAAATCTAAAAATGGCAAAATTTTGACATACGAGGTTTTGCACTTTCACCATCGATATTATACGGAATATTGACAACCCACCCTGAGTTGGTAGGCCGTCCAGATATTTGCAAGACGCCATTTTGACAGTTTTCAAGTTGTATTCCGCTGACATTCCTCCCACGACAAATGCTAAATGGTAAGGCGGACAGGCTGCAGTACCCAGCGTCTGGAACGAATGATTCACTCTTTAAGTTAGGGTTATACATAATAAACAAGTAGGTGCCACCTGAGTTACCCATGTTACACGTGCAAAATGCCCCATGATTGAATGGAGAATAACTTTGTGTAGATGTAGGCTTACAATCAAGTAAAGAATACGGAATATCCACTTCAGCAGAGGCTGAAGTCAGACACACCCCCAAAGTCAGACACACCCCCAAAGCTGGCCAATGGACAGGCCTTCAAGCATGTTATGCAAATGAGGCCGATTTCACTGTTTCGTAATTTCCCGTAATGGTTACGGATGTGATTCTTATATGAGTAGATAGATCTTTCTGAGAGCTTTAAAATGGTGGGTGGTACGTCCTTGTGAAGTTAATAGTCGCTTCATAAATTGCCGGTAAACTTTTGAAGTGAAGAGGAATCCTGGCCGCTGATTGGCCATGACGCTCGTGACGTAAATGTATGATAATATGCTGCAATGGAAAGATTCGTCTAGGGTAGATTCTCTAGGTGCGAATATCACACAAACAAATGTAATCACTAACCTTGACTTTCTCATTAACGAAGCTCAACAATTTCTCAGGATTCAACAGAGCTTTGGTTTGCTGATAGAGGAAAGTCTTGTTGGCCGAGCCGCCTCCCTTAGCTATGAAGAGGAAGTGGTATTCGTTGCCAGGGGTTGCGTAGAGTTCAATCTGACCAGGGAGGTTCGTCCCTGTGTTGGTTTCTTTGAACATGTCCAGTGGCGCCACCTATGAAACAGAAAGAGATATAAAATAAAATATATTTTATAGCTCGTACGTGTAAACAATAGACTACGAAGCACAGAGAAGACACTGACACTGAAGAGTTCTATACAAATAGCCCGAGTGTTCCATTTTGACACAATCCAGAGCAAACAACGCACCGGGTAGATTCAGGAACAGCAACCGGGGCACTGTGACGTTGGACCACAAAAAAAAATTTTCAAACTCATTTTTCTCCACAACTTTGTCATAAGGGTAGTGTAGATCTATGTTCAGAGGTCAGTCAGTAAAAAGATTTTTAAAATATTTAGAGAAGTTTTTGATTGAGGTAAAAAAAACAAAAAAGCGGACCAACGCGCCCCGGTCTCCACTACTGCTTGAATGAAGAGCAGTGTAAAAAAGCCAAAATTCAGTCCAGGGAGGTCTCTCTCTGAAGGAAGCAACATATATGCCATGAAAACCTCAATCCCGCGGGGGAGGTTACTCACTAAGCAAGAAAGGGTAAAGAGGCGCCGCTGCATGGTTTAGGTTTTTTGGATTAGAATGGTTTTGGTTTTTTGACAATTTACAGAAGTATTAAAATGTTTTCTGGTTTTGGCGTATTTTCCGGATTAGAATGGTTCCGCTTTTCAAAATTGCCGTGGCGCATCCATATATAAAAGTCGGGGTAGTACCCCCCTGGGATCTCAATCTCTTAACGTAAAGCCTGGTAGGAATCTTTGGGCAATATGCAATTTAAATAAAACATTGATAAATAACTTAATTAATAAAATCAATTAATTTACCTGAGAATACCTGAGATTCTTGGAGGTGTAAGTGTTGTAGATCCCCCGAGATATCGCCTCCTCATCTCTGCCTTCCGTGGTCCACACATATTGACCTTTCTTGCCTACAAAAATAAATATTGCTTGAAAAACAGCCACTCAGAGAATCTCTATGTAGACAATTTACTCAAAGATGGCACATTACGTTACAGCAAGGGATCCTACAGCGGGGGATCCATAAAAAATCCGGTGGGGGGGCAGGGGCGTATCTAGGATTTTTCGAAAGGGGGGCGTGGCAATACTATTGACATTGCAGTCTCTAGAACATTTTTTTTTCCCCAAATAGCAATATAAAGGATTTATCTGGTGAAATGGGGGGGGGGGTCTATTGGAATATCGCGTTGCGTAATGCTCGACATAACACAACTGTGGGCTGATAAAATTTAAAACATGCAAGAATATTGATAATATTGTTCAGACGTGATTTTGCACATGTACGAACCCATGCAGGCAAAGACGGGAACCTTAACCACTCAGCTACCCAGCTGCCTCGCGGCATCGCGTCATGCAATCAAGATCCCTCACGCAGGGTAATTGTATAAAATTTGAGGACTCCTGCTCTGTCTCTCTCCCATCTCATCAATCAACCTTCTTGAGCGCATACTGCCACCTAGAACTGGGCTTAGAAGGCTGCACTTACCATATCCAACTATATTTATCTATCTTAACAGTTTATGGCTGCTTTAACCAACCCTTGCAAACCATAGAAATACATAGATGGACATGAGGCTCTGGCAGATGAAGCAACCAAATCCACCATCTTGGAACTGCCCTGTATCCTGGCCCTTTGTAACTGTGACGTCACCATAACAGTGATGTCACTTATAACAATGGCATGATGTCACATCATTATTAGTCTATTGTGACGTCATGTCTCAGGGCAGTTCCAATATCGCGGATTTGGTGACCTCATCTTGAGGTGGCATCATACAGCCTCATGTCCGTTCTATGTATTTCTATGTTGCAAATAGATAGGGCCATAAACTGTAACATCAGTTCTCCATGACAACTGCTCTGGTCCCGCTGCCGCAATGCAAGCTTGCTTGGATGGATGGACAGATGGATGGATGATTGGGGCTTTACGTCCTGTATTTATGCACTTGGTAGGCTAATTAGGACAGGAGAAGGACAAGAAAATGAGGCAAAGGATGATTGAAACAGCCGTCCAACAATGCAAGCTTTCAGGAGACAAAAATAATATTCGCAAATCTAGTTACCGGGTACCCTAATTCCCGTTAGGTTTCAGTGTGTCTCTATTTTAGTGGTGCCACAAAGCCACCATCATCATGGAGAAATTACAATCACAGCGATGCAACGATAGACATGATAGAGGGTGCGTCCTGTATTTATGCATTAATTGGGCAACTCACCCTGCTCTCTCTCTCTCATCTCATCAATCAACCCTCGCTAGCACCTAGAACTGGACTCAGAGGGCTGCACTTACCATATCTATCTATCTATCTATCTATCAATCTAGACCAGCAGCCTTATCCAGACCTTCTATCTATCTATCTATCCATCTATCTATCTATCGATCAATCTATCGATCTAAACAGTTTGCCTTTTTGCCAACCCTGATGAACAGATAGGTCCATTTGTCCTGTATTTATGCATTAATTGGGCAACTCACCCATACAAATGGCCGTCCCCGTGTCCTGACAACCTGGCAAGATCATCGCGGCCGCGATGTTGGCATTCTTCAACAACTCGAGGGCAACAAATTTGTCGTTACTGGAGGCTTCTGGGTCTTTCAGGATATTTGACAATTGCTGGAAGATAAAGACAGATTATATAATATATTATGTACCAAAATTGTTAGGCCAATCATGTAGCAGGAGATCAGTCACATGACACGCCAATAAATAATGATATTGGTGTTTTAAAAGTGTTATTGGCTGGTGGAGAGTGACATTGGCGTGTCCCTATGCTCTTAGCAGCAACCATGCGCTTATAAATTGCCTATAATTTAAGGGCAGGCCTGGCGTGAGAGGAAACCTAACTTCTTTAAATGTTATTCTATAATTTTATAAAATATAGCCATTGTGCATACCAGGAAAAATTAAGAAATTTTCATATGAAACAAGTGGAATCAGCTTGCTTATTTACTTAAATAAAAAACTGTTATAAGTCTGAAAATGTTTGTGCAGAATTATTACAGTGTTCCAGCTAGGATTTGATTTGGGCATACCATTTTCTAGAAATGAGGGCACTTTTCAAAAAAAAAACTTTTCCAAAAATGTTGAAAAACAAAATTTTTTTTTTCCAATTTTTTTTTTTGGGCATGGCGGACGAGGGTCGGGCATTGCGCCGCGCCATGCTCAAATGGCCTAGCTGGAACACTGAAATATAACAAATCTATGGCCTAGACCAATATAACTGCTTTGGCCAAAAAACTCAATATTGGTCTCCTCACCATCCACTATCTATATAATAAATATAGCAGCGACTCTTCAATTAAATGCCAAACTTTGTTTTAGCCCCCTAACTTAAGGCTAAGAGCTGTAAGAGGCAAGTTAAAATCTTATTACTGTACACTTAATACCAGGCAGGGGTCTATAAAAGGGAGCAGCGTACTCCAGACACAGTCAGTAAGAAGAAAATACGCTTCATCAAAAAGGGCTGCATGAGGCTGACCTCAGACCTGGGTTAATTAGCGACATCTGATTCATAGACAATACAATTGCAAAATTATGATTAAAATTATAATCTCAAAATTAAGTAAAATAGACTTTTTTGTCAAAGCATTTATAACCAGATGTCTGTTGATTGCTATCTCGTTTGAAACTATACACGCCGGTCTCAAATAGAAGCCTGTCTCAAATAGAAGCCCGTCTCAAATAGAAGCCTGTCTCAAATAGAGGCCTGTCTCAAATAGAAACCTGTCTCAAATAGAAGCCTGTCACGAATAGAAGCATGTCTCAAATAGAAGCCTGTCTCAAATAGAAGCCTGGTCCCAAATAGAAGCCCATCTCAAATATAAGCCTGTCTCGAATAGAAGTCTGTTTCAAATAGAAGCCATTCTCAAATAGAAGACTGTCTCAAATAGAGGCCTGTCTCAAATAGAGGCCTGTCTCAAATAGAACCCATTCTCAAATAGAAGCCTGTCTCAAATAGAAGCCTGTCTCAAATAGAAGCCTGTCTCAAATAGAAACCTGTCTCAAATAGAAGCCTGTCACGAATAAACGCCAGGGTTATGATCCCCTTTAAAGCAATAAACCCCCCGGGCTTCTTAACGAGGAAATACGGTACCTGTAAATGTGCCGGTCGCAGCAAATGGGAGATGTCAATGAACGCCTGTTCGGCCAGCATGGTGAGAGCTTTCGGGTCGACTTGTAGAACTTGCTGGCCTCCCAAGTCCACCGTCTTCACATAGTCACCTACAATGTAACAAAATGCATTCAATTAGATTGCAGAGCGTCACCCTAATTTTATAATAACCTCAATTGAAAGCTATAGATATATTATATCAGAAACCAATATGATCTTAAACACATTAGGGGGCCACCATTTCATCTCAAGGGGGGGGGCTTGGAGTTTTTTTAAATAAATAATTTCTTGCTCAGTTTCGGTGAAATAAATAAATTCTTTCTGAGCAGTCTTGAAATAATTTCTGATGGGGGTTTTTCTTACGAAGGGGATGCTTGATTCAGGAATGAATATTTGGTGACTTTGTGTGCTTGAAATAAATAATTACGGCCGCCTACCCTTGAAATAAATAATTTCCCGCTGAGAAAAACTCCAAGCCCCCTGATTATTAAATGGTCGCCCCTTAGGTAGTTGAGTGTAAAATCCTCGCTGGTCTTTAATTAAGACTCTTGACCATGTGCCTCTTTGTAAATTAGACAGAATCAACCAAGTAATCGGAAAATGTTGAAATTAAGAATCATACAACCAAGAACAAGAAATCATTTGAGTAATTAAATACTTGTGCGGCAGGAACAAGATTTATAAAGTAACCTAGCGTCCATTGCCGTCCAACCAAAAACTTCAGGCCTCTATTCGAGGGGCCTTAATTCGAGTATATATGATACAAGGTTTTCTTTTCTTTGCAACAAACCTGTGAGTTTCTTGAAGGGAATTTCCACTTTCTTCTCTGGCTCCATGATGTCTTGGTAGTAAAACGGCTTCACTGATGCGGCACTCGCTTTATTTCTTGTCGCCTGGGCAACAGCTCGGCCGAGCTGTGGCCACAATCTACTACTATGGTTCAACATCTGAAAATACAACGAGAATATCGAAATTAGGCTTCATTAATACTCCCTATATGCAAATCCATACACTTCAAACACTCTCCCTTGCAGGGAGTATATGCATTTTTGCAGTACAATCGGGAGTAAATTTGAGTAATTAATCTAAATAACCCGGTCGGGATCTAACTGACAAAAATGCATATTAGATCCCTCCATATCGGTGTCAAACTAATACCTAGAGTCCTAGACACAGGCAGCACACAATTGAAATGCCGAAATTGGTCGTGGGCACCTATCGATTTTGCCGATTCACCGACACTAATCGTGTGCTTTGGGCAAAATCCTGGTGGATGGAGCAGTGCAGTTGGCACCGATTCCTGAAATGTGCCTGAACTGAGGGGATGGGTGACCTAGTTTCTGTCAATTCCGATTCCACTACTGCCCTTTTCGCCGGGCTTTCCAGTTCGGCCAGAAGGCAGCTGCCTTCGGTGCCAAAGCGGTGAAGGCACAATCGGATGCCAATCGAGTGACAGTTTCGGCAACACCATATGCACCAATTGTGTGCTGCCAAAGTAGCACCAGGGATAGCCTGAATCACCTCAGTCAAATTTCTAATTGGTTTAAGCTCTAAATTAAGGCCAGGCTGAATGAAGTTTGACAATGACCAATCAAGCCAACGACATATATGGGCAGTAATTATTATGTGTCACTGTCATCCAGTCATTCATTGCAAACAATTAATTGACAGGTCTCAGAAACATCAAGAAATCAAAAAAGGCTGGTGTTAGTACTGTTCCAGGTCTACAGCAGATTTATCAGACAAAATCGGCACTTAAAAACAGCTGACAGCCAGTGACAGGTCCATCTGACAGATTTGACTAACCTCGATTATCCAGGCCGTTGAGTATCTTGATGCTAACTAATACAATGGCAAGAATAACTTCACCTGGTAACAACTAAATAGTGATAAGCTAACAAAGCATCACAATACAAAAAATTACGTCTGAGGTCAGTTCAGCTACAACTGAATAGTGAATGCATAAAATTCGCGACGATTTCACCTACTCCAGAAAACAATTGTGTCAAGAATGATGCCAATACTTTAATTTTTAGTGATTAATAACACTTACACTACCGGTCTAGTTGGATTAATGAAACTTTTTACAGTTTAACTTTGCAAATACATGTGTCAAAATTGCCGACCTACTGGTGCACTGTACCAAATATTTTAACAGGTCTATTTACCTTTATCAGAACAACAAAATCTTAAATCATGAGGGATAAAAACATAGCATACTATCGGGTGTACATCAGTGTCCTAGAATGCCCACTTTTTAGAAGCGTATGTCTTCTTTTTTTCAAGAAGCCACTCATGTAAATCCTTAACATTTGAGAGTTGAAAAATGTTTTCTGGATGATCTGGGAATGCTGTGTGACATCTTCCTGGAATGAAGCTGAATACTCTTTTTCCCATCAGAGCTGTTACAGCTGTGTTTTGGTCAATTGACATGTCAGCAGTGGTGTGATGACCTGAAATGGGAGCCATGTTCACCTGCTTGATCAGTTTGTTTTCTATTTGATGGGAAAAGGTCAGAGTTTTCCCAATTTTATCAACAGCTTCGGCGTTGTGATTGGGTCCAAGATGTTTAATCCTGTCCTTAGCTAATTTGTTGAGAGTCTCCATAACATAGTCCCCATCAAGGTTCCGTCCTTCACCACCACTTAGGTT
The DNA here is from genome assembly GCA_026936325.1 of Platynereis dumerilii. Lineage (NCBI taxonomy): Eukaryota > Metazoa > Annelida > Polychaeta > Phyllodocida > Nereididae > Platynereis > Platynereis dumerilii. Next base: position 812,513 of record JAPTHN010000104.1, on the reverse strand, counting down.
CACAAAGCGGGACCATTTCACCTGCTCGGCAAGACGTGGTGGCAGTAAAGCTTGAACGCCTGCTACTAGAAGGAAAGCCTCCAGTCGGTAGTTAGTCTTGTGGGCGATGTCGTACACAACAAGTCCAAATTTCCAATTACGAATGCATCTCTCTCCGTCACCGGCAGCTGTCGTCATGCATGACACCCTTCTAAGTAGACCACACAGAAGAAAATCACAGGCATAATTGTTGACATGATCTTTCTGAAGTGGTTTGGTGACACTTGGGATTTCTGTGTGCATGTCTCCAATTAATTCTGGTTCACTGATGTGATCGAGCGTTTGCACAACTTTACCAAAGACAAATTTATCCACAATTGCACGTGAAATCTGTTTCAGAATGTTTGCCTTACAGTCTTTGGAAGTAAATTGTGTGACTCGATGAAGGAATCTTGGTTTGTCATGTACCTTCTTCATGCCTAAAAGTGTCATTGCAGCAGCAATGACGTGACTATCTAATAGGGAGTCAACGAACGCGGCGTCAGCATGATAGTTCTGCTTCACTGGCAACTTCACATTGCGGCGATTAAGTAGGTTTTTCAATTGTGAAAGAGTACCCACATTCTGGTAGCTCTCGTCGCTGTAGAAGAACTTAAAGATCACCTGAAACATGTACAAAAGATAATATAAGGGACCGTTCAGAATTTATGACTGCGGGAGGGAGTTTTGCTGGAAACCCCCCCCCTCACTCAACATACAAAGCAGTAAAATATACATAAGTACTGTAATATTTGGCACCTTGGAGGGTCACTTGTAGATTCGTGGACTTTTGCGCATAAAAAAGTGTGGATAAAGTGAATGTATGTGTTTTAATGACATTTTTGTTTTGTTAAAATTTCTTCCCCCCCCCCCTTGGACGTATGGTCAAACATAAGTACCCCCCTTGACCCCCCCCCTTGAAACATGTGTGAAAAGTTAGTAACCCCTCGGCCAAAACTCCCACCCTCTACCCTGTCGTAAATTCCGAACGGTCCCTAAACATCATAATTTCTTAATTTCAGATGTTAAAGAATGACTTACGAATAACTATAGAACTCATTATTAACAATTAAAAGTTATTACACTTCATGTTTGGGATAACATCATAGTTTAGAAGGCATCTCAGCTTACAGTTGGTAGTTCTTGAACATTCATGTTATTCAGAGATTGATGCCTTACCTCCAGAAAATTCATCTTCTCATGAAAATCTTCTATCATGGTGAACAATCCTTCTAATCTCTCCTCTGGAGAGTCTGCATCCTGTTGTGAAGCGTGGGCACCTCTTATTCTTGCTGCTGTCAATTGATCGCCTCCAACCGGGATCGGAATCATTGACGGTGACAGATCCTGCCTGTGGTTATAAATTGTAAAAACAATTAAGGAAAGAAACATAATTTGGCTGAAAAATTATTGCATCATTTATTATGAATTTAATGAACATTCAAGATACAATGCAAAGTGGCATGATTTATGAAGAAAACTGACTGGCCTAAAAAACTTCAATAAATAAGTATGCTATGACAGTATTAGAACTGAGTAATGCTCCGTATCATAATTAAGGTATATACTATTTGTACCTGTACGTGATGGTATCTAGTTCATCTTCTGTTCGGACCCCTGGGACATAGGTATGCAGTTCAGACAGAATGTCGATCATGTCCCTGTTGATATTTTCGTTTTTGTCCATAATACCCATGGGTTTCTGTAACACAGAAATAATAAAGAGACATAATTTAGAAACATGTTTGCTAGGTTCATGAAATCAAAATGCAACATGGTGTGATAAACCTGTGGCTGTAGGCCATATAATATTTATATCATTATTATCCGTGATATTGTGGCGAATTAAAAAAAAAGTTTCAGATGTCCACTTGGAATAATTTAGGGCTGGTAGGTTTAAACAGGAAACACTGGGTACAATCATGAAAATCTCTAGGGTTCGCCCAAAGAAAATCTGGCCGATATTAAATAAGATCTATACAAAATATTCCAATAAGGTGAAATCATTGTAATGATTATTTAAAATAAAAGTTAACATTCGATAACAATCAAATGACAACCTACCTGGTTCATAGCAGTTTCCATGAAAACAACTGATGGCTCGTCATGCAATGGCTACGGTGGGATCATGCATTCTAAAATAATGAAATAATAATCATGCTGCATTACTCAGCTACAGATAATAGGTAATGAATATAATGCACAGAGGTTGATTGTTAGGTCTGGATGTTACAGGTTGTAATAAATGTTACTGTAATTTTATTCATGCATCTACTGGTCAATGACATTGGGTCAAAATAGTTGTTATATATAATATGCTAATAAGTGCTACAGTTATTTTTGTACTTTTATGGACAATAAAAAAACCATTTCAAAACTTACAATCTCAGTTTTGTTCTTCATATTCTCTGAATACTGGTGCGAGAAGTGTTGTGGTACAATGTCTTTTAACATGCTGAAAGCTGGCAGACTGTTGACTAGAATGAGAGATACAGCATGTATCATGTCATCCCTCATGGTATGGTTGTCCTCAATTGAAGGTAGAAAAGCTGAATTGGGAAGCTGGAGCAGATTCGCCAATGGATGAACATAGTCCAGGTGTTGAAAATCAATACGATCTTTTAGAGCCATGATCTGCAAAAAAGGGCACATACATACTTAATCAAAAGAGGCTGGTTGAGACCAAGTTAAAAAAATTCTACTAAAGTACCATTTCCTGATATGTATATATATTAACATGATCCAACAGTTAATCTATCACATGAGTAGAGCCTAACAACAATGCCTTGGATTTTCTTATTGGTATAAAATAATGTTCCGGGAAAACAGACTGTTCAGCGAGGCGAGGAGGGGGGGTTTATGGGGTAACATGAATCAAGACTTTGTGAGCTCCTTAAATTTACACATACCTGTACATAATGTTTCAGCTTGTTTTGATTGGTCATTGTCATATTCCGTACATGTATATGGTAGTCCAGATTGTCAATGTTAAATCGAAAGCCATACACTGGTTCGCTTGATGGACATCCTGCACTTGTTGCTTGAGGTTGACTTGCATAACTGTGATCAAGAGACGATGCTTGTATGGGTTGAGCAACGACCAAACTGTTGTCCTGAATTTCTTCACCACTCTGAAAATAAAAACAAAAAAATTCAGCTTACCATAACATGGAAGACTGGATTTGTGAAATCTGCACACTGAGAAAATGAATGCTAGGACTTACCTTTTTCTCATTTTCTTCAAGTGAGGTTTTCCAGGTTAACACAGCTTTCTGAGATAAGAGCTGGGCCTCACTGAGCTTTCTCTCTAAACTCTTGTAAGATACAGTTATTCCTACGTGGTTCAAGAAAGTCAGTCCCTCCTTTTGCAGACATGATTGATACATCAGCATAGCCATGACATACTGGATCCTGTTCACCTCTCTGTTCCTCTCCTGGAATAGGATTCCACAGCAAGTGACCAATTTGCCCACATTGGTGTCTGATCCTGCTGAACCAGACAAGCAAGACCATAGCAGCGGACACTTGTCCCTTATTACCTGGCCAAGGTCCTCAAACTGAAAGCTGAGGAGGTCTTCACATCGACTTATGCGGAAGATATCATCGGTCAAAACTGTTGCAACTTCATCATGTATTGCACACCGAATGCCATGAAACAACTTGTCACTCAGTGGCAAAACATACAGCTGGTTTACCAGCTTCTTGATATTTCCATTCACAAGACTCTGGACCAAAGGATCCAGGAGGTCAGCATCCTCCACTGACCTGAATGTATAATATTTCTGTCTTCTGCTTGTCTTAGGAGTTGTAATAAAAGTACTAGAGAAATCCAATGAAAGTCGTGGGGTTCTGTAGACTGGCGTTTCTGTTGAAGAAGCGTTGGAACGTTTGCTGATGTTTTGACGGGGGGACGTTGACATTCTCTTGACAGTGGATCCATAAACTTTCTTTGGAGTTGAATACTGAGGTGTTTGGGCTGTTAATTTGTGAACAGATGCTGGCTTCACACTAGGAGCAGTAGGACAAGGCCAGTGACTATGTGATGAAAAATTTAGGGACTGCCTTGAAGGTTTGCTATTCAATTTTCTTGGAGTTAGGGAAGTCGGTTGCTGTTCATCTTTTCGGGGGGTTATGTTTTCTTTAGACTTAAAAGGAGTTTTCCGAGGAGTAGAGCATGGAGACTTCACTGTCTTTAGTGTGAGGAATTGTCCAGATTCTTTCAGCTTACTCTCACATTGCACAACAACACTTTTGTATTTCTTCCATTTCAACAGTACATTTCGACAGTCTCTGCACATATACAGACCATACAAAGCTTCATTCAAGTCATTTTCAGGAATTTCAATGTTCATAAATTCACAAAATAAACCATTTACAGAACCTTTCTTGCCTTTCTTTTCAACTATGTTGTATCTGTTGTTGCTCTGCTTTTGGCCTTTTCGACATGACACACACAAAGTAACATCCTCAACACATCTTAATACACTCATGAGTCCAATAACAACATAAATTCCAAAGATTTGTGCATATTAATCACAGATAATCGCCGACAAGTGCTGAACTCTGGCTTAAAGTAAGTTAAGTAACGACGTTGTTGTCAGTGAGAGCGCAATGACATGTATCTGGGTCACAATTCTGTGCCAGGCAACAAAAGTAGGTCGCGCTTGTGCTGCCCCCAACGGTCAAAATTCTGCACTGGGCTTGGCTTCAGTCCCTGCAGCTAGCCTAGCGCAGAGCTGCCAGGGAGTGAATAATAGAGTCTAAGATTTGACAGCTGTCAAAAACAAGTGAGCGATAATCGGGAACCCACAACAAAATTCCTTCGACAGTGCAATCGCGCCACAAATAGTACGGCAAACATGGCAAACGCGATGCAAAGGCTAACTATACAATCCAGCAAATTTCAAGTGCTAAAAATTTAGTGTCTAGCAGTCAATTCGTAGCACAACTCACCTTCCAGCAGAAGTCCAACCGAAACAACTGTGACCCGACCTTGACCGGAGGAAGTGCTGACACGTCCTTGACCCAGTTTGTCAGCCAATCAGAAAAGTTCAAGTTGACCTATTTCCACAGGAGGCAGATTTGACAGTTGACACTTGTCTGTGGTGGGGGCAATATTATTTTTGCAGCAGTTTTTGTGACATGATCGGCGGAATTATTAAATTTCAGGCAGCACAACTTGACAGACACATTATAGAGAAAGTATGAAGTGGCAGGGAGGTATTTTGCTCCTCCTAATTAGCATCAATGGGTCATTTTGTTTCATAAAATGGCTGTTCAATGAGGAAGGTTCAGACCCAGATTCTGATGAAGCCACCAAACCTGTCTCCTTTGAGATGAAAACTGTGGATGAAACTTTCCTGACTGAAGCAGACTCTGGACTTTCTGAGCTGGACTTCTGTCACCACAGGGTAATAACCTTTTTTTTTTTTATCATTTAGACGATTTAGTGTTATAAAAATTTTATAGAATAATTAAATTTTGACTTAATTGTGCTATTTAAATTGTGCTTATTAATAGGCTGGATATTATATAACTTCTGTCTAACTTTTGTTTATATTTTTAATTATAAGCAACAAATAAATCAGCTAAAGCTCACCGTAGTCTAAAGATAAATACACCTAAATTCAGTTGTCCAGTGATTTGTATTGCGCAATCCTCTGTTGCTCTGCTTATCTTTTCTGTTTTATTTTTCACCCCCCCCCCCCCAGGTCATCAGTGAGCTTCACTCAACATGCTCAGACTTGAATGAGGAGGGACTTGCGAAACTCTCCGTGCAACTTCTCAACTGTCAGCTGGAGTCGGAGGACAGGGACTCCTATGCATGCACTACTGATATGGTACGCATAAATTTGCATAATTTAAGCCAGATATAAATTATTTATAAGTCATTTTCAGCTTTTTGGGTAGACCAACCCAACAGATTTTATGCCAACGAAAACCAAATTGGGCTTCTCAAAAGTGTTTTTATTGAACATATTTAATCTGATAATTTAAAAAAAATATTTTGATTATATTTTTTTGTCCCGCCTGTCCGACTTAAGAAAAATTGCAGAAGATCTGACAAGCTAGATTAACTTTGTCTGGCCTTTCAAATACCATTCTTATTGAATTCATTCGTGATTGGTAAATGATAGAGTTCTACTAAAATGATAAACAAAAATTTGTTTAGTAAAGAAAATACAGGCTATTACAGGGCAATGCAGACATTTTTAATGATTTTTTTGGGCAATTCCATAGATACATCAACCAATGAGTGAAAATTTCAAAATTGATATTAGTATGTGTCAGGGGTGTAATGATGTGCCAGAATAAGTCTATTTTCAGTTGCAAAAGAAATCAATTGATTATCTTGTTTCGTTTTTGAGATATCTGCATTAAAGTAATGTAACCTTTGGTGATACCAAATAAATTAATTTTTCTCTTCTATAATATTAGGAGCCACTGCCAACACAAAAATAGGTTATTTGATTCCATTTTGTCACTAGATGCAGTCTATAACACTACATTTTCATTTTACGTTAAGATTTGTTGACTGAGCTCCTTAGAACTCTGACAGGCAATGATATCGAGGAATTAAAACGTTCAGTGTACGTCCGTAACCGAAAAACACTAAATTGTTATGCTGCTTACATGCTTCTGATGTCAAATTTAGGAAACTCCTAATACAAAGCACGTTCATGACCAAGAATAGTATGGTAATGACTTCCATCATTTCAACTGAATACAGTTGCCAAGGAGAGCTCTTCAAAGTGTGTACGTCCGTAACCGTACATACATGTACGTCCGTAACCATATTTATGATAGTGTATATAAACATAGGCTGCGCGGCAGCATACCCTCGGCTAATCAGTGGGTATTCTGGAGGCAGTGAAATCAGGAGGCGCGGGCTTTTAGGGGGCAAGGTCCCTAAAAACTTGAAATTGATGTCCGTTTCCACCAGGTCACAGCAAGTGCCATATTGAAAATCTGTAAAAATTTAAGCGAGAATCAAGGCCAAAATTTGTTTTGGCAATTTGTTGAATTTCCATCACCACAATGTTTTTCATGAGTTTCCCTGACTTTCCGTAACTGCAGAGCAGACACTTAAATGCAGTTCAAAAAAACTTAAGCAATACTTGATTTGTAAACAAAGACAGGGTTTTGAGGGGGGAGGATTGGTCTAGTGGTAGCGTGCTGGACTGCCAATCGTTGGGTCCAGAGTTCGAATCCAGCTCTTGCCGGGTCACCTGGGCCTATGTTGGATGGCGGTTTCAATCATCCTTTGCCTCATTGCTGTGTCCTCTTCCTGTCCTAATTAATTAGCCTACCAAGTGCATAAATACAGGATGTAAAGTCCCAAACATCCATCCATCTTAAGAAATACTGTTCTTTTATTGCATGCGGAAGTTCAATTTTATTAATTTTAAAATTAGAATTTACTGAATATGACTGAAATTTGTTTACACCCATTCTATGAAATCTACAGATCTAATAGTAATATACAAATACTGTATGTTATTAATGCAATATTAAAATCCAGTTGCACAAGGAAATTAATTATTTGATCAGTCAGTCAAACAATTATTTAAGCAATCACTCAATCAGCAGATCAGTCAATCAAACCACCCTGGTTTTATACCAGGTTGCCACCCTTTAACTTCGGATAAAAACGAAAAATTTGGTTGAATCTGTGATAAGTGATAACACATGGAAAGACCTTTTTTAATAAAAAAAAATCTGTTAAAGTCAGTTTAAGGATTCCATTAACACATCAATAAATGCAATTGATGTCAGGGAAAATATGTCTGGTGAAGCAGGAACAATCACGGAAAAACACAGAGAATTTGCTCCAAAGCTTACTGTGCACTAAATTATATAATTTTAGCCATCTTTATTTAGTTTCATTTCAAATATTAGCTCCAATAGGCCTACATGTAAACTAGAAGAATAATTCTAATAAAGCAGCTTCCAATCAAACGCTGGAACAACCTTGCTGACCACATTTACAAATAGATAATACAAACAACCAGGGCCAGGCGACAGTCAGATTATAGGTCCGAATTTATAACAATAAAAACGACCAAAAGCTCCGTAAAGTGGCACATTCAGTCCCATTTGCTGAATTTAGGTGTTTTTGACACTAAGACAATATGTCTGAATCTCTTGGATGACATGTTGATCTATCTATCTATCTATCTATCTATCTATCTATCTATCTATCTATCTATCTAACTATCTATCTATCTATCTATCTATCTATCTATCTATCTATCTCTATCTATCTATCAATCTATCTATTTATTCTTGTCATATCATATTTATTTATTTGCACTGCTCGGTGTGCTTGTCTATTTATGCCAAATTGAGTTTCATCATGTACATATGTTTATTGATGATACAATAAAGTAATATCTTTTCTTATCTTATCTATCTATCTATCTATCCATCTATGTATACATGCATCTATCAATCTTTCTATCTATATATATCTATCTATCTATCTACATGATCTACATGTGTCTATCTTTCTATCTATAATTCTAATAAAGCAGCTTCCAATCAAACGCTGGAACAACCTTGCTGGCCACATTTACAAATAGATAATACAAACAACCAGGGCCAGGCGACAGTCAGATTATAGGTCCGAATTTATAACAATAAAAACGACCAAAAGCTCCGTAAAGTGACACATTCAGTCCCATTTGCTGAATTTAGGTGTTTTTGACACTAAGACAATATGTCTGAATCTCTTGGATGACATGTTGATCTATCTATCTATCTATCTATCTATCTATCTATCTATCTATCTATCTATCTTTCTATCTATCTATCTATCTATCTATCTATCTATCTATCTATCTATCTATCTATCTATCTATCTATCTATCTATCTCTATCTATCTATCTATCTATCAATCTATCTATTTATTCTTGTCATATCATATTTATTTATTTGCACTGCTTGGTGTGCTTGTCTATTTATGCCAAATTGAGTTTCATCATGTACATATGTTTATTGATGATACAATAAAGTAATATCTTTTCTTATCTTATCTATCTATCTATCTATCCATCTATGTATACATGCATCCATCAATCTTTCTATCTATATATATCTATCTATCTATCTACATGTGTCTATCTTTCTATCTATCTATTTATCTAACTATCTATCTATCCATCTATCCATCTATCCATCCATCTAGCTAGTCTATCTAGTCTTAGCTATTCTTATCATAAATTACAAATATGGAATATGGGTCTAAAAACAAATTATAGATAAGATGTCTCCAACCAAAACCATTGTAAATAGTAACACTAAAACAAGGTTCTTATTCGTTCATACTTACCTGACCCCCTATTACAATTGAGATCTCCTATCACCTTCGTCCCCTATTCACTGCCCACAAAATAAAATGGACTCTACCAAGCCCATCGTCACGTGGGCCCTCACCCCAGCTCTTCAGTTCCTATTAAAGGGGAATGGAAATAGAGCCATTTCAGGGCCTCACACACTAGAATATAACTTAATGAGACATTACATTGTGATATCTACACTGGGTTACCTTCATCTCAGGAGTTTGGCTCTGTTTCAACTGTTGCCGACTGCAGAAAATAAACACTGCTTCACGCCATGTTGACCTACTTACACTAAAGTAAGAGTGGTGACGTCACTGGCTGGAGAGAACTGGGTCAGTTGTTGCACAATGTTTGTTGGCGTCATCATTCAGCTGCAGCATGGAGCAACAATAACAACATGCTGTGGTGGCTGCCTGTGACTTGCCTTTGATAGACGAAGGAGAAACTTTTGACAGTGACTGCAGTTAAGCCAAGGAACCACCCAAGCACCAGCAGGAGGTCAACAGGTTGCTGAATATATGGACTGCTGTTCCTACGATCACACAAGTGCCAGAGCCAAGGTGAGTCTAGACTTCATGAGGCCAAGGCCTGGTTGCTCTGCATTGTATTGACTCTACTAGAAACTGCATTGTTGCATATTTGATATTTGTCAGTACTGGCTATTTGCTGTGAATAACACACCAGCATAATATTATTCATTCATTCATCCATAGCCATTGAGTGGCAGGTGTACACTGCACATTCATATGAGCAGCAGGAGCAGCAGCAGGCCACTGAGCACTGGCCACCACTGGCCATCACAAGCCAAGGCCTGCCTGAATGGGGTGTCTGGAAACTAAATTTTCGAGGTACCCCATGTTTCCACTGCTTAGCAATAGCCAGTGAATGCATGAGGTGTCTTGAAAAGATGGGGTGTCTTGAAACTGGGACTTAGGGGAGACCATTTAATCTCAAGGGGGGGCTTGGAGATTTTTTAAAACAAATATTTTTGCTCAATTTTTCTGAAATTAATCAATTCTTTTTGGGCAGTCTTGAAAAAAAATAATTTCTGGTGGGGGTTTTTTTAAGAATGTGTTACTTGATTATGGAACGAATATTAAGCGACGTTGACTGCTCGAAATAAGTAATTACTTTCGCCGTTGCCGTGAAATACATAATTTCTCGCCGAGGAATACTCCAAGCAACCCGATCATTAAATGGTCGCCCCCTTAGGGATCATTCAGAATTTAGAACTGGTTGGGGGAGGTGTACTAACTTTTCACACATGTTTAAGGGAGGTATGAAATTTATTTTAATAGTAGAAAAAAGTCCAAAAAAATTCGCACATACAAGCAAAAGTGCGCAAACCTGTATGCACATAATGTCCATGATGTGCACAACTGCACATATGTGTGCATTGGCATTGGTCGCATTGCTTTACATGTCAAATTTTTGGACAGATGACACAACATGGTAACAACAATTTTCAATTCACACCGAAATTGTGTGTGCCAATGAACTCCAAACACTTAATGAAATGTTCAAAATAAATAAGGATTCCTCAACTAGTAAAAAAAGTTATTACTCAAAACACACATGCTGCACATAACATTGTTGGGCGACAAATAATAGTCAACATTTTTGAGTTTACATCCACCTTCAGGGCAAAAATGCATGTAGTATCAGAATTCTGTATAGATCATGTAGAGTTTCTCTCTTTGTTCAACACAAAAATAGCTATTCGCTGGTACATGGTGTGTTTGCACTTAGGTGGATCATCATTATTTTTGCCACGTAACAACTGTTCGAAATTCAACAATATTTTTAATTGCAAAATTCAACATGCAGCATGTGGACTGATGACAATTGCCAGACAGAGCACACAATGAGACATGAAGGGAATTTTGATATTATTTGATTCACTTTTATGGTAGATTTTGCTAATTTCTACTTTTATTGTTATTGCATATATATATATATTAATAGAATTATTGAATTTTCATAAATAGTTGTCAACGTTACGTGCGACAATTCAAAATGTTAAAACGGAAAACCTAAGATGATATCCTAATTATCCTATTTGTTTAAATATTTATATATCTCTGGAACAATAATAAAATAAATATTGGATTTGGTGCATTTTCTTTGTCAATGACAAGCATAGAAGTTGGGTGGATAGAAGTGGATGGATAGGAGTTGGGTGGATAGGAATTGGCGGATGGATGGGAGTCGGGGTGGATGGTGGATTGGGGGCCGGGGGGAGGGGAGTCGATAGGAGTCGCATGTAGATAGGAGTTGGTGTGGATAGGAGTCGGGGTGGATAGGAGTCGGGAAGGATAGGAGTCGGGATGGATAGGAGAAGGGGTCAATAGGAGTCGGGTTTGGATAAGAGTCGGGTTTGGATAGGAGTCTGGTTTGGATAGGATTCGGGTGTGGATGGATAAGAGTCGGGTTTGGATGGAGTTGGGTGTGGATAGGAGTCAGGACGGATAGGAGTCAGGTGAATAAGAGTTTGGTGGAGGAGTCGGGTTGATGGGAGTCGGGGTAGGATAGGAGTCGGGGTGGATAGGAGTCGGGGTGGATAGGAGTCGGGGGATGGATAGGAGTCGGGTTTGGATAAGTGTCGGGTTTGGATAGGAGTCGGGTGTGGATAGGATTCGGGGGTGGATAAGAGTCAGGGTTGGATAGGAGTCGGGTGGATAGGAGTCGGGGTTGGTTGGGAGTCGTTGTTGGATAGGAGTCGTGGTGTATAGGAGTTGGGGTAGGATAGGAGTCAGGGATGGATAGGAGTAAGGGTGGATAGAAGTAGGGATTGGATAGGAGTCGGGATTTATAGGAGTCGGGTTTGGATAGGAGTCGGAGTAGATAGGAGTCGGGTGGATGGGACGGATAGGAGTCGGCTGATGGGAGTCAGGGTAGGATAGGAGTCGGGGTGGATAGGAGTCGGGGTGGATAGGAGTCGGGGGATGGATATCAGTGGGTTTGGATAGGAGTCGGGTTTGGATAGGATTCGGGGGTGGATAGGTGTCGGGCGGGATAGGAGTCGGGTGGATAGGAGTCGGGTGGATAAGAGTTGGGGTAGATAGGAGTCGGGGTTGGATGGAAATCGGGGTTGGATAGGAGTCAGGGTGGATAGGAGACGGGTAGGATAGGAGTCAGGGGTGCATAGGAGTCGGGGGGGGGATGGATAGGAGTCTGGATGGATAGGAGTCGCGTGGCATAGGGTAGGATAGGAGTCGGGGTAGGATAGGAGTCAGGGGTGCATTGGAGTCGGGGTAGGATAGGAGACGTGTTTGGATAGGAGTCGGGTTTGGATAGGAGTCGAGTGGCATAGAATTCTAGATATTGTGCCATTTTTCCCTTTATTTAAATATTTTTGCAAATGCCAAACCTCCTGAGTTGAAATATTCCAAAATTATGGCAAGAACTTCTGTCATGACAAATTTTTTTTTTTAATTTGTTTGACCTGGTTTTGGAGTCAAATGGGGTCACCAAACGCATATTTGTACTCGTTTTTTGAAAATAAATTGGGTTTCACTATTCATTTGTTTACTCTCCACCGGCACCTAATTCACAGAGAAGGGTATGCATGTAATATATGTATGAGGCCACAAATATGCGTCAAATATATGTGCAAATATTGGTTGCCATGGATACCATGTGGCCATAGCACCACTGAAAAGTCAATTTGGCCCTTTCCTGAAGTATGTCATGATATTTCAGACTTTCAGTCTCATATTTTCAATATCATTAAGCCTAGAAATACCAAATGTACCGAAATGTATAATTTTCAAAGTCTTTTTAGAATGAATTTTTAAAATGTCACATTTGACCTCATTTTGGGGTCACGTGAGGTCAAAAATTCCGGAAATTTTGGGAAATCTTTCTAAAATTTGGCATCATCGTTTCCCTGAAGCGTGGCATCGTATATCAGACTTTTAGTGTAATATATTGAATATCATTCAGCCTAGAAATACCATAACCATAATTCATTATTTGCCAAGTCTCTTTTCAATAAATTTTTAAGAAGTCACATTAATTTTGACCTCATTTTGGGGTCAAATGAGGTCAAAAAATCCTGCAAATTTGTGAAAACTTCCCATCACATAATAATTTTTGAAATAAAAATTGCTGGGCGGGTAGGCGGGCGGTAAAAAGGATAAAAAATGGCCTGATAGGGCCTGATATATGTGAAGTGCATGTGACATGATTGAATCGATTGGATAAAGTAAGACTATTTATCTCATGTATGCCCAAAGTCTAATATGTATACAGGTCAGGACCGTCAGGTGCAGTGTTTATCAGCCCCATCATGGTATAAATATGTGGCTTTTGATGACTTTTTTCTAACCATTTTTTAACTTAATCGTGGCCTTTGGTATCGATAGGTCCTATTTGTGAATTGCTATGCAATAAAGGTGCAGCGAGCCTAATTAAGTTGAGATATTCTGTTTTCTTTCCAGAAAGAAAAATGAAGGGTAGTAGGCATTGTGAAGAAGACCTGTATTAGGTACTGCAAATCCTCTAGGATGTACTTAGTGAAACTGATAAAGGAGCCAAAAGACTGGTAATTTTACAGCGATATTTTGAAATCAATTTCCCTCTGTCATGTCCTCATCCTGTGGAAATAATCCTACCAAGGCATAAATACAGAATGTAAAGCCCCAATCATCAATCCAAGTGATGTTAACCATTGGGTCAATGCTAAACATCTTCAACTGGACTGCTTGTGGAAGCATGGGTCAAATGGGTGTACATATTACAGTTATATGATGGGTAATTGTGAGACATGAAGATATGTACACCCGACAATGTCAATGTACCACTCGGCCATAATTGTTTTGTGCCATGAAACCCCCCATTATCACAAGAAAGTTATGAAAATTACGACCAAAACTTTGTAAAAACAAATGTAATCAGGAACTGTCTTATTTCAGAGACTTCACTAAAATTACAAAAAAAAAAAAAAATTCCAGCAAGGAATGGTTATAGTGGTTGTGTTAGTAACCACCATTTGCACCCCCCCTTTTCTACAAAATCTTTACCACAAAAAAAGAAACAATTGTTACTGATAATGTGAAAGAGAGGTTCAGAGACCTCACCATGGTGACACCATTGTGATGTCACATCTCATGCAGCAGTGCTCCAATGTCAATGAATGAAGCCAGTGGCGTAACTGAGGGGTCTCAAGCGGGGGGCACCTGGGGGAGCATGCGATTCTTTGGGGGGCGGGGGGCACCCACTCTACTAATTGTATATTTTAGCCAGAGTTGGAAAGTTCATATGGGGGCGGCACAAGTCCAATAAGGGAGGGCACTTGTTGTTGTCAATGCCCCACCACTTTATTTTGAAAATGACGCCACTGTCATGAGTACAGACCTAGAAAATTATATAGAGCATTGTCATAGGGTATAAATATTGTACAGTGACCTTGCTTTATGGGATATGGAATATATTCAGCCTCGGACTCCCATATCCCACTCAGGGTTTTTCCTTGGTAGGATACGGGAGTCCTCGGGTGAATATATTCCATGTTCCAAAGCAGGGTCACAGTATAAAACATATATAGTATAACATTTTTTATATCTTACTTTCAAACTACACTTGATTGCATTTACTACAAAAGGACATCAATCTTGTGCTTACAAGCACTTGCAATCAGGGTGGAAACAAATCCATTTTAATTGGCGTTTCTGACTTATCAGCGGCTAGCTATAGACTCAAGAGTAATTTTCGATCAAATACAGACAATAATTAAACAAATCCGATTTCTCAAATAAGATTTAATCATTTTTCTGAGAAATATAAATTGGTGTATAAAACAGCAGCATTTACAAAATGAAATTTTGATTTTAAAAAATTTTACTTTCTAGTTTCTTTACATTTTACTGAATTGAAATAACATTTTGCAGGACCTTCCAAGCGCTCCATCAAGTCCATCCTTAGGCAGGTGCCGAAGAAACAGACATTAAGACGAGAGCATAATGCTGACACTTTGCTTCCAAGTAAAGAGGAGTCTGTTGCTTCTATAGTCTAATTTGCGGTGTATCACGCTGCCATCTTGGTATTGCTTCAAAAATGGTCACTGCACATGAGGGATGATTCTCTGAATGCGTTTTCCAAGCTGCCCTCTGGACCAGACCAGTGTATGACTGTATCCTGAAAAAAAAGGAGGAATTAATGTGTATTTCAGGAAATTGTTGTCAAAAATCAAATGAAGTTATATGAAATTTAATTTTTGTACCAGTAGGTCTACACTACCATGAAAATTTAATACACTGGAGAATGAAAATAAAGAGGTATCAAAACTTTCTTTTGCATTCATGATGAATTTCATCTAATGTCAGAATTGGCAGAATTAAGTGAAAAGCAGCTGAGTGGCCTTGGTGGTTAAGGCATCAATCTGGATTGTTGGTCCTGAAATATTATCTTGTTTCTAAAGTGGTCTTTAGTTTAGGTGGATAGCTACAATCCTGGAGATATACAGGCAAGTCTCTTGACAGGCTATCAGGTTATTGCAAGACTTGTGACTTTCTGACATCAGCTGAATTCTGAGCTACAGATATGAATTTACACATAATATGAATTTACACATATAATATACTACTTAATAGCCCAGGGTGCCGGAACAAGGGGCAGGGGGAGGGGGCAATTGCCCGAGCAAGGTTGCTTTTTTGATCTACATAAAACTTTATTAGGCCTTAATTTACAATGAATTTAGGTACAAATATGTGTGTTTATTCAAAATTATTATTGCCGCAGTGCAAATTTCTTGTTGCGCGAATAAGATGTGCCCTTCATTGACCAATCGCCCCTGCCTCCCTTGTTTCCTTCCGTCACCCCTGTTTATAGCAGGCCTACAATGAAGTTAGGGGGCCACCATTTATAATCAGGGGGGGGGGAGCTTGGAGTTTTCCTCTGCGGGAAATTATTTATTTCACGGTAATTACAGTAGTAATTATTTTCAGCATGTGAAGTCCGCCAATATCATTCCTAAATAAAGCAACTCCTTGTCAAGAAATTCCCTTAGAAGAAATGCTTTATTTCAAAACTGCCCCAAAAAGAATTTATTTCAACAAAACTGAGGAAGTTTTTTTTTGTTTTCTTTTTAAACTCCAAACCCCCCACCCCCCGGTCATTAACTGGTCATCCCCTTAGCTAGCATATTTTAGAAAGCTACAAAATAAGATTAACATACCTGTTGTTGGTCCCTCATCAGATGCAGCCTATGTATACTTCAGTGAAGACGTCTTGGTGAGCACCTGTACAGTGTACACTGTACACATATACACTAATTTCTTGAACTGAAAGCATTTGCATTGAGCTTTATGACTGGTCTTGTATTGACAACAATAACAGAAATGTCTCTGGTGCAATGTTGTCTTTCACGTGGGAGTCGGCTACATTCTGCTGATTCAGCTGCCAACGCAGGCCAACTTGACTGGATTTACATCTGCTGAAGTTAGAAGGACTTGGGCAAGCCATGTACACAACAGTTCTTGTTAAATGACAGGTGATTCCAGGTGCAATGCAGGCTTATGCAGCTCAGTACTGCTCAGAGCACGATGCATTGTGCAGCCATGCATGCAGCCTGCTGCAGGGCTCTCCAGCCAATGACGTCACATCCAAGGCAGCCACCAGGGGGATCACAATGGCGCCGACCATGACTCCACAGTGTGTTTGTCACATTGCTCTGGGCCTGGTGAGGTGTGGGCTGTTGTAAAAAAAGTTTAACATTTCGATTTTTTGCCTCAATTTGCTTCTTGTAAAGGGTTAACAGCTTGTGTTTCCATTCCCCTTTAAGCATGCGACAAGGTCGCATGCATTACGCCTTCGTCTACTATTTTAACAGTCTTTTAGACTAGATTTATGGATGGAATTGAGTGTATTTCGATGAATACACCTTGGATTTACATCCGATGGACGCTTATTGCGTTCTGGAGTCGTTTTTACGACGTAATTTGACATCGAAGATTTTCGCGCCACTCAGGCTGGTTGTCACAACAAGGTGTCATGGCCGCCGGGTACCTTTATTTCTCGGCGAGGTCGATCTAAATGGCTAATTACGCATAGGGTAAGCGTATTTACACTTCTATTTGTATATATATAGATTTTTATGAATGTATGGATTGTCAAGACGACGTTGGTAGTTCGTTTCTGGCCATTTCCCGCCCGAAATCGATCGTGACAGTCGCTGTCATAACGGGCGATAATGGGGGATTTTGCTATTTTCACCATGTATAATGAATGAAAATAACTTTTTGTACATTTTATAATGCTTTAGGGGCCTGTGGCCCTAATTATTGTGCATTCCGGATCTTTTGGTGATGTTTCTACTTCATGTGTATTGCAGTCCCAGCCATGGCATGATACTGGAGTGGAGTAGTCATCTATCATGGCAGACCAGACCACACTCAGAGGTGACCATTGTGGCAAGCTGACAGTTCTATGGCAAGTTGGATCCTCATTGTGAGCAGCCCAAAGCCATCACTTTCCTGAAGACGGAAGGCAGACACATCAATTCTGGGTTAACTGCTGAAGTCTGCTGCTGAGGAAGCTACAGTGCATGGTGCAAGCTAGCGGTCTTTTGATAAATTAATAAATAAATAAACAGGTGTTTATTTTGTCTCATGAGCGAATGAATGTATAAACAGGGGTGTTTATCAACAGTTCAGGTATGGTATCATTCTTAGAAGGCGCTGGTGTATGTAAGACTCTGGGAAGTCTAGCTCACTACACATGCCTGACTATTGAGTTGTCATTACCCGTCAGCAAGGGAGTGAACTCTCATGTCTAGGGGCCAGTTCTGTGGAATGAACTGTGTTACCCTTTGACTTGCGTACGCAGACTTAGTTTCTGGAGCAATTCGCTACCCATTGGTAGGGGGCGAGCTCGTTGGTTTGTCAAGGGTTTGGCTCTGCGGTTAAGGGCTCGATTACCCGTCGACTTCCGGTTGACACAGGTCGCAATCTGGTAAATCTGAAGGGAGGCCAAGAGGGTCGCCCCGAGCTGATACAGAAGCCACTAGATTTTATGAAACTGTTCTACTCCAAAGGTGAGGGAGACTAGAATCTGTTGTAGAGTAAGAAATTAGCATGATAAAGAGTAATCTGCTCCTGCACAGTCCCGAGGACATAACGTGTTAAAACATTAAAAGAGTTTAATTTTTGGCAATTAATTCTTTCTCTTTTGGCCTTCAACAATTTTCGTAGTTGTTATTTCAGGCATTTCTTTTGGTACCATTCAAATTATTAACAATTTTTTCAATCACCATTCACCACCAGTGTTGTGGAATCCTAGACTGGTTATCAAGTATGTAAGGCTTCATATTGATATATCAATGTCACCCTTCTAGTGTGTGACTAGATAGTGCTTACCTCATGGTACAAGGACCCTAAGGGAAGTAGTAAACTTGTTCGTTTGCTCTAGTTTCGTGACTATTATTTGTGCAGTCCTATACCTGAACATTGGTAGTGTTGGAAAGAGGACCACATGTGGTGGATTTAAGGAAATCCGTAACCTAATCCTTGAACAGGATACAGTTATCTGCTCTTGGGCTTGCTGGCAGGTTAGACAGCCAGAGTAGATGTGGCTAAGAGATCCCTACGGTAGGGTTCTTGGTTAGCCAAAACTTGCGCTCAAGTATAGTCAAATGCGATTGGCCGTGGAATATGCATAACATAAGCTGAATCCAATTAGTCATGCTCCTGGGAATGGCTCCCTGGTAGCATAAGATCCTATGTATACTATTGTATAGCCTATATTGTGGGGTTAGTATCCTCCCGAGAGAGGTCTAACCTGTGATGTTGGTTTTTTTTGGCAGAGCTATTGTAATCTCACTTTAGACTAAGCACCTCGGGGGAGATTCAAAGTTGCTAATAACAACTGAACGTTATAAATTCTATAAAACTATAGAGTTCAGAAGCTCTTTGGTTAAACGACCATCAATTCTTACTGAGGATCTGGCTGTCATTGGGGACACCAGACAATATTTCATGTTTCAGAATGGCAATTCATATTAGTGTCAAGGTGACCATGACTTTCTTTTTGCCAGCTATCAAAGCTGCACATTGATGCTCCCTTGGTGTGGAGTCGAGCATCAAAAGACCCAATAAGGCTCATGGGACGGAGATGCAAGGCCTATGTGAAACGGGGCCTCTCTTTTTCCCCATTATGGCTCGCCTCAATGAATGTGAGAGCTTAGGCCAAGCCTATCCAGAATCCATCTAGCTACTCCTTGATACGAAGTCTCAACTCAAACTGAGTACAGATCTAACAAGTCTCTGAGCAATACAAGTTGCTTCTGGTCTTAATGTATTAATACTAACCATATATATAAGCATAAGTTCAGGTGAATTTAGCACAATATGGATATGGGATCAAAGTGAGGTTGAATTACACCCTCATGCATGACGCCCGAATGAGGCATGAGTCAAGAATTTGAATTTTGCAAGCAAGCCGAGGATGATGACAACATTCTCAGAGGGGCTTGCATATAAGGTATTTTGTTTGACGGACTTGCCACAAAACAAAGGGCTCTTTGAAGTAACACCGATACCTACATGGTACTAAGTAGTTATGTAGCAATTGTTTGAACTCTGCTGCTCAGTTATCTAACTATGAGGGATCACTTTGTGCTGTAGATAGTTACTACTACACACAAGTCAGCAAACGGCTGTAAGTTGATCAGAATTTCTGGAGATTGTAACTTCAATGGCTTATATTTCTGACGTCAGTGGCATGGTTGCCCATTGTTGGGACACCCGGTTTTCAATGTTGGCACACTCTGAAGTGATTTGGTCTCCGCTCACTTCGGTTGAAAGTGCGAGTGATGACAGTTAAAATCCGGCGAGAGGGGTCCAGTGAGACCTCTAGTTCGCCAGGGTTTTATAGACGTACTGACCACATAACCCCATGAAGGGGGAGGTCATTAAGACTGAAGTCATTAAGATTGATTGGAATATGGCAATATGACTGCAGGCATGTGTATTGCTGTCTTAAAAATACGGCAATCCTTCTGGTTGATGAGGAATTAGTTGCCGAGCATTTTAACAATTCCAAGGAATGGGGCGGATAAACCGTTCTGAAAAAGTATGACACTGCTGTTACTTATTGCATTTGACTTGCAAAGAAATGTGACGAGATCCTAACAGTTATATAATATAACAGGACTATGCAGGTTTTGTGCCAGTAGCCTCTGTACCTTTTCTCAAAGGGTAAGACGGCCAGCTATTCAGCTAAAACATCTCATTTGGATGATGAGGGTGCCCAGCTTTGGTGTACCTGTGGATATTGATTCCATGTAGGTAGCAGGGCAGTAATTGACCGGTCAGAACTGCAAAGCACCAGCTAAATACATTCTCATGTTTAGCGGCTTGTCATAGGCTCTGGGGGCTAATGAAAGTTAGAAAAAATCTTGGGAAATGCATTCAATTAGTTCTGTTAATTTACGGAATCGTAATACTCTCCTTTGAGTTCTTTCTCAGGTTGTCATGATCTTCCCAAAGAACTATTATTCTACGTACTGGTTCTATGAACCAGGTTTATACCAGTTGGACTTTGATGTTTAACTCCCTTTTGAGGGAGACTGGAAGTTGCCGATGGAGGCAACAGTGGCCAGAAACATCGGCCAAGTGCTGAATCATACTAAGTAGCAAACTGCACTTTGATGTCTCAGGAGCACATAAAGTGTCCAGTTTCAAGTTTATTTGGAACCAGGTCAATCTTACGGCAGGCTGACACCTGAAGGGTGTATTTGCCTTTTTAACCATCAAATCGCAACAATAATTTCAGATTGGTAACTATAATCTGAATATAGTTCCAGGAATTAAATTGGTGTATATGTCATTCATTTATCGAGCAAACCTGTCGAACTGTAGTTGTATGTTGCAGTCCAGGTAATACCAGTTTTTCACAACCCCAAAAACTGACAAAGGGTTTTGGTGTGAATGTCAGTCTCATTTCTCCCAGTTATGCGCAGGATGGAGGAAATCCTGCCCCAACAAACGTACTGAACTGGGTTATATATATATTATATATATATATGCAAAATGAGATACTATTTTTATGTATAAATGTATACTTGGGTATAAATGACAAGAGGTTTCTCTAAGAGACTAGCTGTTACCTCCCCACTTGTAATGTGGGGTACCGGGATGAGACTAGTTATTAAAATAAGTATTATCACTATGTATGGCTTGGTACTAACCTATGGTACTTTCGTTAGCCACATAGCAGAGCCACGAGGCGCAACACAACTGTGTCGCATGAATTGCAGATTAAAGGCAGCTGAGGAGTTCTGCTGAGGAGAACAAACCCGCTGATGATGAGAACATGCTACAATCCCCGAACTAATAGTTCGAGAGGAATAAGGCTAGATCCGCAATATTGTACAATGGTCGTAGACCTACTGCCGGCATAGATCTAGGCAAGCTCACAGTAAATTTAACTGGTCTCCAGAATGATCGCAGTCTTATGAAATAGCAACTGTTAACTCCGCATGGGAGTACTGATAGTCATGGCTAGAGGCTGTGAAGCCTAGCTTAATACTCTAAAAGAGTAGAATGGTCATCAGCAGAGGATGTGATGACAACTCCAGATGTAATTCCGCCCTCATTAGTCTCTAGACTCAGGGGTGGCAAACAGTGCAAATTTCCTGTCAATTATGTGTCCATACTTACTGTAGTCTCTCAAGTAGGCTATTTCATTCAGTTTCTAGGCTTAACTGGAGTGCACCAAGTCACTCCACACTTTTTCATTGACCGCGAGGTCATATGACGAACTGAGTATACACGGACTCCACATTTTCCATGGGCAGTGGTTTCCTAATACGAAACAAATATACAGAGGTTGAGCAGTCCTGGCTAGGTGCAGGACAGCAACATTAGACAATGTATGGAAGGATGAGTCGACCTCATGCAGGTTAAATGAGTCATGTCTGACATATCCGGCTCAGACCGGTAAAGAATTGTGTAATATCCCTAATAAGCAGTGAGGTGAGGAACACAAAAATTTTGGACAGCCCATCAAGTTGTGGGCCATATAAGTATTGGGAGTGGAATACCCACCCGCCTCCC
Source organism: Platynereis dumerilii (assembly GCA_026936325.1). Lineage (NCBI taxonomy): Eukaryota > Metazoa > Annelida > Polychaeta > Phyllodocida > Nereididae > Platynereis > Platynereis dumerilii. The sequence goes on along the minus strand of JAPTHN010000104.1, from coordinate 790,098 downwards.
TGAGGTGAGGAACACAAAAATTGGTGTTATTATGGGTTAAAAGTGAGTTAATGAATTGATCATTTCTCCAGGCTAATATTGCCATCCCACCACAAGGATAGCTCTGGTAGTCTATCTCAATTGTAATAGGGGGTCAGGTAAGTATGAACGAATAAGAATTCAAGATTACCCGGTAGTCGGGATTCTTGAAGTGAAATACTTACCTGACCCCCAGCCTTTCCCCACCCTTCCACCCATATTTAGCCTGGGACAGCGAAGGACTTATGGTTTTTGCTTAATGCGGAACTGAAGAGCTGGGGTGAGGGCCCACGTGACGATGGGCTTGGTAGAGTCCATTTTATTTTGTGGGCAGTGAATAGGGGACGAAGGTGATAGGAGATCTCAATTGTAATAGGGGGTCAGGTAAGTATTTCACTTCAAGAATCCCGACTACCGGGTAATCTTGAATTTATGCCAGTATATATATATATCTTTTAAGACTAAGCAAGTTGCTAGTTAATACAAAGGTTAAATGCTAGTCAATAGCTGTAAATAAATACAAAACAAAAGAAACATGTCCCAACTCTGTGTACAGCCTGTATGGGCTACAAAAAGTCATATCTCAGCTTCTAGTTGGCCTAAATCTTTTATTCAAATTGGAAATTTCTTTATTTGTTCAATATAAAACTACAAAGTTGGTGTCAATGCAGTTTGGATATATTTCTAAGAAAAAAGAAAATTTGTTAAAAAGTTGAGGGTGCTGTGCAATGCTTTTGTGCTCCTTTGTTCCTAGCTTTGGTCACTGGACAGGATTAGTGACACAATGTTACATAACATGAATGGCTGGAGGGGAGGGGTACAATGAAGCACAGACATAGTGTCTCTAGGCCCATTCAACAAAAACTGGACCCCTTCCAATGATGACACTTTTACCCCCTAAACAATTAATATGCTAAAAATACAATTGGAGTGAGTTTTAAAATGAATTAAAAGACAGATTTATCCAATAATGTTTTAAAATGTAAAATTATACGCTGAAATTTGCAGAAATGGGGTTTGCATGCCAAGTAATTTTCTTTAATAACCCTCTATATATACATAGTGCTCTTATTGCCAGTCTGTCTTATATGTTTTTCATTAAAGACCAAAATAAAAGTAAGCTGACAGTACTTCATATGTTAAAATGTACATAACTGATGTTTGATTTAAACCATTAAGTTAGAATTGAGAGTTTAAGATTTCTTGTCAAAGGATTAGCAGGGAAGACAATTACACTGTGACGTAACATTACATAATCAAGACTTCCCCGGTGCCCCATTCAACAAAAGCCAATCTGTCTGATTCATTTACATTTAATTTTCATGCAAACAACTAAATAAAAGGGGCTGACATTTATTCATCTTCTAAAATTTACATCACTGAGTTTAGATATTAACCATAAAGTTATAATAATTGGGAGTTAAGGATTTAGTATCAACATTTTAAAATATTAACACACAAATGCATGTTTTTGAATATACTTCATTAATGCTTTGAAAGTCCACATAATTATATATAAAATTTATATATTTCTTATTGATAATATTTCATGAGGAGAGAGCAGAAAAAGTCAAATTTAGACATTATTGACCTGGGCCAATATTTACTGATATATGATTATCTGAAAATCCTTAATATTTATCTAATTTTGTTAATATTGACCTCTGCTGCGAATAAAAAATTTCATATTGTTCAAAATCAGCATGATGATGATGTGAAACATGTCAGGTTTATTTTGACAAAAAATGTCAATGACTGGTATGACATCAGAAGGAAATGGAGAGTAAATAGACATTTTAATGATTTTTTGCATTTTTTCAATCATACATTTCAATGGAAGAAATTGCGACAACTCATGCAATGGCTGTGAGTATTAGTCAATAGTGTGTCTAACTACAATAAGACCTAAAGTTAACTAACTTACCAATTACCATTTGGCTTTTCATGCAGAAATGTTGGAAAATTGGGATTTTTTCGAATTTTTGGGTTTTTATAAAAATTCATAGGACCAACATTCCTAATGATTAGAGATGTTTAAAGAAGCATAATTTAGACACCTAATCGGAAAATTTCATAGATTTAACTTCAAAATTAACTGAATCATACAAGTTTAAAATAATAGTATTTTTTCATATTTTTGGTAAATTGTCGTCCGTTCAACTTTCTCAGAGCATTTAGACACACAAAAAACACATCTTGGGTATTTAATACATACAATATGCAAATTTCAGTGTCAAAAGTACTGCTGTTTTTTAGTTCTGTCCCAGAAACAAAAAAAAACAATTTTTCACATTTTTCAATGATTGTGTGAAAAATATTAATGTCATGGGGATTAGACCTATGAAAGGCTCAACTGGGATAAAAGATACCATATTTACCCAAAAATGATTAATATGCATGCCATAGTTTTGGCTTGACACCCAATACACAAAAAAATATTTTTTCACATTTTTCAATAATTGTGAAAAAAGTATTAATCTCATGTGGATTAAACCCCTAAAAGGCACAACTAGGATAAAAGATATAATAATGTCCCAAAAATAAAAAGTATACATTCCATAGTTTTGGCATTACTCCCAATACACAAGTGGGACGCCCGTTATCCGGACGCCCGCCCGCCCGTCCGCCCGCCCGCCCGCCCGCCGGACGGACAAATTTTCCCAAAGTAACTACAATACCCGTCGGCAATGTATACATTGCCGAGGGTAAAAAGAGGTAATGGTACAAAAACTGGGAGACAGACTTGGCCTTGCCAAAACACCTCAATACCTGTCTTTTGGGCTTAATTTCAAAACTGTTCTAACTATTAGACCGAAAATACATGGTATCCCCCGAATTTGGTCATTTTTAACCAAATTTTCTGTCATTAAATGGCTTGAATGATGAGTATAGTTCAATAGTAACATGTCCAAATGGCAGAAAATTGTACCACAAGATAAACCTGCCATTATACATTAAGAAACTGAGAATTTTAATTGCATCTGCTGGTTTTCTAAAAAAGTTTGAAGCTGTATCCCTCTGATTTGGTGCCAAAAGCGAACCCAAAAATAGTTCCGAGAATGATTGATTTTCCCTAATATTTCATCTATTTTTGCCAAAGGCCTGATAAATCTTATTTGTCATGCTTTTGGACAACCTTTATTAACAGGATATGTGTCATTACACTGAAGTATTGAGGTAGAACTTGTGATTTTCACTCTTTTTAATGCCCGAAAAAGTGTGAATTTAAGAACCAGAAATGTGGACATAATGGTTGCATGTTACAAGCATGAAAACAGGCAAAAATATTCTGTACTGAAGTTATTTCGTGATCATTATTTATTGGAAAAGACTTCTTGTTTGCATAAAAGAAGAAAATTTGTTGAATTAGTGCATTAGTCTCGCGCCCAGGGTGGCCTTTAACCTTCCAATTCACACACGTACGTCCGTAACCGAAAAAGTGTACGTCCGTAACCAAAAATAAATGGCCACAGTTTTGTAATAAATCACCAAATTGCTCTGAAACTTGCCAGGCTGATTCTTTTAATAGTTTTCTTGACAATGGAGTTCATAAAATTAATTTGCCTTCACATAAATCACAGAGTTTTGAGAGAGAAGCCATCAAGTCAGAAATGTGAAGTTCGTCTGCATACGTCCGTAACCATGCTATTTTTGCCTTGTAGTTCAGCTCGTCTGACACCTAGGGCTTTGGTTGATAGCCCGTTTGAAAGACCTAGCACTGTACCTCATGGCAGTGTGATAATGAAATATCCAATTTATAATGGTAGTGTTACCTAAGCTATTAAAGTGTCTGAAATGTACGTCCGTAACCGTGGAATTGCCCTTTTGCTTATCAGTCTGCAATTATTATTGATTAAAAAAAGTATTGATTGATTTAAATCAAATTGAAATCATGATTTGATCAGTGAGTATCATGATTGATAGGTCGTTTTTTTTTAGATTAATGAACCCTGTTTCTGAACATGCGAAATAAGCCATCCAAACATGTTTCAATAACATTCACTCAAAAGGAGAGCAGATAATTATATCAAGACTTTGTGTAAGATTTCTTTAAATCTTGGAAAAAAAAGTGGCCCAATTTCCTTTTTGAAAAAAAAAATTGGCTAAATTGAAAATATTTTTTAATTTTTTAAAATTAAATCTAGGGGAGAAAAAGTTTAATCTTGGACAAAAAATGTTTAAATTTGAAAAACAGGTTGCCCGATTTTCCTCTTTGTGAAAAAGAAAAATTAGTGGAATTGAAAAAATGTTGGAAATTTTTCTTTTCTAGTCTTGAAAAAAAAAATTTGGGAAAAAAAATGTTTGATATCGAAAAAAAAAAAGTTGCCCACTTTTTGCAGGACAACAATATAAGTACACTGCGAATTTGGCAGTCGTGGGTCACCCATACGCCTCGTAAGAGGGACCGAAGCATAATAGCGCCTTTATATATATATAGTAAGGTATTGGTATCAGTTGTAGGCCAAAATGAAAATTAATTTATTACTTGAGGTAATGATTTTGAAGGGTCTCACCATCTTACTCTTTGGGCTGCACGATAATAGGCTGAGATACTGCATAATATGTTAAGTTAATGTCATATCGCAATGTCGATAAATTATGCAGTAAATTCATAAACAAGAGACTGACCTAAAAATATGCAGATTTGCCTTTGAAAAATCAGAATTTTGTGAAAATGGATGGGACTTTTTATCAAAAATACTGAAAATTATTTATTGCACTTTCTGCAGTAAATTTATTGCACCACTTGATATCTCGATAAATGATAAATTTGCGATTATAGTTTGTCACGTCTAGCAGAGGACAGACGTTTGGCCAGATATCTCAGCAACCAGAAGTCCTGCAAAAGAAATTCACCTACCTATGTGTAGCTTTGCTCTGTTGTAATATGAATATCCCATTTTCACGACGTTTTCGTGCCGTTTTTGTCTGATATTTGGAAATTTGTGGATATTGCAGTCCAATTTCCCAAAATGTTGACATTTGTAATGCTGCCAATATGACACACAATGGATTGTGACGTCACAAAAGTGCACTGCAGTGGCACCTCAGACTCAGTTCTAGTCAAATTACAATTCACAAACTTCCTATCTCATTGTGGTGATTTTTATGGACTCTACAAGCAATGCTAAATTTCTGTCTCAATGCTTGACGTGACAAACTGTAATTGTGCAGCCCTAGCTACTTCTTAGGCAATTTGGCAAGGAGTCTGATATAGGCCAATTTATGAAACGTCACAGTATCATGATTATTTTGCAGACGATTAAAGAGTGTACAAAATCGATGGATCCGATCATGTGGAACTCTTACCAGATCGTGTCGAACCGAGCGAGAGCCATCTGCTACAGCGTGAGACAACAACACTTCAGGTTGAAGACGGAGTACACTGTTAATAAGCTGGTCCACAACACCCACGAGCAGATCCAGGCCATGCACAGGATCCAGGTAATTCAAGAGAACATATTAAATAAAGGATGTAAAGCCCCAATCATCCATCCCAGTGATGGAAATGGGGAGAGCATGGGGGAGCTCTCTTGATCAGAAAACGGGGAGCTGTAGAGGGTCAGCACTATTAAAATATTTAACTTCTTGTGAGCAGAGTACATGGAGTAGGGGAGTAATTCGTAGCTGAAAAAATGGATATATTGCATATATTGTTCAAGTTGTGTGTGCCTGTAGACTGATTTATCATGTTTTTATACTTCTGTAGTTCCACTTGTAGGTGTGTGTAATGTTTTTTCGTTCTTTTATTAGGCCTACCAAATATTATGGGAGGTTCTTTCAGCACAGCTATAGCTTTTAATTTAAACTACGTTTTGTAATGTGGTTCTCATTTTTTCCGGCGTGGCAAGCCATATTACCTGAAGAATTTTGTGAAATCTTGCTGGCCCTTTGCGGGTCGTCCTAATCATCTATCTCATTCAAACTAAGCATATAGTCTTTACTCTTATTTAACTTGAGTCTAGACAACAACTCAAAATTGGTGACCTACGTGCCAAAAAAAGTTTAATTACGAAATTAATGCTTTCTTCCTTTTCTTCTCAGCCGCACGGAATCTGCTTGATATGTTCCATAGATCTGAACACTGCGCTTAAAGCTATTAGATCACATCAGTTCATGCAAAATTCAGCTTGCAGTTAAAGATTATAAATTGATAGATCTTAGGTAGTGTACACATCCAGTCTTTCTTTTGGACATTGTTTTATTTTAGCGACATACTAGCTTTAAAGTGCTTGCACATTATAATTTTAACTTCAATTTTCGTCTTTTCTTTTGTCATATGTTTATTCTATTCTTGCAGACGAGCCAAGAGAAAATCAATGAATTGACGGGAACAACCATGGAGCAGTTGCAGAGTAGCCAGCAGTCCCTCGTGCAGCAGCATGACGATATGCAGGTGAGTGATAATAGATGAATTATTAGATTGATCAGTGAAATCCAGTAGGAGATCCAATTGGGGGTTAGGGCGTTCAAGCCCCCCCCCCCTTGGGCCTGTAGATTTTAATTTTAAAAAAAAAAAGAATCCTGATATTTTTAGTACATTTTCCATATTGTAGACATCTGTGTCTCTTGGCTGGAACAATCAGAGGCAAGGGGGTAAATCTATCAGCCAATGGGATTTCTGTATTTGTATACCAAGCACCACCTTTCCCCCTTGTTTAGTTAACTGACAGAACTTCCCATGCAATTGGTCTATTGACTCCGTGTTAAATGGCTTTCAATATATGGAATTGAGTTGCCTCTAAATAGCCCACACTGGTACTGATGGGGAGTAAAACACAAACTCACTCCCTCACTGAGTCACTCAATATGGAATTGAAAGTCTGTCGTCTGATTAGCCTAGCAAGTTCATAAATACAGGACGTGGAGCCCCAATCACCCATCCATCTATAGTGTGTTCAGCTAAATGCCCTGCACCTTAGACGCTTCAGCCAAAGATTCGAACCAGAGGCCAAGGGCCAAGGTGTTGGAGTAGCTTCACACAGCCAGATTTCAGATCTGGGTTGTAGGATGTGCTATTTATAGACACAGCATAGCAGACTTGCTCACCAAGCCCCTGGTGAGAGAACTCTACATGATACATCCCTTAATTTTTGTGCCCTCCTGTCGTAATTAGCCTCCCAAGTGCATAAATACAAGACGTAAAGCCCCAACCATCCATCACTCTTTTGCAGGCATCAGCTTCTCAGATGCAGAGGTTCATAGCTGGGAATTTGCAGGCGTTGACGCAAGAGAAGGCGCTGATTGCGAGCGGGAATAAAGCCCTTCATGAAGCTACAGAGAGGATTCAGGAAAAACTGGGTTCGTATTGTGACATAGATCTATGAATCTCCTAATTTCTTGTTTTAGGATATATATTCTGCATCAAAATTTTAAGGCCAGTCATGTAGCAGGAGATCAGTCGCATGACACACCAATAAATAATGATATTGGTGTCTTAAAAGTGTTAAATTAGCTAGTGGTGAGTGATTTTGGCGTGCCCCTATGATCTCAACAGCAGCCATGCACTTAATGCCAATTATTAAGAGCAAGGCTGTGTTTTGCAAGATTTAACTTCTTGGAAAGCCAATCTATCATTTTACAAGTATGCCCATTTGCAAATATTGGGAAAAATTAAGTATACTTCATATTAAAAAATAAATTACCTTTAGAAAAAAGCCAGTATTTTACAAATTTGTATCAGTAGGTTGTGTTAATTTTAAATTTTTTTGCAAATCCAAAAAGGCCTAGAGGTAAAAAGGTGGTATTTGACCCAGGGAATCCAAATCTGTTCTAGAAATTGATATGCGACTTTCCCTTGCTGGGTAAATTTTCGATCAAAGTTTTGGATATTTTTCATTTCTGAACCACTTTTTCTAATCTGCGGTTCTCTGTGACTTTGTCCATTTTTGTCACACATCATTCTTAATACCATGGTTGGAAAGATCTCAAAAAGAGCTTCAATTTGCATACCAGCATCAATGGTCTAGGATGATATCTAAATTCTTGTCTTCTCATTGGTCGGCAATTTTTGTTAAGAAAGTCATCGCGAAAGGACAAGACCTGTTTAAAAAAATATTTTTGCTTCAGTTCACCGCTAAATGCAGCAAAAATGCTGTGATTCTCATTTGCGGAACAGTTGAATAACAAAACATAGTGATTTTTAGAATATCAGACCATGGCAATGCCTGCTTTATGAGCTACGGGTTTTTGGTGTAAATTGGGTATAAATCGCTGAAAATATCAGAGCCTGGGTGTCAAATTTCTTGCTATATCTCCTCCAGAATTGACTACAGAATGACATGAGGGTACTATTTGAGAGCTAATAGTGTGGTTGATCACTTGTTACCACTCACACCTTCCTGGATTCAATTTAGGTGAAGATATATTGTGAAATATAACAGCACTGTCTTCGTAATTTGAACATTTTCGGCAAAATTTAGCATTAAAACTAAATTACTCAAAGCGACGTATTTCCATAGTCAATATCTAAAAAAATTTCATTTTGGTAATTTCGTTATTTGGAGCATGACAATCAATGTCATTGGAACTGAAATAAAACAAAAATTGTCTTTTATATGGGTTTAGTCATTCTGCCGTACTTTTGTAAATGAAAAATGTTAACTAATGAGCAGATGGGAGTTGAAATATTATCGTAGACCATTGATGTTGGTATGCAAATTGAACCTCTTTTTAAGACCTTTTCAACCAATGTAATGAGAATGCTGTGTGATAAAAACTGACAAAGTTATGGAGAACCGCAGGTAAGCGAAAATGGTAAAAAAACGAAAAAAGATCAAAACTTTGATAGAAAATTTACCCAGCAAGGAATAGTCGTATCTCAATTTCAAGAACAGTTTTGAATTCCCCAGGTCAAATGCCATCTTTTTAGCACTAGGCCTTTTTGGATTCGCAAGAAAAGTTAAAATTGACACACCCTAATGTATCAGTCTGAAAATTGTGTTGCAGAATATCACAAATAGTAGATGTTGAGTTGACCAATATGGAATTTTATTGGCCTACGGACTCGAACAATATTACTGCTTCGGCCAATAAAACTCAATATTGGTCTCCTCACCATCCACTATCTATATAATGTATGGAATCAATATATTCCATTTTTTAAATATATATATTTTTAAAGCTCTGCAAGATTTCGTTTTTTTGTGTAGTTTTTCTCACTTGTTTCCAAAATTGATTATTTTCTCTCTCTTCCAGACAACACCCTGGAGAACATGAAGAAGCAGGAGGAGATGCAGAAAGAAAACCAGCAAGTTCTACTGGACGACTTGGCGCTGATCCAGGGGAAGGCAAAGAAGGTTTTCGATAAGATAGGTGAGAACTGAGAAATGTTGACCCATTACCAAAGACTTTATTTGTAGTAAGAGATGTTGACCACTGCAGTTCGTATCGTCCAATATGCGAACTAACGATTGGCCTGATGCCTCAGCTTCCAGAAGTTCCACAGTAGAAATTCACATTCTTGCTAGGAGATCAGCCATTTTGCAATGTGAATATCACATTTTCGCGATGTTTTAGTGCCCTTTTTTGCCGATTTTTTTAGCAATTTTGTATAACCGCCACCTATTCTGCTTGCTGACATTCATGACGCAACCAGAACAATGGTTTCAATTGCTGTGACGTCACAGAAATGCACTGCAGTACCACTCGCGATTTAGTTCCAGCTAACATAGTACAATCAACACTTTTGCATGTTCATGCTTTGTGATTAAATAGGCAATAGAATTCAATGATGAATTCCGGTTCACATGCTAGATTGGACAGTCTAAGAAATGTAGATAGATGCACAGTCTCCACTTTTTCACTTGCGACCTGGTACCGATCCTGGTATTTTGTTGCCGATAACAGCGATACCATATTGATACCAATACCATTGGGTATAAATAGAGTATTTACACAAACAGACTTCATTTGTAGTAAATTATAAGCAGTTTACCGCAAGAGGAGCTGTATAAATTACTATTTTTATTATCATTATATTTTTTTACAGATGACAGCAGCAAAAACATCCTTCACTATCACGAAGAAACTTCGCGCCAATACGAGACGACCCTGGACAACCTGAGTAAAGTGAACGAGACTGTGAATTCCGTCCTGAACACCATCTACCAACTCCAACTGGCCTTCGACAAACGCATGAAGTGGATTTCTGGCATGCTGGGAGAGGCTGGTTAGTCTTAAAACTATTTTATGTCAGAAAGTTGAAATGGACAAAATTTTATATTTGTGTTACAAAGATGAAAGGCTTAGATATATATAATGGTGCAGTATGCATGCCGAATGAGACGTTAATTTTGCGGCCACTCGTATCACTGTATCAATGTCTTTAATGGGCAAGTAAAAGATCCCTCGCATGGGGTAAATGTGTAACATATTGAGGACTCTCACTCTCTCTCCCATCTCATCAATCCTCATGAGTTCCCAGAACTGCTCTTAGAGGGCTGCACTTACCATATATTTCTATCTATCTATCACAGAATATATCTGCACTGCTTTAAAAATAATTTTGAAGAGGGTACGATAGTAACTCTTTGGTGTAATGGATAACGCTCCTGCTTCCCGCGCAGGGGACCAGGGTTTGACTCCCGCTCCTGTAGATTTAAATTGGTAAAAGATATTGCATTGAATTGATTGTCATAATGTTGTTCACATGTTCTTCTAAGACTTCTATTCCTTCCCTTCAGATAACAAAGTGGAGATCATAGCGGCCGTAGCGTCACACATCTTATACTTCATCATAATCGGCATAACGGCGGCCATGTTGAACACTCCCGTCCTTTCCCGTTACGTCGTTCTTGGGTTGATCCCCTTGAACGCTTGGGCACAAGTTCGAGGGACGCCCCACTTCAGCTTCAACGCACTGACGTTCTTGATCACTGCTGTCGTAATAGGTAAGTTACACAATGTTTGGTAAAGTGATATAATATGGTCATGCTGATATATATAAGGAGTCAAGGGCATATATATATATGTTTCTCTCGAGCGCCATGGCCCATACGTAAACGGATATAGAAAATGCCATGTGATATATATTATTCATACTAATCTCAATGCTATGTGAGAGAATAGAAAAATCGCCAGGTCCTGGGTTGAATTCAAACCTCTGGCTCTGTTCTGTCACCTGGACTTTCTTTGGACAACAGTTTTAATCATCCTTTGCCTCATTGCTATGTCCTCCTCCTGTCCTAATTAGCCTACCAAGTGCAAAAATACAGGTCGTAAAGCCCCAATCATCCATCCATCCTCCAGTCCTAACTAGCCTGTCGATGGGTTGTGATGAAGTCTGAAGACTATTCAAAAATAGTCATTCACGACTGCTCAATGTATCGTACAGATGTAGATGTAGATGTGGAAACAGATTGGGATTATGATTTATATCACCGCTATCATTGATTTAATTTGCTGAAAATACATAGATCTTAAAAAAAACTGCTGAATTTTTATTTGTTCGTCATTCCCTTTGCAACTTGAGTCAACTGGATATAATGGTGAAAATCTTTGACCTATTTACGTGATTTACCACTTGTTTATATCAGTCTCATTTCTTTTACGTATAGCGCTTCTGAAAAAGATATTGTATTATTGTAGATAGCGCTATATCAAATAAATAATATTCAAATTTTACAACTTCAGTCAACTGGATCATGGTGAAGGTCTTCGGCCTTTGTCGGAACCGAGGGAGTAAAAGCGCCCCTGGTTGCCCTGGTGGAGGGACGGAGAACTACACAGACAAAATGGTCGTGCGGCCGATGGACCCTCAGGTTCCTGTCAGCCCTGAAGAACTCAGAAAAGTCATCTCCGTTTTGCAGACGTACGCCAATTCGCTCAATGGTAATTTTTAATTCCCAGGATTAAATCAAGTTTCCGTATTTTTGGCATATCCAGTAATAAATTATCCATATTTTTGGCATAATCCTAGTTTGGAAAATAAAATAAGTTACTGAAGTGCAAGAAGCTGGATTGTAATACCCTGTGATCTATTTATATACATGTATACTATATAGGACTTTCTGCCTTGTAATAAAAAAATTTCTCATTATTTCATTATGATATATTTTGAGCAAATAATCTTGAGAAATGCTATTTTAGAAACCTACTATATATTTTTCAATTGGCTGCTCCCTTGCCTGTGTGTGTATGCTTTGCATTGAAAATAGCAGGGGTGGTGAATTAAAAAAGAATTTTAAATCAAGTGATATAAATCATGATTTGTTGATTTAAATCTGCCAACCCTGGAAATAGTGGATCCCTGCATATTGCTCCAAGAGCTGAGCATGAACATTAAGTTGTTAACATAAATGTGTAAGTCTATTGCACTAGACATTGCCTGTCCTATCAAGTCTACTCAATGCATAAATACAGGACGTAAATCCCTATCACCCGTCTTGTAGACAGTGATTTCAATCGTTTCGGTTCACTGCAGTCTCCTTCTCTTGTCTTAATTGAAGTCTACCAGTACGCATTAATTTAGTGAATACAGGACGTAAAACCCAACCAACCATTCTTCCTTGATAACTCTCCTATTTCTACGTCTGCCTCCTTGTGAGTGGCAGAAAGTTGCAGAAACATTTTCTACTTGTTTAAGTGAAACTGATAGATTCTTTTTTCCAATTTCCAGGATCTTTATCGGAAGTTAACAACACTTCCAAAATCTTGCGTTACAATGATTCCTTCCACAACAAAAGTAAGATCAACGACAGTTTCAGCAAAACGAAGGAAGGGTCCTCAAGAAAGACATCTCTGGATTCAACCGTAACAAGAACAGAATTTGACAGTGAAGAAGAAGAAATTGACAAAGAAGAAGATGAAGACAAGGAGAACAGGGAAGAATCAAAACGTTCCAAAGAAAACAAAGAAGGAATTTTTGAAAACACCCCGGAAGATGAAGAATTCCGGAACTACAGCGTTCTCAAAGGAAGCATCAAGGTAGTTACATTTCAAGTCGGCTTTATTTATTTCCCGGGGGGGGGTACTCACTCTGAAAGGGTGTATATATAATAGAGGCTCCGCTGGATGGTACTGGTTTTTTGGCCTTTTTTCATTAAAATGGTTTTGATTTTGACAATTTTGATTAATTTGGTTCTGGTTTTTGCAACCCCGACATGTTTGGTGTCGTTAGAATCGGCTTGAAAAGAGGATTAAAATGGTTTTGAAAGCATAAAGATTCAATTGGTCGCCAAATTTGTTTCCGTAGGATAAGAATGGTTTGTGATTTTGGTGTTAGTTTCTGGTTTAGAATGGTTCCGGTTTCAAAATCGTCGTGGCGCGTCTGTATCCAAAAGTCCGCGAAGTACCCCCCTCGCCCCTCGCCCGGGCTTTATTCACTGCTCTAGGGAATTATAGTTATTATCCACTTAGATTTGATCAGCCAATCACAAGCCAGTATGCCTATCCAATATAATTTTGTTGGAAAGTAATTGAAAGATAGATAGATAGATAGATATGGTAAGTGCAGCCCTCTAAGCCCAGTTCTGGGTTCTCACGAGGGTTTGATCGATGAGATGAGATAGAGAGCGGGAGTCCTCAACATGTTACACATAGTCGTGTACATTTGGACAATAGACAGCAGGGAGCACCTTAGAGGAAACACGCTCTCCTGCACGAGTGCGAGAACAGGGAGCGCTTCTTAAAGTAGAACTTTCTTAAAATCAAAGAAATGATATATTTTATGGATATTGGACTCCTTGCCGTCCAATATTCGTAAAATGTGATCTTTCTTATCACGGACTGTTGGCAGCAAATTTATGTCGGAAGGAGGGGTTTACAAGTGAAAATGTACGAAAAGTATTAAAGGCCTATATCTGAATTTCTCCCTTTTTTGGCCCAAGATAGGTTTAACTGGTTAATAACCTTAAACCCCCCACCTCTTGATTCGCCACTGGTTGATTTTTTACAATACCAAGTGCATAAATACAGGACGTAAAGCACCAATCATCCATACATCCTTCAGTTGCCACTGGTTGATTGAAGTTTGTGTCGAACGATGTTGTTTCCTGCCCAGATTGGGTGCAACGAAAGAATATGGAGGCGCCGCTGGATGGTCCTGTTTTTTTGACCTTCTTAAATTAAAATGGTAACTTAGAAATTCCTATTAATTTGGTCCTGGTTTTTGCCCCCCTAATGTAATTGGTATCATTGGAATCTGCTTGAAAAGGCAATTCCAATGCATGGTATCAAACCCCCCTTCCCCCCCCCCCCCGGTTTCCTGTCCAAGACTTGGCACACAGAGCACCTGATATTTGATTCGATTTGCTTTTAATTTCTTGATCGTGAAAACAGCATGCGGCACATGAAATTTCATGAGCCTTCCACCATGATACAGCCCAGGGCAGCTGCAGTGCAGTGCCCATGGGCAGAGGATACAGGAACATTGCCCAAGGTTCCCATGCCGTAGCAGCCTATTAATATTACGGATGCATGACTCCATTATCATCATTGTGATTATATTTCTCTTGACCATTTCAGAATCGGGCAGACCAGATCAAGAGACAGCTGATGAGGTCGCCTGGGTCCCCCCTGGGAAGAAGCTACGATGAATTTTTGGACAACAGTCGACTTAGTCGGTCTAGTACTCCCAACAAGTCACCCAGGTATGCGGATTAATCTTCTATAGGTACTTTTTGCGGTACAAAAAATTAATATTTGTGTAATTTTGTGAATTCAGTGGACTGATTAGCATGTCATTGTCATTGCTTACCAAAGTGCATCAGTAGTTTATCATTCAGGCCTCCTAGACCTCCTATAATTCCCATATATTTAAAATAGGGTCCTATAAAACAGCTATAGAGAGACTAATTTCTCTATTGAGACAAATTTCTCATATTTCCTTTATTTTCATGTCATCACAAAAACTATTTGCACTTAGAGATGGACAAGTCTTATCTAAGAAGATTACCAATCAGAATACGTGTCTGACAGTTAATCTACCTGTCTAGCAATTCAGGCCGAAAAAAAATTGAAAAGATTGAAGTACGATACATGTTTACACTTGTGAATAGACCCACGGTGTGTCCAGCAGCCAGGGGAAAAAGTCTAGAAAAAGTGAAATTTCTTCCTACTCAAGGAAAAGTCACAGAATTTTGATAAAAGTCTCGGAAAAGTCGGAAGTTTGGCATTCTGATATACCACCATGTCAAAAATTGTGCAACTAGTCACTATCTACACAATTGAATGCTATGAAGACTACTGAGGGAAACAATCCCAAGATAAAAACTTGCTGTATTGTTCAATTATAATGCTACATATAATTATAGGACACTGCATAACTTAAAATGTTTGTAACAATTTGTGATATTCGATGATTCTAGACGAGGATGTAAATGTTTTTGATTTATCGCGGAAATGTGGTCAAGGAATTTTGTATTTTAGTCGTAGAAAAGTCACAGAATTTCATTCCACTAAACTGCTGGACAGCCCAAGGCCCAAATATCCAAGGATCTCTCTTCTATCTGTTTGTCTTTATATTTGTTTACCAGTCTATCTATCCTTACTTTCTATCTATACCACCTGTGTACGTAATTTAGCTATTTGGATTTTACTTTGTTCTCTTTCAGTCGTTCAAGAAATTCGCGCTCCAGGACGCCCAGTTTCTCTCGTCCTCTTTGCGCTGCATCGACAAAAACCGGTCAACCGTGTCGTCTCATGCAGAAAGATGATTCGCCCTTCTGCCACCGTCACCAAGGCAACAACACGAGCATCTTGGAATGAAAGCATTCCAATTCCAAAAGTGACCAGACATTTCCTTTTCTGAGTTTTTTCCCAGTGTGTTCATTTCATTTTATTTATTTACATGTTGTCATTTTTTTGAAACCTCAACATTTTGAATATGCATAGATTATATCCACCTTATTATATTATATTTGCCAGTTTGTTTTTTTAGAGCTTTTCTTCTGAGGTAAAGGAAACATGTTGAGATAGTTGACTGGGTTGAGGACCCCCGTTCACTCTCCCGTATCATCAATCAATCCTCGTTAGAGCACTGAACTGGGCTTAGAGGGCTGCACTTGCCATATCTATCTGTCTTTCTATCTATCTACCATAATTTTATCGCGATAATACACTCATTGAGGCTTTAATCAAGCTGGCCTTTTTTATGGCAAATAACGCAATATGTCATGAAATTGTGATGTGTTACAGTATCGCGATAATGGCAATGGTAGTGGCGATATTGAAAATCTGTGAGATTTCTGTTTCGCAATTATTGTAATTATTGTATATATATTATATAAATATTGTGATAACTCTTATCTTGTCCTCATAAAATTAGGATGAGCTAAATACATTCTTTAACGTTCTCAAGTTTTGTAAATTTGTAGTAGGCCTAAAGTGATTTGAGATCGTTGCAAAGTAGAAGTCTGAATCTACCAACTGTAGCGTCCTCAGTCCGAAGCTGTGATGTAACGATGCAACACATAAGGCCAGACGGTTTTAATGTTTAGCTTCTCGAATCAACCGCCCAGCAGATTTTCTACCTACGGAAAAAGAAATAGAACATAACCATGATTTTTATTGATTTGAAATTGTAGAAAATTGACATTTCATCATTTTTTGTTCGTCCTGCTGATGGACTCTATTTAAAGTGCTTCAGGAATGTCCGAGAAGCTAGAAATGAATTATGTCTGACCTAAAGTGTGAACCACACATTTATTTGACTGTGTCATATAATCTTAATTGTTTTGACTGTTTCTTGATGTATAACAAAATGTGATGTGTGCTCAATTATGAATTTATGCATGTATATTTTTGTAAATTTTTGATACTCAGTTGTATGATACCAAACTGAATCATCATTGAGCCTGGCTTTCATATTTTGTACTTACAATATTTATTCATTTATATTTCATATAGAACATTTTACATACAACATTACATATCGATGGTGAAAGTGCAAAACCTCGTAAGTCAAAAAAAGCTGTTTTTCAGAAATTGGAAAAAACTATCACAGATAATTTTTTATGGTAATGTTCATTTATATGCGAGTTAGGCTCTACGTGATTTATAGAAAGTGAGACCCTGTTTTAGCATAATTTTTTGTCATAGGTCATTGACCCCTGCATTGATGCTACCATCAGATATGAATGAAAATGTCGAGTTACAAGGTTTTGCACTTTCACTTTTTGCAAGTTAGTGAGAGTGCAAAACCTCGTAACTCGATCATTTATCACATTTCTAAGCAACTTGCAGCATTGAATGTTCTTCCAATCTATAGCTATACAGTAAAAATTATGATTTGACCATAATAAATAACAGCTGCTAATTTAAATTAGTGGCTACAATAGCAAGAATGAGGAAAATAGCAATTTTTCAATTTTTCATGCACAATTTTTTTCAATAGCCTACATCACTAAAACAAATATAGGGAGGTATAGATTTTTTAATAGGGAAATTTCCTGAGAGCCATAAAAAAGTGCGGCAATCATTGTTTTTCAAAAAAAGTTGAACTATCCGAAATTATGAGCTTCTAAGTTCTGATTTGAGTTACGAGGTTTTGCACTTTCACTTTTTGGAACAAATCGACATACAAGGTTTGGTGAAATCATTCTGTTACCAGTGTGTTACAGCTTCAAAAAACAGCAAACTGGCAAGGTGACCAATTGACAACATGTATTGGATATTGAAATAGTCATTCCACCCAAAATCTAAAAATGGCAAAATTTTGACACACGAGGTTTTGCACTTTCACCATCAATATATAACATTTTATATTTTATAGTGTAGAAAGTTTTTCTGAACTCCAAAGCCGCAATGCTAAAGCCCTGATTCCATCTCAAAGATCAAACTCCATCACAGAACCCTATCTTCATTCCACAACCGCGACTCCCGTTTAAAAGTTCCGAATCCATTGCTATGCCCATTGCTATGCCCATTGCTATGCCCATTGCTATGCCCCAACTCCATTTTAAAGCCCGTCCCTGTTTTTATGCCCCGTCTCTATGTCAAAGCGAGACTCCATTGAAAAACTGTGGCTCCATTCGGAAGCCCTAACTCTGTTTCAACTCCCCTTTTTGAAGAAGTCCAACTCCAATACAAGCTCTGACTTGACTTTACAGGTGATCTCATTACCATGTGGTTCTTGTCATTCACACTTGGCTGTGAGGAATCAATACTAAACCAGCACATACTGCGTTTGATAAATTTAAATGTGTGACGTTCTTTTGTTTCTAAACCAATCAGATTAACTAAAAATGGCATGTATTTGGTCAGTCTAGAACCTAAGAATCGCATGCTAATGAAATCACCTGTAAAACCCAGGCTCCAATCCAAAACCTCAACTGCATTTTAATTCCAAAGCCCCAACCCGACTCCAATCCAAGCCTTAACTGATTACAGAGCCCCTACTTTTAAATTCCAAGGCTCCATTCCAGAGTGCTGAATCCATTCCAGAGCCCCGACGTCACTCCAAGCCCCGACTTCATTTCAAAGCCTGAACCCATCAGGGCCCCTACTTCATTCCAAAGCCATCCTAAGCCCGGCTCTTATTTCAAAGCCCCGGCTTCATTGCAAAGCCCTAACTCAGTTTCAAAGCCCAGGTTTCATTGCAAAGCCCTGACTCCATTTCAAAGCCACAACTTCTTTTCAAATATGCTGTGAGATTATAAACTGTGATTACTGCAGAAACTCTCTGAATGAATGTGATATATTTTGCCAAGATTACTCTGTGTATTATGTCCATAGGCGTACCGCGAGAGTATTTTTTAGTGGGGGGCCGCCCGGGGGCACGAAACATTTGTTTTCAATGATGCAGATTTTGTACCATTTTTAATGTCTAATCTTGGGAGTCATTGATTTTCAAATATATTTTTGATCTTCTGCTCAGAGTTTGAGCCTCCTTACCTGAATTTCTATGCTTTTCTGAAGTTTTGTAGCGACAAGCCCCCCCCCCCCACTCCAGTATCCTATGTATATGTCTGTTAATGCCTGTCTGTATGTATGCTATGTATGTGATTATATAACTCTATATTTTATATCTGTATTATATATTTACTTGACCCTTGTGTGAACTTGACATTGAGGGCTGCACTTGTAATTACCCAGTCTTCCGTATGAATACAATATCATGCACCTTTGGAACTTTGTTACTTGTTATATTACAGGGTGGGTAAGAGAAAACTGGAAAATTGCCACAGATGCAGAACTTATTTATTTTCAACCATTTCCACTGAACACAGAACAATGATTTTTGCAAATGAGCAAGTTTAGACAATAGACAACATTTTAATCTATGTGACAACCATTTTCTGCAATCACAGCCTCAACACGCTTTCGAAAACTTTTGCAACTGTTTGTCCCAACGTCAGCTGACATCTTACCCCACTCTCTCTATATGGCTTCTTTCAGAGAGTCAACATTAGGGTGAGGGTTTCTATTGGTGGCCTTCTCCAAAACGCCCCAGGTTGCGTAGTCCTGAGGGTTAAGGTCTGGGCTTGAGGACGGCCAGAAATCTGGAGTATGGAGGGCAATTACAAAATTCCTGGTCCTCTTTGTCTGCCCACGGCTGCCAGGCTTCCTCTGCAACCCTTTCCCACCGGCTATGGATTGTTTGATGGCGTATACACTGCTCAGTGACACACCAACAATGTCAGAAATGGTCCGAGGCTTCACTTGGGCAGACAGAAGATCTGCCACCCTTTTCCTTTTCTGCTCCTGGGTCGCCATTTCTTGTCCCAGTGTTGCAAGATTGACCTGATTTGTAGCTGATTAACCACTGTTTGTTGTGTTGTTGGTTTCATAACATTCCGTTAATCTATTTGCGCAAAACAGTAACTTAAAGATCATTCCAGATTTCCCTTACCCACCCTGTAGCAAAACAGGTATTGATAAATTTATAGGGCGATCCATCTGAATTAAGATTATTTTTGTGACCCATATATTATATATTACATAAGCATAACATAATTTAGATATCTATCATTAATTTGATGGTGATCAGCTTTTCCTCTAATGAAAAACGATTACGTTCACATTTGTACATGTTTAGTATCTTATATGCTATAATGAAGAGAGAGATCATTGATGGTATATATATAATACATATATGGATTCGTACCTTTTTTAATTAAACATTATACATGAAAACAATATGCTTTAATATTAATACTTTCACTCTGAAATTTTTCCACAAGTTTCTGCATGGGAGAGGGTTGGTCTGATGGTAGCGTGCTGGGCTGCCAATCGCAGGGTCCAGGGTTTCCGATCCAGCTAATTGCTGTGTCCTCCGATCCTAATTAGCCTACCAAGTGCATAAAATGCCATAGATACTGGACGACAAGCCCAAATCTTCCATCCATCCACAAGTTTCTGCTTGCAAGTTATAAGAAGCCACAAAATATATTTCTAGAAGACTACAACTTGGCTACAAGTGACGTAATTGGCGCATAAATTTGTCTGTGCCCTGTAAAATTCCAGGCTTCAAAAAAATGTGGTTGGCACCCAGAACACGGCAATGAGGTGAAGGATGGTTGAAATAGCCGTCCAACGTAGGCCCAAGGAATTCGAACCCTGGACCCAGCGATTGGCAGCCCAGCACACTACCACTAGACCAACCCTCCCTCGTTTTAGCCTAAAAACTAATCGTAATCAATTAATCGTTTTCCAGTCATTCTATGAAGAATAGATAAATATTCAGTTGGTTTAACTCAACAGTCTTGGAGAAGAACTGAGAACCAAGGACAATGTCGGACATTCCAATCAAAATAGTAGCTGCAATTATGAACCAGAACTTCATAACTCTCTTTTTGCTGTTCAGTTTATGTGCCACTTTCCAATATTAAAGTTTGCTCTTATCCCATTCTCGCCGGACAGTTGTGTCTTACAACCCCTCTCCATAGTCCATGTATGATATCTTATGCTCTTTATACATTCTCCTATCTTATGTTGAATGATGTGGTTGCCATAGACTCGGTGGAATTAAATATATAAATAGCTTGGCTGTGGAACAGTGGAAGACCTGGGATCGATGTGATATTTTGATGAGTGGCTTGTTTACATGTATACAAACAAAATCTGCTTACTCATAACAGGTTCTCAAGTTGATTTAGAATTCTCAGATTGATTTGGAATTGAACATCAGCATACTTTTTAAGAAAACTATGCTATATATTGTATTACAGTACAACATTATAGCATATTTTTATAGCATTGTATTCCAGGAATACATAATACATGTAATAGCAATTTTACTATATTGTACCAATGTACCATGGTATTTTCATTTAAACACAATAAAACTCAACATAATGCTGATTTTGATACTTTATTATATCACATCGAATTGTATTGATATATGACGGACCAAACAGATGGGGTCTACATTTATATGAATTTTTTTTAAATTTATATAATAGAGCAATCGAACAATTACAATCACAGGCATATAGTATGTACAATTAATTCATTACATGAATAACATAGAACATTTATAATCAGCACTCATTCAGGTCAGACAGCTCATGTGCATATACATATATATACAAATGCTAGGCCTATATCTTAACATTACAAAGTTAATAATAGGCCTAATGCTCTAACAGACGATGACATCAAATTTGGATTATTGAGCCACTTGAATAGGCCTACCAGTTCCTCAGTCAGTACAAGGATGGAGGGATCCGTATTGCATGGCCTCCTCTGCTGCTCTGATAATATGCCCCCTCACAAGGGACAGTATCTCCTGAACGGCAGGGAGGTGGGTTATATCTCTGCCCAGGTACCAAACTTTAATAGTCAACAAGCTCGAGTCCACCTCATTGTCATCTTCTCGTGTTTCTGCAATTAGAAATGACAGTAATTAGTAGGCCTACAGGCCTGTTTCAAATTTGTGTATTTCTTCATTGCTAAGAAGTCAAGAAATTTGGTAATATTTTGCCCTTTGCCCAAAAAAATTTATTTTTAAGTACCCGTATATAATGGTCGTTGAAATTTACCGTATATTATAGGCCTATGAGCAATCACAAGGGTCCACTGTCAGCCAAAATTAAAATACAATCCGTTTTGTAAATGGTATTGGGAATTACTTTTTCACTATTAACTGTGCAAATTTATCCCATTCACATCGAATTACTTAGATTCTGTAACAACTGTCTGAAGTTCGAGATGTTTTCATACACGGGTATCATAGCATTAGCTGTTTGGAGTCGACTTACCAGAAAAATTTTGAAGCGAGTTTGATTCTTCTGAAAATATAAAGTTTGCATTATGAAAATAGACTTCTCACTTTTCGGTTTATTGTACTCAACTAAACAATCAAAAATAACCTAATTTCGAAGCACCTTTAAATGTTTTAATGTTATAATAAAGAATATAAATGATAATAAAAGTATTGACAAATAACTATGGTAAAATAAAGTTTGGAAATAATGTCAGAGATGAGAATGTCAGTAAAATGTAGAGTTCATAATAACAGATAACAGGTGATAATGCACCTGTTGCGAGTTGGTTTAATGGTGAATCTTGAAAATTGTGACCTGCTCCACCAAAATGGGTTCAAAGTCGGCCTCCTATCATATTTAGATGTGAAAATAACTTAATTCTACTGGAATTGAGCTTTAAAATGATGCTTAGTATGTTTTGATATCTCCATCCAATCCAAAGATATGGCAACTCAAACATTGATGATATGAAACATCAAACTCTCAGAAAATGGAACTTGAAATTCCCGCCATTGCAATGAAAGAACTAAGAAAATCAAGAAGGATGCCCAATTTAGATAATTCTAAATCAGTTTTTTGTTAAGATGGTCTTAAATAATGAAAGCAAATTACTTTTGCTAAAATGGAGTACCAACAGCTAAAAATCATCAAAATGTGACCTTCTGACACATTTTGCTCATTTCTGAGAAATATAGAATGCCTACTTTGAACTCGTTTTGGTGGAGCAGGTCACAATTAAGATCTGACAAGAAGCCATGCCAGGATCTTGCTCCGAAGGGCAATTCAGTAAAGTCTGATTTACAGATTTGACACTTGAGCAGCTTGTGTAGCCCTACCATTACACCTCAGATATTTCATCGTTAAACAGGGTTACAGGGATGAGGCCAGGTAATACGGGTATCAGACAAGCCATCAACCAAAGCTCCAAGTGCAACAGGGGCTGAGCTACAAGGAAAAATGTCATCGTGTAGGATGTACTCACACGGTGTACGTCCGACACAATGACATTTTGATGTAGCTCAGTTCCTGTTTACATACTTTGATTTTATTGTTATCTGCGATTTTTCTGACTTTGTTTTACGTAGCCAGTTTTGAACTTGTTGTAAATTTATATATATTATATATATATATATACGAGGGGCGTCCCATAAGTTCTGACCAATTTTTTGGCAGACCTTTCTATTTGAAGTAGCTGAATGAAATTTTCACAGAATTAATTTCAGGTATTTTACCATCTATTTTGAAAAAAAAAAAACTGTTAGAAGTGTTTAAGTTACTTTTCTGTTACCACGGATATGGAAGGTCGGTGCACCCAGCGCAGCTCAAATTCTTTAACAAAATTCAACAAGTTAGCTTTGTTTATTGCGAGATAATTCACAGTAATAAAATCAAATGATTGCCTAGTTTTCGTCATCCTGTGTAGGGCCCTGCAGGCCTACACCTAAGCATGCAATCAAGTTACAAGCATTTGTCTGAAGTGATGTTTTGTTGTTGACTTGTTGCTATAGACCACAGACATCACAATTGTTCACAACTGTTCTGCTTTTAACCCTTGTAGCCGCAATGGGGGCCTCGGAGGCCCCCCTGGGACTTTTGGCTTCAATACCTCGCTCAATATTTGGTCAACCGCATTGCAGATTTCATGTAATCCTAGTCCAACTAATTGTAAACAACATCCAGACGTCGTGAATTTATTGATATTGAACACGGTCACTAGCGATAGTTTGAGCATTTTTCCGACACAAAGCCGCAATGGGGGCCTCGTAGGCCTCAACCCTTGTGCATATCATATGAGTTGTAGAAAAATACAGCAACTGTGCTGCTACTTTTTACAGATCAGATTATGGTCAATGCAGTCATTTTGTATGAATGGAGAGCTGATATTTGTCTCTCAGTCCATTTTAACTTGATTAAAATTATATATATTTGCATTTTGAGTAAAATTCTGGTTAATTTGCCAAAAAAGGGACAACATTGACCTTTTAGTGATCTTAAACCTACAAAAATGGATTCAGCATCATCAAAAACCCCTACAGTGATGATTTTGTAAATATAGCTGGTATGATAGAAGTGCAGGACCTTCATTCTTAGAAAAAAACTGGCCCGAAATAGACGCCTGAAGGAATGGATCATGCCGGGCTAGGGCCAAAATGGCCTTTTTCAGTGCTCCTTTTCTCATCTCTTGACAGTTTTAGGGCTCAAAATGGTTCATAATGAAATCAGAAGACAATCCCAATACTTAACAGAATAGTTTGGTCTCAAAATAACTTAAAAAATACTGAATATTCCAAAAATGTATGATACGGACAGAATTATGAGAATTTAATGAAATCTTGATATTGTATTTCTGTCAATAAGATATAATCTTTTTCCAATTTCACCACCACTATCCTCAATTTTGACTTAATTTAATATACTAATACCACTTTTGAGGTAAATTTTTAAAACCATTGTATATTTGAGGCTTGAGAAAGGGAGGGGGCCTCAGAGGCCCCCATTGCGGCTTTGCGTACTCAAAATTGGTTGCGGCTACAAGGGTTAACCACAACCAGTGGTACAGATACACAAGGTGGGAAAGTCCCCTGAATCGAACACCCTGCAGTAATGTTATGCCAATGGGGTGCAGGGTGGCTGATTCAAGGGAATTACCCAGACTCTCCTACCTTCCTTGTACTGTTTAAGGAGGCCAGTATCATGCTGCATTCATGCAGGCCGTAGAGCTGTGTTGGCAAATGATAGAAATGCCTTTGCTATAGACCTATCAGTGAAGAGATAAAACAGATCAACATACCAAGGGCAGTTACCGCACTCTTCCTTCTTTGGGTTTTCCTGGTGACGTTCAAGTGTGTCTCCATGAGACGTACAAAAGCAGCGGGAGATGAGACATCCTTGAATTGTGAATTTACAGCTGGCTCTCTCGTTTCATCAAACTTTGCAAGTGGCATGTTTTTAAAGGTTCTGTGTCCTTCAAACTTAATCTGAAATTATGAAATATTGCCTTTTTTAACTCTTTATTGACATTATATATGTTCCGATCATCTTCTTCTTCTTAAATTAGTTAATAAAGTGCAAAAATAGACGACGTGCAAGTCTGTCTAGTCCGATATTCTTATTAATTTGAAAAATTACTGCAAACACTGAGGCCGAAGTCCAGAAATTAAGAATAAATTTCACATGTACACACAAAAAGCGAAAATTCATAGTCCAAAATATCCCCTCCTATCTACAGTTTGTCACGTAAAGCAGAGGACAGACGTTTGGCCAGATATCTCAGCAACCAGAAGTCCCACAGTAGAAATACACTAACCTATGGCCTGGTGCAAATTTTTGCATATTTCAGGTGAAGCCAGACTTCTATCTGCTATAAACCACACAAAATGAAGTGTGTATCAATCAGCCTATAGTAGCATATATAATAAGTAGCATATTTTTTTTGTTTTGAGTAGCCATGTCAATAAATCGGATCACCAGTTCATAATATATGAACCCCTGAACAGCCATTTTTTAGCAGTTTAGCGTGACGTGCAAAATTTTACTGATGTAAAACCCTTAGTTTTGATAATAATATATATGCAACATTTTGTCAAAGGCAAGGGTAGCTACTAAATTGCAGCCATGGAGGTTCTGAAACTGCGACTAGCAATTGATTTCTGATACTTTTTGTACACATCAAGGAGTGGCAATCAGAGTGCCGAGTCAAATGAAGCCAAAAAGTTGTCATAAACGAACCCTAACGCACAGCTTCTCGTTTCGTCCAGTCCCACCCAGACATGCTTCTAACAATTCTTCATTACGATAACTTTCCTTTAGAGTGACTCAGTTCATTATCACAAGAAAACATGCCCCTGCACTTTTGTATTTACAGTCGATGCCAAAAACTGTTGATTGTTCCAACCCTAACATTCTGTTCCGACCCTAACATCTTCTGTCTAGCACTTCTGCTTGCCCCGTGCAGCTTTCTGGCCTAAACCATTGATGCTATTTTGCCGCTGGCTACTCAAAAATAGCCTTTGATATGTTTGTTCAGCTTTTAGACTTAAAATATTTATCTCAATAGAGACAGGGAAGCAGGAGAATTCTAAGCCCTAGAAAAAAAATGTAGGGGAAGCCGTAATTGAGGTCACAGCTTAATGCTGAGCTTGTTGGATTTTAATCACTACATAGCTAGCTACATTTTTCAGCAAGATTCAGTGCATGAACAACACTTTTATTTTTCACCTCTTTGTCACGCTCTTATCTGCTCTATGTGTAGCTTAGTTTTTTGTAATATGAATGTCACATTTTTGCTATGTTTTGATGCCGTATTAGTCTAATTTTTCGCCAATTTATGACATTGGCAGTCCAATTTTGCACAATGTTGACATTTGTGATGCAGCCAGTCTGACACACAATGAGTGATGACGTCACAAAAGTGCACTGCAGCGCCACTCCAGACTTAGTTAGTTTTAGTCTATTTTGTGTCAGCAAAACTACAAATGTCATTGTGTTGATTTTTATGGACTGTAGAAACAATGCTTAATTTCTATTCCAACGCCAGATGTGACAAACTGTATATATAAATAAATTTCAAAGAAAGCACATGGCAAAAATAAATTCTGAACTAAACCAACATGCAGATAAGCCACCTGACCGCTGTGAAACGAAGAAATTAAGAAAATGCCAAAGATATCTCTCATGTTTGTTTCCTTAAATTTATTTAGTGATGAATTTATCTTAATATGACATGTCTAAAGTAGGTGCATAAATCTTTATCCAGGTATTTATCAGAGTATCTAGGCCTAATTATGCTCAATAAATTTAATTGATAATCTCTAGACTGTTAACTGAGCAAGAAATATTTTATACACGGGCAGAATTTTTTTGATGAGTCAGGCATACTATAGTTTGTCACGTCCAGCAGAGGACATAGGCCTATCAAATTTTGTGATGTTTTGGTGCCAATTTTGCACAATTAAATGTTGACATTTGACCCTACCAATCTGACACACAATGGGCAGTGACATCAAAAAAGTGCACTGCGGCTCCGACCACTTAGATAGTTGGGGAGGGGGCTATGGACTTTTCCCCGGGACGAACAATTTTTTTCGCATGCGGACGCGCGACAAACTAATTTATTGCAATTTTAACATTACAGTAGCTACCCCAGCTACAGGTGGAAAGTGGAAACAAACTTTTTTTTTCATGTGCTGAAAAAAAAAAATTTTCAGTCTGAAGTGGGAACAAATTTTTTTTTTTCACCAAATGTCCATAGCCCCCCCCCCCCAAAGATCATCTAGTCGGCCCCTGATAGTTCTGGTCAACTTGGTCCGTTGGTGTCAGCAGAGCTGCATGCCAATCGCAACATGCTCAATGCTAGTTTGTCACATTGGGTTGGGACAGAAATTTAGCATTATTTCTACATTCCATAAAAATCAACACATTTTTGGGCCTGGGACAAAGTGTTTCTAATGGGCCCCGCAGGGGTGGACTGGCCCCACAGTTGGCCCTTGGGCAAAATCATTGGCGGGCAGCCATATCGCAATAACAGGATCTTCAATCTAGCATTCTGAATTAATTTGAAAACTATCAATCAATGCAAAAATTAAATTGAAAAGTATGAGAAACACTTGTACATTCCTGCTTTATACAGTTAATTGAAGAAGCATATATTGGCAGATTCAGGAGGGATTTAGGAGGCCCATGCACTTTTAAGCAAACTTTTGAAGGAAAATGTAAGTACTACGAGGAGGGCCAATGAATTTCATCTGAGCCTCTCCCAGTCTACTATATCAGATATGAAACTGGGTGAGAGGCCCCTTGCTTAATTTTTTATTAGCTGGTCAAGCTCTTAATTTATAATAGTTGTGGTATTTTTATAAGGCCTGAAATTATATTTTTATCTCTTTCACATTATTTTTGATAATTGTGTTTTTTTAAGGTTGCTGTTTGGCTCAACTGCATTTCCCATCTACCCATAAAGCCAGTCCGCACCTGGTGGCGCCTCCCACCCCGAAAGCTATTTTAATTCTGTCGCAACCCTTTTTGGCTTCATCATGGGCCCCCCTGATGTCATGGGCCCGGGGCAAATGGTTTGCCCTATGATTAATACGGCCCTGATCATACCCAAACCCCCCAAATAGTGAATTTGTCAGGAAGAATAAGCATGATCCAGCAAGTAAAGATTGATCAGCATACTACAACCTCTTGTGATTTATATAATATAGGCCTACATCGGGGCCTAAATCACCAATAGGGTTTTCAAAACTAATTTTCTGAGATAAAACATGCCTAGAAAGTGCTTGGGATTAATTTTCAGAGCATCTGAAACACCTCAGCTTTAAAGCGCTTCTGGTGTCCCACAGATTTCCGGCTACTACAAGGGCTTCACTCTTCGGGCCTTGGAACTTGAGAGACCCCCAAATAACATGGGCTATTTCGACCACTGGCCCTGGACGGGGGTGTGGGGGTGGCAGCCCCCAAGTTACCAGTTAAAATCTAAAAAATGATGGTTTTCACTTGCCAAATACGTTCATTTTCATGGCCCGCTATGGCATATCGATGGTGAAAGTGCAAAACCTCGTATGTCAAAATTTTGCCATTTTTAGATTTTGGGTGGAATGACTATTTCAATATCCAATACATGTTGTCAATTGGTCACCTTGCCAGTTTGCTGTTTTTTGAAGCTGTAACACACTGGTAACAGAATTATTTCACCAAACCTTGTATGTCGATTTGTTCCAAAAAGTGAAAGTGCAAAACCTCGTAACTCAAATCAGAACTTAGAAGCTCATATTTTGGGATATTTCAACTTTTTTTGAAAAACAATGATTGCAGCACTTTTTTATGGCTCTCAGGAAATTTCCCTATTAAAAAATCTATACCTCCCTATATTTGTTTTAGTGATGTAGGCTATTGAAAAAAATTGTGCATGAAAATTTGAAAAATTGCTATTTTCCTCATTCTTGCTATTGTAGCCACTAATCAAAATTAGCGCTTGTTATTTATTACGGTCAAATCATAATTTTTACTGTATAGCTATAGATTGGAAGTACATTCAATGCTGCAAGTTGCTTGGAAATGTGATAAATGATCGAGTTGAGAGGTTTTGCACTTTCACTAACTTGCAAAAAGTGAAAGTGCAAAACCTTGTAACTCGACATTTTCATTCATATCTGATGGTAGCATCAATGCAGGGGTCAATGACCTATGACAAAAAATTATGCTAAAACAGGGTCTCACTTTCTATAAATCACATAGAGCCTAACTCACATATAAATTAGGACTGTCATCGATACGGCCGAAATCGATGCATCGGAAAAGTTTTCCGAATCGATAACGTATCGATACAATACCTCAAGTATCGATACATTATTTTCACTGCATTTATCGTATTTATTGCGAAATTTTGCGAGAAATCCAGCAGAATTCGCCTTGTTTACGTCAAAACCGCGCCACCATTGCTCCGTTCTCGTCTGAACTCTCGCGAACGAGACAGCGAGATTCAATATGGAGGACGTGGGTGACGCGAATTTTGGATTCTTGCAGTTTTTTACCAAAAACTCAACAATAAAGCTGGATTTTTGCCTTTTCTCGGGTATGTGAAAAAGTATCGATACATTCGATGCATCGGAAAAGTTTTTGCCGATAATCGTATCGGAAAAAAGTCGTTTTCGATGACATCCCTAATATAAATGAACATTACCATAAAAAATTATCTGTGATAGTTTTTTCCAATTTCTGAAAAACAGCTTTTTTTGACTTACGAGGTTTTGCACTTTCACCATCGATATAGTGAATTTTTTCCCTCTGCTTGACGCCCTGGGGGGTTACTCACTAATAGAGGGTGTATATACAGGCGCTGCAGCTGAGTGGATGGTATTGGTTTTTTGGCCTTTTTGGATTAAAATGGTTTTGGTTTTTTGACAATTGTGATTAATTTGGTTCTGGTTTTTGCAACCACAACATGTTTGGTATCGTTATAATCGGCTTGAAACGAGGATTAAAATGGTTTAAGGTGACTCAAGCGTGGTACACTGCACATACTTCTGAGCAGCCTGGTTGCCTAGCAACATAGTGTCACAACTGCTGCAGGCCCTGAAACAGTTGTGACGTTACCATTTTCTGTTCTCTTTTTTTTAACAACATAGCAGCCAGTAATTTGTTATTTAAATGAGATCTAATACAGCTAGAAGCATAATTATTTTTTTATTGAATGCAGTAATATCTGTTCTATGATAGTTTAAAGTTTCAGCTTCTCAGCCTTATCCAAAAAAAATTCTCAGTTAATTTCAGTCAACTGTGTCAAAAATTGTCTTTATTTATTCAAATTGACATTGGCACAGTCATGGTACTGCAGTAAAAAAATGACTCGGTGAATTTTTTTATTTTTTGGCATTTGTTTGACAATAACTTGTTTATGATATATGCAAATTTTTAAAAAAATCTGTATGATCGTTTTCCTAAAATTTGATTACTGCCAAAATTGTTGCATGCAAAATCTGCTATTTATTAGTGCTTTGGTGCCCTTTGAGCTCTTACAGAAACAAGAAATTCTTTAAAAAAAGAATTGTAGGGACCTGAGTGTAGTATTAACAAAAGAAGGAGACGTCTTGTGTGTTTAAGCTGAAGTGTAGAACTGTATATTTTATTGAACCTCTCTTTGAGACGTCGCATAGCAATGCCACTATGCTTAACAACAGTGACGTCACGTCACATGATTATACCACATCTCCCTTCAACTGTTAAAGCTTGAAATGAGATTAGAATGAAACATATTTAAAATACATATTGTAAATTTAGATTATATTAACAAGACTGTAGGTCAGATGACTTGATCTTCCTGTCAGGGCTATTGTGCTTGTGATTGGTCTCCTTGTCATCAAATCTAGACCATCCTTGTTCTCCTTTCTCTTTTTTCTCTTTTTTTTCTCTTTTTATGGACTCTTGCTGGTTGTTGTCTAATCCTGATTTGGCTTATTTGTTTTGCTTGCTGCCCTCTTTTTAACAATTTCTGTAATGTTTGCTCAGCATAGTGATCATACTTCTGTACTTCTCCAAATTTTATTTTTGGAAGACCAGGAGCCAAATCACTTCCATCATTTTTCTGTTGATCTTTATATGTTATAACTGCTCTCTCAGCTTCACCATGATGTCCAATATCTTCTAAGTTTTGGCTGCAAACATGAGTGTTGATGGTGTCATCATCTAGCAAAGTTGATGAGTCACTGTGGACTGAAACTGCTTGACCAACAGATCCAAGATCCAGTACTTCAGCTTCATAGAGTGGAGTCTTAGTATCTGTGTGACAGTTTTGAGTAGTCGTTGTATCTGTGAAAGAGTATTCAATAGGAATGGAAGAGCTTCTATTATTTTTCTGAATTCCAAAATAAGCATCGAATGCCTCTTTCATGTCATTGAAGGATGCCGTGGTCTCTTCAATAGACAGCGTCTCCAGTATACTTTCTGCAGTTTCTCCCATGGCGTAGAGAAGCATGTTGACTTGAAAATTTTGTGGCCTTAGAGTTAGGCCAGAAGTTACAGCAAAACTTTCAAACTGGTGAATCCATTGTGGCCAAGCATCCGCCGGCTTAGGACCACTTTCTTGAATCAGTTGCTCTGGAAAAGGGACTTGCATGGGAACTGCAGGACAGAAGGTGTAGAAACCTTAGGGATTTCAGGTGTAGAAACCTTACAGGTGTAGAAGCCTTAGATATATCAGGTGTAGAAACCTGGACGTCAGCACTAGACAGGTACCACTGTTAGCGTGAGTCGGGAACTGCTGACCGCTTGAGTCTGGAACTACTGCTTGCGGGAGTCAGTAATCCGCTGTTAACCTGGATCAGGCACTGCTCATCGAGTGCTGATAGAGTTGCTAGTGTGAGTCCGCTGTTATTCTGTATCAGGGACTGCAGTTAGCGTGGTTCATAGATCATTGTTTGCTTGGGTCAGTATACCGCTGCCACCATGTAGTATTAACAAAAGAAGGAGACGTCTTATATGTTTAAGCTGAAGTGTAGAACTGTCTATTTAATTGTGCCTCTCTTTGAGACGTCGCATAGCAATGCCACTATGCTTAACAACAGTGACGTCACGTCACATGATTATACCACACTGAGGTTTCTTCAAACACATATTTTATTTTCCAAATGTTCAAATAATGTTTTATGTATGTGTAGTTGCATCTATACCTCCAATGTACCACTGGGAGTGTGTGATATAACAAACCTAATACATGTTACATCATGATTAGGCATGCCTAATTACAGGTGTTATTAACATAGACAGCAAACCAAGCAATGAGAAGCCCTTTTAAATTCTTTGACATGAACATGAAATTTCTATTTCCATTACAACAAACTAATTGTGGCTTGCATAATATTTGGATTATTACACTTTTAGACTGGCCAGTTTGTGAGAAGTTGAATATCTAATGTTCTCATACAGTGTTTTCTTTTATCACTTGTCTCTTGTCATCTCAAATGTTTATACACTTAGGCTATATAATTTTTTGAAGGAAATCTCTATGGGATAATATTATGCTCCAGGTGTGCTTTGGATATGGTCCCCAGTCACTCAACCATGACAGGTCCCAAGGTCATGCAGTGAAGGAGCTACTGAGCATAAAGATGGGCAAATATATACTTGATTTGTAAATTGTAGTCACAGTTACCTTTGCTGTAGCATGAGTATCCTCCTAATATTGGAGGTAAATTTGGAGGGTACTCCTGCTATAGGAAAAGTATATCTGCAAGGCCAACTTCCTAGTGGCCCCCTCCAGAAACTCAAGAAGCTCCACCAATGCAGTACACATAAATTGATGACAAATATCACTTGGCTGATTATTTTTGCCCCTTTAGTTAGGGACCTCCACTGTAAAATCTTTCCTCATTTGGAGCTTATAACACAGATCTGAGATGGTCCCTACAAAAAGTATTTTAACCTTTTTCTTCAAATTTATGGCAAATGTATTGGTGTAAATCCTTGGGAAGACATTTCTGAAGTTTTTGAGTGACAAATGCATGTAATGCTTTATTCTGTGGTACATAACCAAAAACTCAATTTATGACTTTTAAGCAGTCATCAGGAAAAACATGCCGTTACCATGGCAACCAAACGAGTCGGTGAAATATTTTTGTTTTTCATTTTTGAAATGTATGGGACCCATAGAGTACCTGTGCAAAATTTTAGAAAAATCTGTATGATCTAACCACCATGCTTGAGTCACCTTAAAAATCATGAAGATTAAATTAGTTGCCAAAAATTTTATTGAAGGATTAAAATGGTTTGTGGTTTTGGCGTATTTTCCGGATTAAAATGGTTCTGGTTTTCAAAATTTCGGTGGCGCATCCGTATGCAAAAGTCCGCGAAGTACCCCCCCTGCAATAGTGACGTCATCAGGGACAACAGCAGCTTTTAGGGACATAAAAGGCCAGGGGCGTCAGTTACATTTTAAAATGGTGGGGCAAATGGTGGTCACAATGTAATGGCAGATGTCACGGGAAAAATTACAATTTTTTTGGATTCAGAAACATGTATACTTTGGCCAAAAAGTGGTAGGGCAAATGCCCCACCTGCCCCACCTGCCCCACCTACACTGACGCCACTGTAAAACGCCCTTCAGGCAGTTAAGCTGGGGATGCACATAAATGTCCTGTGGAAGCGTGGGACCGGAAGTGAGCGCCGCGCATGGGCAGAGCGGCGCGGGAAACCCACTCTCAATTAGATGTACACCAGAGACTGACAAGAAAGGACCTACTGCTCTTACCACCCATAGAACAGGTATAATTACCGCTTCTACAGTCCCTTTAGTCCAGTAAGGGTTAAATCCCGGGTTTGGGGGGGGGGGGGGGTACTTCGCAGACTTTAGCATAGGGATGCGCCACGGCGAATTTGAAAACCAAAACCATTTTAATCCGAAACCAACGCCAAAACCACAAACCATTTTAATCTTTTAGTAAAAATATTAAAAACCAATTGTAATCTTTATGATTTTTATACCATTGTAATCGTCTTTTCAAGCCGATTCTAATGGTACCAAACATGTTGGGGGTGCAAAATGGGCAACCAAATTAATCTTAATTCATAAAAAACCAATACCATTTTAATCCAAGAAGGCCAAAAAACCTAAACCATCCAGCGGAGCCTCTATATACACCCTTTCAGAGTGAGTAACCCCCCCCCCCCCGGGGGTTAATACTGCTGAATTTCTGTCCCAGTGCAAGACAGGACACACTGTACCTGAACACATCCTTTGACACTTCCAATCTTGGCCGCCAGCACTTTACCAAAACATCTCCCTTTCAGATCTCTCATCCTCTGTCCTCTGATCATAACAAAATAATCATTTTCTGTCTTGGAAAAATGCCAGATCTTTGACCCTTCCATCTCTGTCTTCTAAAGATTTCTGATTGCATTTTCAGTAGGCTTGGCAACGTGACGTCACAATCTCATTGTGATGACGCAACATGATGGAAAGCCTTGTGTGACGTCATAACAGCTCATCTGGCACCTACTGCTGCACTCTACTGATTCTCAGACTGACTCCCATAATTACATGTCCTTCCAAGAGCACATGTTTACATTGACTGCTATTGACTGTCAAATAATAGGCCTAATGTAGGCCTATACATGCATTATAAATGGCCTATAGGCCTAGCATTAGATATGTGGGCAGGAAGTAGGGATTGATAGGGACTGTGCATTAGGGCTATTCCCAGTGATCTCCACAAGTTGACGATCGTTTTTCACTTGCCATGTATTATGGTCATTTTCACGGCCTGCTATATACTCTAGGCTCTGGGGGGGGTCAGAGTGTCCATCTCTCTTTTAGAGCAAAACTTCTTATAATAATGTTCTATATGGTTAGACCTTCAAGAAGTTTGGGTAACACTTCAGGTCAGTGCGCATTTTTTCTGTATAGCCTTTTTAGTAATTGCCGTTGACGTCAAAATTACTGATTTAACAAAATGTGAGTTTCATTGAATAAATCAAGAAAAAGAATTAGTAATTCAATGATAGTGATTTATTTCAATTACAAGAGTGTAACTGACAAGTTTTAAAACAATTTTGGTTCTATAGCAGTAGCACTTCGTGAAAAAAATGCAAAATTTAGCGGAATATCGTCAATAAATTCCTTTCAATTTGAACTTGTGCAAAATTTCGATACTCTCTCAGTCAAAAATTATTATGGGTAGAGCTATCAAATTTTACCCAAAATTTCCTTATGAGGTGTTCTTGGCAGCAATTACTTCCATTTACAGTTTATACACATTAAACACTGCTCCTGGACTGATCTATGTACCAAAATCTGCCCTACCCCAAAGTTCGGATAAATTCCGCAATTTCTCATAAATCAACATTTTCAAAAGTAATAGCCACAAAAGGATGATCTGCTTATGTAGTCATGTTTTATTTATATACAAGTACAATTTACACCAATTATATTATTACTAGCATCACAAAATGAACAAGAATCTGCAGATTCAAAGCCTGGCTGGGCATTTACAAAACATCTGAAATCTGGATTTCATCCTTTGCCAGAATTATGTTGAAGCGATCAACAATTTACTGTTTTTACCATTCATTCAACAGTAAACATAATTTTTTTTGCAATATTTTGGGGAATGGGCTTAATGCTTAATGCTCCATTGAAGGGGTGCTGACCCGCTAGTCATTTCTTGAGGGCTGGAGTTTGGAAAGGGGTGAACGATCCAGTGTGTGTGAGAGTGCATCATATTCACATAATGGATCAGTTGCTGTAAGTTACTTAACTGACTCAATAAATATATCAATAGTAGAAAATAAAACACTTTAATAATTTGTGTGGCAATTTTAGCACAATTTCACCAATAATGATAATTTTGGTGATTGGTGACACGAAATTTATGAAATCATTGAACGATGCGATTTATTTTTAACCTACAAAAATCTCAACTTTGACATTGTCAACCAAACGATTTGTGAAGATGACTAGGCCTATTGTGGATTATTTCATACTTACTTGTATATATTCCTGTTCTAAATTAATTTCATTCATCAACCATAAATAGAGACACTTATTTCGGAGGATATTACACTGATACATATAAAGTCTTGAAGGTCTTCCATGAAATTGTAGGTGCCAGTAGATTTTGGTCATATTCAAGATCCTCTGGCCTTAGGGACCGTTCAGAATTTATGACTGGGGGAGACAATACATGGCTGGTCATGGAATAAGAGTATATATAATGTGTTTTGCTTTGCATGTCGAGCGGGGGGTACTAAAAATCTGCATGAAACTTGAGGGGGGTATAAATTTCTTACGGGAAGTTCCAGCAAAACTCCCACCCCCCCCCCCAGTCATAAATTCTGAATGGTCCCTTAGTGCTTCCAGAGTTTGTGTGTTGTGATGGCTTTTCAATATAATATTTGCATTTTAGGAACTCAAACTCAAATCAGCCGAATATGACACCATCAGAGAGATTCTTCCTTTTTATAGAAATCATGGCTAGTGTATTCAAGAACAGTGCTGCAGGTTTCGCATCAGTCCAAAACATGGTGTATGCGTTATCTTCTCTCATCATACTATTAATTCATGGACCCCTTATGCTACTCCAACTAAACTACTGATTGCCCTTTTATGAAAACTTGCATTGTCTTGCAAGTACATTTTCTATACTCTCTACAAGGTCCTTAGCCTGGTTGCAGGTTCAATTACAGTCACAGAAAAAGAACTGATGTTCTCTTAACATCTTACTGCGTCTATAGAAAACAACTCTTATTTTCCCCTCCCCTCTTTTCTTCATGGATCTTATGCTTAAGCAAAAATCATCAGTTTTGGAAGTGGGGTTATTTCTTTGGCATGTATGCTGAATGTCCTTCAGTGAAGGATCATGAAAAGATCAGAGGCACCAGTAAACAGTATAACAATAATACTACTTTTGATGGTGTTATGCAGTTTGAATGTTTGATTCGCAGTAACATGAGTACACAAGATATCCGGCTGTTGTGCAATTACGAGGACTCCTGGACATCATCATAAAAGATGAACACATTCGGGCTATCTAACAAACTGCTTTTTAGGGAAAAATACTGACTATAATTGCCAACATGCACACTATGAACATTCATTGAACAATAGCAGTGAACCATAGTTACTGAAATGTCTCATTGTGACATTTCACACTACTTCTAAGTTTATTAAAGGCAAAGTGAATGAAATGCCTCAACTAAAAATCTTCATACAAAGAAGTGATCTTTGCATACCACTCCAAGAGCAAAAACAGTAAAGCATGTTTGGTTGTCTTAAATGACAATAATGGGAAGGTCCGCCATAAATTTCATAGCCACATTTCATGCATGGGTATAAGTGTGAAACAATACAATGCCACTGTTGTACTGCTCTATTATACTACTCGCCAATAGTTGGCAAAATGGTATTGAACAGTTTTAAAAATGTTGCAATGCAGAAAGATACCTGAAGGCTCTAAATAGCGAAAAAATGAAACATTTTAATAAACTCATAAAGGAAATTGGCTGCACAATCTGCCCTCACAAGCATGTTTTTCTTTTTCAATTTTTTTAGGCTTTTTAGCGCTGTGACATTTATTTAGAATGGGAGCCCTGCTCATCAAGGAATTGAATCATAGCCTGGATGTAGGTCTTCTGCCATGTCATAGTGTATGGATCAGTCTTATTCAGGGCCTTGTTAACATGAGCGGAAGTACCCTGTCTACAAGTGGACTGCTCTTGCATTGCTACAGATCAGAACATATGCTGTCTTGTGTTGCCACCTAGTGACTAGTGTGCTATTCAGCGAGCTCCTGCGAGCGTCAACCAACTTTCGACCAGAGGAACACACACAATTTTGTCAGGAAGACACCGGGGCTGTTTCTGAGTGTGCTGATGGCCTTGTCTACTTCCTTAGAGAATGTGATTGCAGAGTCTGACTCTGGTATACATCAATGTTGAATAGAAATTTTGTGAATGTGCAATGAAATTGGAACTATTTCTTGGGACAGCAATGCCGTAGCATAGGAAATCAACTTTTGTGCCAGGTGGCAGCAGCATGCAGTTCTCAGTTTCACCAGACTGGGAAGTACCAGTCATTGATAGACATAGTATATCAGGGCTTGTAGATCGATTTAATCCTTCAATATACTAGCATATGACCAATCCAAGAAATGCCCTGGACATACATGTTTTGATATATTTGTCACAGATTCTATCAAATTTGACAGTTGACTATGAAAAGCATTTTCTCAAAATTCACAGTTATTGTTGGGTGTTGTTGGTTCGATAAGTCTCATTCTTATGCATTTTTATCTCATGTCTAACTGCTGAACGCACAAACAGTAACAAGCAATGTATAACAGTTTGTGATCACTGCTATGGTTGTATTCTAATTGGAATTTGTCATGTGACTTTGACATGGGCTCCCACCAGTTTTGTATTTCTTTAATATATGCAAATACTATAAAAGAAAAAATACTTTGCATGCCAGAACATTATCAAGATAACTGTGATGTACGAGGTCAACTATTGCATTTGCACCATATCTGTGTGTTATTTGCAAAATGGCTCTGCTCCTGCAATCTCAGAATTCGAATTGCATACGCTTATAAATATTGTCTATAGAGTATTATTGGTACTCATGCACGTGCTTGTTAACCATGGGGCAAAATGGGGCATTCACCCAGCCCTATGTCGAAAGGGAGCCCATGACAAAGATGACAAAGTTGCTTAAGTAAAAAGGAGCCTATACGGTAAGTGACGCGAGAATGTTCCTTTTCAGCATTGTGAAGTATATTCTATTTTAACTGCTTATAATGTGCCTATAGCATTGATAAATGTGTTTAAGCTTGAGTTTACAAGAGTGACAAATCACTAAAGGTCTCCATTAGTCAGCACCTTTAAAATGGTTAGAAATAATAAGAAATAGAATGTTATATTTAAGATAATAAATTAATTTCTTACCAATTAAACTATAATGTATGTAGATGTATTATATGACTTCCATCTCTTGCACATGTATGCAAAACAACTGTTTCTCCCAGCAAACAAAACCGATTCACTTCATATACTTCTTATTGGAATTGCTTACATGCTGGCTGTGAATTAAAGTTTGTTGTTTCCTCTGCAAAAACATATTGGCGTATAGGAGGGGGGGCAGGGGGGGGGAGGTCGCTGCCACAAAAGTTTGGGAAATTGTAAGATTCGGACAAACGGCAAAAGAATTTGGGCAGATCATTAAATGAAAACTAATGAAAATTAATGATTTCCATGCAATTTCATTTGAATCTGTATTAAATCTAGATCTTGAAATTCGGGCAAATGTCATTCGCCCCCCAAAAGATCGCGCAAGCCATACGTCTACGCAAAAGCTCTGACTCCTCAAAGTTGTATTTCAGCCACAGACATATGTCACATATGGCTCGAACAAATATTGAAATTTTAAGTGAAACATGAAATCCATATTTTGGCACTTGGAATAATAGGCTTACAATAGAGAAAATTTATTCTTCTATTATTTTTTTTTCAACTCCTTTGGCTAACTATGCTACGCCAATGGTCAAGGCCTATAGTTGTAGTAATTGTAGGAAAATATAACATTTGGTTTACATGGGTCATGAAAGGGAGATGGCATGTGAGATTACAGAAAAGGCATGTTTCATTGTCAATATTTTAGTAGACAATGTTTAAGAAATAGATGAAATGACATGTGTCACTTTTTATCTGTTAATGTCCTTATAGCGAGGAAGGTATGTAAAAAAATAGTGCATTTATACATAGAAGCATGAAACTTAGCACACACTTAAAAAACATCTATCTATACAAACACATTTGGATAGGGAGCCACCTCAGATTTAGCATAGGTGGCTACTGGCAGCCATTTTCTAAAATGGCGGTCAAATCTTCCATTTTGCTGCTTTCTGTGTAGTTCCTACAAATAGAATATATGTAAATATTGTTTTTTATTGCTTACCTAACTATTCAGTACATTACTATAACATTTTTTGGTAGCCCTGGTCCATTTTTAGGATTGTTGGAATCCTTTTTGTTAGAAATATTGATTCAAACACTGGATTTCGCGGTTACGGATGGTTACACCAATTCTCTTTAAATCTCAAAATGAATTACATATTTGAATTCCTTGTAAGAAGAGCTTTCAAATGAGTACCCGCATCAATGGGTTTTGTAAAGTTGGTGCGACAATGGAAAAAATGAAAATAAAATGATTTTTGAAGATTTTGTTTCTTTAATTTCGACAAAAATTCAGGGAAACTAATGATGCGACCATTCATTCGAAAGCTCTTCTTACAAGGAATTCAAATATGTAGTCAGTTTTAAAATAAATTGAGATTCCATGAAACTATGGGAAACCGCGAAGATGATACATTTACTTCAACAATTCTAACAAAATGGACCCTGACCTCCCTAAAATTCCTCAGTTCAATCCAAAAATCACTTGATAATGTTCTTTAGATCTGTAGAAGGAATAATGAGCACTGTTTCCATACTTTAATACTTTAGGCACTTCACAGAAAGCAGGAAAATGAGAAAATTGTGGCTCCCTATCTAAATATTTTCTTGAAGACCTTTTTGCAATGCATTCGTGGCGTCACCTCATTAGTTTAGTTTAGTTTAGTTTAGTTTATTACTGGATGCAGGAAGAATGAGGAAGATCCTATTTATCCAGCTCCTGGGCTGTGTGTATAATGGCCCGGCGAGTGCAGCAAAATACAAAAATAAATGTATAAATATTATACAGTTATCGCACAGCACCGAGTGCAATATTATACAGTTATCGCACAGCACCGAGTGCAATATCAGTTTTTATGGCACCGAGGTGACTAATATTGCACGAGGGCGCAGCCCGAGTGCAATATTAGTCACCGAGGTGCCATAAAAACTGATATTGCACGAGGTGATGTGCAATAACTGTTATATCATATGGTTTTTTGTGGTAAAAGCAGAGAAAAGGGCTGGAATTCCTTGTCTAAAATCGTTTTGTGTTTCTTCTGAACCGCCTGTTTAAAATGTATTGCGTCAAAAGTCAATGACTATTTCACTCACAAATTTTTTTTTTACACTATTGGAATCCAAAAATGATATAATTGATCATGGATTTTTTTCAGATTTTTTTCTTAAACTTTATAGCAGACTTTCGACCTTTAAATACAACAAAGTCACTGAAAAATCGGCAAAAAAGCCGTTTTTCGGCCACTTAATGCTCTATTCTGAAGCAAAAAATAATATAATCAGAACAAAAAGTTGATATCCATGTAGCCCTTTAACAGGCGCATCTTTTGCCGTCAAAGCCATCTTCCTATCTTCCTCCGTTGCCGCGCAATAAATGTTTTAGTAAAATTGAAAAACACAAAGTTCTTGTCAGGTTGTGGCTGCAGCAGCATCAAAATATGGTGCTTCCTCTCAGGTCCGTCCAATCTTTCACATGTTAAAATGAGCGTGCAATATAATGCGTGCAATATCGTAGAATATTGCACGGCTATAGGCCAATGAGAAGCGAGTATTTCCGCTAGCCATATGATATCAGTTTTTATGGCACCGAGGTGACTAATATTGCACGAGGGCGCAGCCCGAGTGCAATATTAGTCACCCAGGTGCCATAAAAACTGATATTGCACGAGGTGATGTGCAATAACTGTTATATATCATATGGTTTATTTGGCAAATGCTTAGAAAAGTACTGGGATTTTGATGTCCAAACTCTTTTTGTGTTTCTTTTGACCTGTGTATTTAAAATGTATCTCATCAGAAATGAATAAGTATTTCACTCACAAGAAAAATATTCACATTTTTGAAATCCAAAAATTATATACTTGATGATGGATTTAATTTTCGATTTATTATCGTTTTCATAGCTACGTGTTTTTCAAGTTTGCAATTTGCTTCATTCCAAAGCTGTGATGTCAGGGATTTAGTACAATAATTTTGTTTATTACAAGCACAGATTTCAGGAAACTGACATATGGATGATGTATGTTTCACTTGTTCAGCTTGCCCTGGCTGGAAGATAATTAAATAATTGTAACTGAAACAAACAGACTACTTAGCCTCAAAGGAAAACTTTGCAATTACTGACAAAAAAATTGTTTGAAATTGTTTGTTTGGAAAACAATGAG
Source organism: Platynereis dumerilii (assembly GCA_026936325.1). Lineage (NCBI taxonomy): Eukaryota > Metazoa > Annelida > Polychaeta > Phyllodocida > Nereididae > Platynereis > Platynereis dumerilii. The sequence continues at coordinate 747,830 of JAPTHN010000104.1, read as the reverse complement.
GTGCAACACTCAGCTTAGACATACGCTGTTTGTTGTGGTTGTTCACAAATAGTAACATTGCCTGACAGTTTTAAATTCCTTTGTCATTAACTGTGATGTCAAACTCTGAACTGATATGTCACAGATTGAAGATTAGACCAATCACATTGACAGATACCCTCTGATGTCACGGTTTAGCTGCAAAACGAAGATTTCAAAAAACATGCAGCTATGAAAACGATAATAAAAAAAAAACTTTCTAGCAGACTTTAGACCTCTAAACACAACAAAATCAACAAAAAAATCGGCAAAAATGCTGTTTTACGGCCACTTAATGCTTTATTCTGATAAAAAAATATATATAAGCAGTACAAAAACTTGATATCCGACTAGCCCTTTAATAGACGCATCTTTTGCCGCAAACAGCATCTTCCTATCTGCTTCCGTTGCCGTGCAGTGCAATTTTTTGTAAAATTGAAAAACACACTTTTGTTGTTTGCTTGTGGCTGCAGCAGCATCAAAATATGGTGCTTCCTCTCAGGTCCGTCTGATCTTTACCATGTTAAAATGAGCGTGCAATAACATTCGTGCAATATCGTAGAATATTGCACGGCTGTCTACCAATGAGCAGCGAGTATTCTCGCTTGTCATATGATATATAAATATATAAATATATGTACAGTGTCTATATACAGTCTATGTACAGTGTCTATATACAGTCTCTATATATACAAGAAATTAATTTAAATATCACAGTTGGAGAAGTTGAGTTTTCTGGCCGCCAGTGCTGCCAAGGTAAGAAGTCAAGTTATAGCCAGTGTGCTGCCGAAATGGAAAAGTCGAGTTTATAGGCCGCAAGTGCTGCCGAGGTATTGCGAAGTTGAAGCTGGGGGTGGGGCTTATTTTTAGTAAGGGAAAATGTATTTTGTTGGATGGTCAACCCAGAATTTGTCCAGTTTGTTCTTGAAGGAACTTGTAGATGGTGCATTGACTACGTCGTTAGGTAGGCTGTTCCAGTCTTTCGTTACTCGATGTCTGAAGGAGTTTTTTCTGATATTCAGCTTTACTCCTCCCTCCCCGTAGAGTTTGTAGTCGTGGCCTCGGAGTCCAGATGTGTTAAGTGGCAGATTTATGCTGGCATTTTTGTCTCACTTTTCCGTCATGATTTTGTAAGTTTCGATCATGTCGCCTCGTTTTCGTCGATATAGTAGTGTGGGCAGGTTTAGACACTTCAGCCTTTCTGTATAACTGAGCTGCTTCATTCCGTTTGCCTGTTTTGTTGCTCTCCGTTGCACAGCTTCAATTTTCTAAATGTCTTTCACTAGGTGGGGGCTCCAGATCGACTGAGCATACTCTAGGTGACTTCTCACTAATGAAGTGTACAGAGGCACAAAGATTTCAGATGTAAGGTTGTCGAAGGTCCTTCGGATTATGCCCATATTTCTGGAGGCCTTTTTAACGCATTCATCTATGTGCTTGTCGAAACGGAGATTGTTGTCGAAGTTGACTCCCAGGTCCTTTACTGTAATGGCTGACGGGATTTCTCGTATGTCGTTTTCCCCTGAGCGTGAGAATCTATTTGCCGGTGTGGTTATAAGCTGTTGCTGGTCTAATGTTATGGGCCGCAAGTGCTGCCCTTGTTGTGAGTTTGTTGTGAGCCGCAAGTGCTGCCTCGTGTGTGTAATTGGCCGCAAGTGCTGCCGATGTGAGTTTTCTTTGTGGGAGAATTCAATGTGTTTCCATTTGTCGGGATTGAAACTAAGGAGCCAGTCCTTCGACCAGTCAGAGAGGGTGTTTAGATCCTCTTGCAGTACTTCAGAACGGTGTCCTTGATGATTGATATTGAAGATTTTCGTATCGTCGGCAAATAAATGTTTACATGACGCAATAAATGTTTACATGACGCCATTAAAAAAGTCGCAAATCTATCAAAAACGGCAAGTTTTGGTAAGTTTTTTGTTACATTTTGTTGAAATGATGCTATGGAAACCAATCGGCTGGGGCGTGGGGGAGGCAGCCGCCACGTTAACCACTGAAAAAACGATCGTTTTCACTTGACAAATATGGTCATTTTCACGGCCCGCTATAGTGAATTTTTTCCATTTAAATAATTAGAGCGCTTCAAATGTACTCCCCTTTGCGCTGCAGATTGATAAAATTTTTACTCAAGTGATTGTTGTACATTCTTCGGTCGCTGAACAGAAGGTAATGAGGCAGCATCGAATATCAACAGACAATTTGGATCTGATAAAATCTGAGAGTTTATTGATGGGACTACAGGAAAAAGTCATGCGCGTTTTGGGCAATTTTAAATTTGAAAACTGTCTTCTAAAATAGTTTCTTCTGTATAAGTTTTTGAGAATTTACTGCTAATTTCACAGCTCCATACTCTCCAAGGTCGTCTTGCTCACTCTTCAGGCTCCTCAGGGTCGGCACCATCTCCACCAGAACATTCACCACCTGAATCTGAAGCTGAATCTGAAGCTGAACCTGAATCTTCTTCTGGTTTCGCCTTTTTCGCCTTGTCAGCTATCAAGAACTTATTTCCTGTGACTTTTCCTTTTGCTTTTAATTTGTCCTTTGCAACGCGTACCTTGCGATCAGCACTGCTGGAGCTCTTGACGTCAGCTTTCCTGCCAGTGCCAACTTTTTTAATGACCATTTTCTTGAAGCAGTGTGGAAAGAAAGAAAAGTAACTGCTCTGAGAGTGTGTGCAAACTGCACCTGTGTGTGTGTGTTTGATGACTGCACCAGTGTGTGTGTGTGTGTGTGTGCGTGTGTGTGTGTGTATGTGCAAACTGCACCTGTGTGTGTGTGCAGACTGCACCTTTTTGAGAATGGTTTTATTATTGAAAAACGAGGCTCAAATCTGTGGGGATCTATGGCTGAGAGCTGACGTTTCCATGGCCATGCCATCTTCTTCTTCTTCTTCTGTTACGCTCTTCCGTCTTTCGACATAGCGCGGCACACCACAACCTGTCAAATGCTTCTATTTTTAGCTAACTGTTCATGATCAAAACATTCATATATATGTGTAATTATTCCTACCATTACCATTTACAACTGTAACATTAAATTTTATACCTATTGCTTATCAAGATCTTATTTGTCCACTAATTTCAGCCAGGTCTGTTTCTGCCCTCCCCCCGGTTTCTGAACATACTTTCTTGCTTCCCTTAGCGCTCCCTTAGCTGGGGTTTCTTCCAGTAGTCTCAATAAATGTCCATATCACTGTAATCTTCTTTCTTTAACACTCTTACTCCATGGATTGAACTTGGTTCTTCTGTATAATTCTTCGATTGATATCCTATCTTGCCATGTTATTTCTAAGATCTTTCGCAGCAATTTTTCTTTGAAATACGTCAACATCGTTTTCTATTTGTTTAGTTACTGTCCATAACTCACAGTTGTATAAAAATATGCTTTCTACGTGACTACGGAAAAGTCTGATTTTAACCTTTTCTTCAATTGGTTATAAGCTGCTACGGCTAAAATTCTCCTTCTGTTAATGTCATTTCTTGTGTCTAGAAGGCTTCCTAAGTATTTACATTTTTTCCAGCTTTCATCTTCTCCCCTTTTAACTTCAGATTCTTCTGTTTTACCGTCATTCACATGTAAATTTTTCTCGTTTAAAATGCCTGGGACTGTTTTCTGATATCTTCAATTCTTTCTTTATCATTCATTATTCATGCTGTATCATCTGCGTATTGTTGATCAATTATCAATAGTCTACTGCTGTATTTTGTATATCTGTGATCTTCAATGTGTGGTGGTATCATGATTCCTTGCGTTGATTTCAGAGCTTCGGCTGAATATATAATGAAGAAGATTGGACACAGAGCTTCGGCTGAATATATAATGAAGAAGATTGGACACAGAGCTTCGGCTGAATATATAATGAAGAAGATTGGACACAGAGCTTCGGCTGAATATATAATGAAGAAGATTGGACACAGAGCTTCGGCTGAATATATAATGAAGAAGATTGGACACAGAGCTTCGGCTGAATATATAATGAAGAAGATTGGACACAGAGCTTCGGCTGAATATATAATGAAGAAGATTGGACACAGAGCTTCGGCTGAATATATAATGAAGAAGATTGGACACAGAGCTTCGGCTGAATATATAATGAAGAAGATTGGACACAGAGCTTCGGCTGAATATATAATGAAGAAGATTGGACACAGAGCTTCGGCTGAATATATAATGAAGAAGATTGGACACAGAGCTTCGGCTGAATATATAATGAAGAAGATTGGACACAGAGCTTCGGCTGAATATATAATGAAGAAGATTGGACACAGACAATCACTCTGTGGTACTCCCACATTTGTGACAATCTCTTCTCCTAAAGTTTTCCCTATTCTGACTCTCAGCTTGACGTCTTCAATCATTTAGTATTTCTTTCAAAGTTTTCGTCAGTTCAGTTCTCCTAACTGTATCGAATGCTTTTGACATGTCCAACATAAGTAGAATAATTGAATAATCTTGCGATGATTTCTGCTAGTATTTTGAAGCTGAAAACTAGTTCTGCTGGTATTTTCTCTAGAAACTTGTTTATACATCTCTCCAACATACAAATCGCCAGAATTTTCCTCAGAATTGATAGTAAGATGATTGGCCTAAGATTCCCTGGGGGACCTGCTTTTTTTCCTGCTTTTTGTAGTGGAACGAGAACGCCTTCTTTTAATTCCTTTGGATACATTCCTGTTGTTGCAGCATGATTGTATATCTCAGCTATCTCTTCATATATTTCTTCTGGACTGTATTTAATAAATTTTCCGTAAATTTCATCAGTCCCAGCACTTTTTCCAGCACTTAGTTAATCTTTAACAGTTTCTTTGATTTCTTCTTTACTAAATTTTACGGCCATCTCTTTCGGATCAATATTTTCTATCTCTTCTTCCATAACTTTGGTAAACATCTCTTGGAAAAAATTTGTAACAATTCTTGTCACCTAGTGACTACTAAGTTTTTACTTCTTCTTCTTCATTTATGCTCTTCTGTCCTTTTCAGAACATAGCGTGGTTCATATCAACCATGACTTTTTAAGCCGAAGCTATAACTACAGTCGTCATCATCTACCTCGTGAACAGAATTTAAACACTAGGGCCGCCACTGTACATTGATCATGACGTCATAGGTACGCACAAGCAGATTCTCTGTTTACGTCACGAAGCAAATGGCTGCACATGTGAAGAATTGTCAAATACCGCCGAAAATCGGTGAAAAAACATCGCGAAACATCGCGAAAATTTGATACGAACTTATAAACAGCCACCACATGCATTAAAAAAAATCAAATTGTATGACGCCAAACTGTTATACATGTATATATATTTTTTTTTGGCCTCAATTCCATGTCTAACATCCCTGGACTAATATGTCACTCTTGAATGAAGCATAGTAAAGAGATGACTATCTTGACAAAAAATCATACATCGATTACCATTTTTGGCCAGCTCTGGTTGCCATGGATACATTATAATCAAGTGGCTCCATATCTAATATTCATCTGTGTCATTTTACCTGCCTCCGTGTGGAAATTACCTAGTCTGTGCAGTTCTGCCACCCTTTACCAAGGTGTCATGGTAAGGCAGATTATCCAGTGACACTTTTTCTCAATATGTCATTGGTTACCATAGCAACCATCGGCAAGTTTGACTATTTTAACAAAATTCCATTTTATGATTTTTCCCAAGTAATGTGAGAACATATCAAGGGGAAAACAACATGTAACATTCCTTTTTTTGGGTTATTCCATCATAAATAGGCTTAAAAGTGATGCATTTTTGGTGACCCCCTGGTTGCCATGGAAACGCAAAATTGGGATGGCTCCAGGTCTGAAATTAAAGGTCTTGGTCTGTTCTACCCCTGTACCAAATTTCATAGGTGTAAGTCAAAATGCAGTATTCCATGTTATTTTGTCACGGATCATCCCCACTACATGTAAGTGAAGGAATTTTGTTCATAGGACTTCTGGTTGCTGAGATATCAGCAAAAACGAGTGTTCGCGAGTGATGTGACGTTGCCTGCAGCTTCTGCTTCTTACAATCGTCTGTTTCCTTGCCGGCAGGCAGTTTTTCCTATCTCCGATGATTTCTCTTTCAATCTGCCAAGTAAACCAACGAAACTTCTCCTGAGTCATTATTAGCCCCTTACCACAAGACAGGGTTATATTTCGGACTTACCAAGTGTCCGTTTCTTCTGATTCAAGCCATTTTATGTCACTCCCTATCGCGCACAACCTTCCTCATCTGTCATTTCTCAAAACTGGACGATCGGCCAATTTCCTTTCTTGACGTCACTTCTTCTTCTTCTTCTTCTTCTGAAGTATGTTCCTCCTTTATTGCAGGAGAACCCTACCAGCTGTAGGTATTAAGTCATTCAAGAATCAGAGGAGGCCTTTTTCTGACCCTTAGGTCACTATCCAGTTCATAGAGATCACTGTCACTATCACATTGCGTGGATTCCCGTGAGGTGGCAGCACCAGTAGGCTAGTGATGAAGTTCAATGCATCCACACTAGAGCTCTATGCCGATCAAACTGGCCTGGTAAACGATTATCATGGCAATCAATCAGGCCTATCAATGACAGTGGCTATCAATGACAATGGCAATCAATGACGATGGCAATCAATGTCCATTCTGCAACAGAGACATATCCAGCCCCTGTCACAGTAGGCCCTAAAATTTTATTTAACATACCAGATTATTCCAATTTTAACCAGTGTTTATTTTCCAGCTGAGGCTTTACATGCTTTGCATGGTATTTTTTCAATTTATTCAGGAAGAATGAAATTCTCCCTGAAATAGCGAGGAGTCACCCAACGCCGCCGGCTTCAATAGTTTTCAGCTGTTTTTTCTACTGTGGGGCTGCTTGAAAGTTGATGTCTTTTGAAAAATATGAGTCTGGGCTTTCAAAATTCAAAATGGCATTTGTTGCTAAGGGTTAGAAAAAGGCCTCCTCTGATTCTTGAATTTCTCTTCTTTCAGTGCCTTCAATTGTTACAAATATTAGCAGAAAACGTTCACAAAGTCTTTACTGCTTTCGACAGCACACTTTCATGTTGCAAGACCTGAATTATATCATGAAGTCAGTATAAAAACATCTGGTGATTTTTGTTGACATTACGTCATGATGAACATAGTTTTTATGGGAGGGATGGGCCCATGTCTTTTGACCAAAGATTACGTCAAGATTACGTTCTGACTTGCCCTTTGGATGTTTCGATTGGTAGTCACTAGGTGGTGTAAAAACTTAATAATAGTATGTTGGCGACGTTCATCATGACGTAATGTCAACAAAAATCAGCAGATGGTCCAGTGCCGTGAGTTGGTAAAATTTCAGTTTTGGGCCAATATGCACTTACATTTTAGGTCATATATCAGCTCAATAAAGGAATTTATGCCGGTATTATGGATCAAATGATAGGCGAATATCCTCTTTGATGTAAATAGCAGCAATTGCATCCATATGTCACTGGTCTTGAGATAATGAGTGATCAATGATTGCTGTTAGTGAAATTTTTGGTGTCCCGCCTGGACACTGCATGAACAATTTTTGCATACAACTTTCAAATACAGGAAAAGGGATGAATTTAGGATCAAAATTGCAATGCATTACTGTTCCCTGATTAGGTGGGCATCTTGTGAATCCAGCAAAATGGCAATTGGATGTTTCTATATTTTTTTAATACACCTTTTGTAATCCTCAGTTGGTGTGTCCCTGGTGAAGCTTAAAAGTGCAATGTGATTTTTGATGCCACAGAAAAACCACTGATCGAAACATTTTCGGAAAATTTGATATACCAATGCATTGCTCATGACATTGGCTTTCCATTGGTATATACAATATGGTTTTTAGTAAATCCTATCATGGTATAATGGCCCTGTGTTTATGGCTGACAAAAAGTGCAAAGCTTGCTTTCGCCATTACCTGCTAATTACACCATAAAAGGTATGAGAAGGCAAATAATGAAAAATCTATTTTTTGTTTGTTTTAAGAATATTATTCAACAAAATGTGTGCAAGTTTCATAGTGATATCTTAAAACGTCTTTGTTGCAGAGGTATTTGAAGAAACAAAGTTTTGTTTTGAATAAACTGCATTTCAAATTAGTTTTTTTCTTCACATTCATGTTTAAATTTACCAGCATAATGTGGCACAGACGTCACAAAAATGCATATATACAACCTCAAATTTTTGGATTTGGAATCTAATAACACATAGGAAGCATATCAGTGATTATTGATTTTTTGGTGAATTTCACCAGAAGTTCCAAATTTTACCAACTTGTGGCATTGGTCCAGATGTTTTTATACTGACGTCATGACATAATTCAGGTCTTGCAACGTGAAAGTGTACTGTTGAAATCAGTAAAGATTTTGTGAACGTTTTCTGCTAATATTTGTAACAATTGAAGGCACTGAAAAAAGAGAAATTCAAGAAACAGTGGAGGCCTTTTTCTGACCCTTAGCAACAAATGCCATTTTGAATTTTGAAAGCCCAAACTCATATTTTTCAAAAGACATCAACTTTCAAGCAGCCCCACAGTAGAAAAAACCGCTGAAAACTATTGAAGCCGGCGGCGTTGGGTGACTCCTCGCTATTTCAGGGAGAATTTCATTCTCCTTGAATAAATTGAAAAAAGTCGTGGTTGATATGAACCGCGCTATGTTCTGAAAAGGACAGAAGAGTGTTAAGAAGAAGAAGAAGTAAAAACTTAGTAGTCACTAGGCGGCGTAGCCATGTAAACGTCAGCTCTCAGCCATAGATCCTCACAGATTTAAGCCTCATTTTTCAATAATAAAAACATTCTCCACACACACAGGTGCAGTCTTCAAACACTCTTCAAGCAGTTACTTTTCTTTCTTTCCACACTACTTCAACAAGATGGTCATGGTCGCTAGAAGAGTTGGTAGGTCGACTGCTGCAAAAGCAAAAGCTGCCAAGGTGCAAAAGGAGGATGGCAAGAAGGGGACATCAAAGGGGAAGTGAGCAAGATGACCTTGGAGGGGACCTATGGACTCATGTGAAATTAGCAGTAAATTCTCAAAAATTTATACAGAAGAAACTATTTTAGAAGACTGTTTTCAAACAAAAAATTTACCAAAACGTGCATGACTTTGTATTCCATCAAATAAACTCTCAGATTTTATCAAATCCAAATTGTCTGTTAATATTCGATGCTGCCTTATTACCTTCAGCGAAAGAAGTTACAAGAATGTGTTGCAATCACTTGGGTAAAAACGTTGTCGAGGGTATAATTCACTTTAGCGGGCCTTATCACCATATTTGGAGAACAATGATTTTGTGACGTCATTCATTTTTAACCACGACGAAATGTTTACATGACGCCATCAACACATGACGACGATCTTATTTTGGAGAAGCAACAAACTACAAAATATTGTAAGTTTTAGTCTGTTTTTAGTTACTGCTTGTTGAAGTAATACCATGGAAACAAATTGGCGGGGGTAGTGGGGGCGGTAGCCCCCACGTTAACCACTAAAAAACAATGGTTTCCAGTTGCCAAATATGGTCATTTTCACCGCCCGCTATAGTGAATTTTTGCCGTTGTCGATCCCCAGTGCAAAAGCGAGTACATTTGGAGCGCGCCCTCCAAATATGCTCCCTTGTATAAAGTATAGACATTTTTGCAGTACATTGGATACATTTTGAGTGCTGCAAATGTACTTTTTTTTTTGCTATGGGCACCGGACGTTGGGCGGATAGATCATTTCTGGGCTATAACTATTGAGAGAACGTGCATGAAATTTGGTGCACATGTGGCCTATATGATTAGTTGTGCCTTTTGAAGGTGTGATTGATGGATATTTGTTACTACACTCTTTTTGAGGACTCTTTTTTAGGACTCTTTTTAAGATTACGGCTGAAAAAGGCTCTGTGACTTTTTCAATATATTTTTTGTTTCTGAAGTGCAGCAGTATGAACTATTTGCCACACAGTGGCTCCACCTCAGTGCTAATCTGAACTCCATGTGCTGTAAGAGGCAGTCAGCAAATTGCTTTCACACTGAGTCATTTCCTGAGCTAATAACAACTTGAAACTTGGAACTACTTTTTGAATTATTGAGAAAAAATATAAAAGATTATTATGTTTGTTTCTAAGCCTCGACTATTGCATGTAAATGCATGAAATTTGGTACAAATTAAGCCTAATCCTATATGGTCTAGTTGTGCCTTTTTATAGTGTCCTTGGTGAATATTTTGTATTTTCTGAAACATTGAGAAAAAATATAAACTTTTTTTTTTGTTTCTTGGTTAGGAATCAGCACCAATTTTATGTAAATTTGCTGCACATATAGCTGCCCTCCCAAACCCCTCCCCCAAGAGTTTTTGAATGGTCAAAAAATATTGATTCTAAGTCTCATTTTTGGAAAATCATGTGTTTTTCAGGGCTCGTCAATGGGGATTTGCGTGATTAACTTCAATTGAAATGTGCCACCTCTAAATATTAATGGAATGAGCTGAAATTTTACACACATACTCTCATAAACCAACCTCACCTGCAAAAAAAAAGTTAGGGTTGATCCACAAAGCGCCAGTCCCACTTTAACCCATGACCGCCAAATTCCGCACTGTGTCCTGAAAAAATTGGTTAACTTCCTTTTTTCCAATTTCAAAGAAAAAAAATGTCCGAGATAAAAAAAATTACGGCATTATAATAATAATAATGATAATTTCTTTATTTATAGTGTCACAAAAATGAAATTTCTCAGTAACACTTTACATAAATGATAAAATTTGAAAAGATGAGATAAAATATAGAAATGTAAACATCAAAACAGAATCGATAAAACAGAAATAATGAATAAGTCTAATTTAGACCAGCACATAATAAATACATCAAACATTGTCAAATTCTAAAAATAAGTGAGTTTTGAGTTTCATTTTAAAATCATCAAAGTTATCACAAAGTCTTATATTGTCTGGCAAATTGTTCCATATTTGGGGTGCAGCAGAATAAAATGGTCGAGTGCCCAGTGTCTTCGTCTTGCATCTTGGGACTTTAAGCAACCGTTTCTGGGCTGACCGCAGGGTCCTTGTTGGATTGTGAAGCTCCACCATTTCACACTGATAGTCTGGAGCAAGCCTGTGAACACACTTAAATGCATACAGTCCAATTTTAAATACAATCCTTTGAGAGACAGGCAGCCAACAGCGGGGTGACATGATCATACTTCCTACCCCCACAAATAACTTTGGCAGCACAATTCTGTAAAGCTTAGAGTTTCTTGATAACATACTTGTGGGATCCATATAACAAGGCATTACAATAGTCAATATTAGAAGTGATAAAGGCATGAACCAGTTTTTCAGTAGCAGATTTGCTCAAATATTTTCTGATTTGTCTAATCTTTTTTAGCTGATGGTATCCATTCTTGCAAATTCTTTTCACGTGATCTGTCATGTGCAGGTGCTGGTCGAAAATTACTCCCAGATTGCAAACAGAGGTGGAAGGAGTAATGATGGTATGGTCTCCAGAATTCAGTCTTTGCATCATTAATCTTCAAATGATGAGTTAACATCCATGCACGAACTTCAGATATACACTGCTTGATCTTCTGCAAGGCATCCTCTTCAACTTCTGATAAGCCTGGATTATAGGAGAGGTATAGTTGATGGTCGTCAGCATAGCCACCTACTTTCACACTTGAAAGATGTTTCTTGATGATGTCATAAAGTGAGCTGAGGTAGCTAAGAAATACCACTGGACCAGTGCAGCTTCTTGTGGGACTCCATATTTAAGCTATAAGAGTTTGCGATGTTGAAATTTCATTGTTGACTCGTACTCTTTGGCTTCTGTCACTCAAGTATGTCTGAAACCAGTTCAGTACATCACCACCTATGTTCAGCCTCTTTGTAAATATGTTGGTTAGAACTTCAAGATTAACAGTGTCAAATGCGGATGACAAATCAAGAAGGATCAATACAGACACTTTCTGCTGGTCCATGTCATTCATAATATCAGCATGAATTTTCAATAACAGAGTCTCAGTGCTATGTCACTTTTTATAAGCAGAATTAGCACTAGATGACATTCCAGTCCTTTCCAGGTAGCCGTTGTATTGATTCAGACTGGCATTTTCGATGATTTTTGATAGAAATGGCAAATTGCTGACTGATCTAAAATTCTTGAGTGTTGGTTCCACCCTGGCTTTTTAAGAGTGGTGAGATGATGGGACACTTCCAGCATGACGGAAATTCTCCTTGCCTCAGTGAAGTATTGATGATATCTGTTATCGGAGTGATGAGAACATCTGTACATTGCTTGAGAAGAGTTGTCGGTATTGGATCTAGAATACATGATGACGACTTTGACTCACCAATTAGCCTCCTGACCTCCTCTGTTGTCAATGGCCGGAACGATGTAAATTGTTTATCAGACATCACTGACAGTTCTTCATCCATCATTGTAATCCCTTTGTTATCAATTGCATCTTTAATATCATCCATGATTTTGTCAATCTTCTCAATGAAATATTTAGAGAACTGCTCACTGACATCAAGGTCATTGACCCCATCAGGGTAAATTGCAGCTCTTTCGCCATCTGGGAGTCTCTTCACTCATTTGAACAGTTTGTGTTGGTCTTTGTCGCATTTCTCAACTTCAGTGCTGTAATAGGATGACTTAGCGACCTTAAACATATCAATGTATTGTGATCGTAGATGTTTAAAATTATCATAATCCTCAGCTGTTCTGGAAACGAGCCATTTTTTCTCCATTGCTCGTTTCTGTCTCTTCACTGCTTTCAATTCTTGGTTGTACCAAGGAGAATCACTTTTAACTTTATTGTCTTTTTAAAATTTCTGACACATGGAGGCCATTTCAAGAATGTTGTTATCATGAAGGTGGAATAGCTCACTGTCCGTCAAGTCTGCTTTGAATCAAACCAAGTGAATATTTTTGAGTCTAATGCAAGTTATGTCCTTAGTTGATGTGGTCTCTTTACTGAGACTAATTTGTGTTCGTATAAAACAGTGATCAGAGATGTAAGATCGAGTTTCTGGGGGATTGACAATGAGGTTGTCATTGGTAATAAGTGTAATGGAGTAATCACCACTAGGGGCGCTGCTGTCTTCTGGGTGAATGACGTCACGGCAACGATGCAATGACATAACGGCTATAATGTAATGACGTCATCGTAATAAAGAAACTTTTACATATATGTGACCTGCTCCACCAAAATGGGTTCAAAGTCGGCCCCTTTTCATATTTAATTGTGAAATTGACTTTATTCTACTGGAAATGGCAGAATTTTCCTCAGAATTGACAGTAAGACGATTGGCCTAAGATTCCCTGGGGGACCTGCTTTTTTTCCAGGTTTTTGTAAAGGAACGAGAACGCCTTCTTTTAATTCCTTTAGATACATTCCTGTTGTTGCAGCATGATTGTATATCTCTTCATATATTTCTTCTGGACTGTATTTAATAAATTTTCCATAAATTTCATCAGTCCCAGCACTTTTTCCAGCACTTAGTTAATCTTTTAACAGTTTCTTTGATTTCTTCTTTACTAAATTTTACGGCCATCTCTTCTTCCATAACTTTGGTAAACATCTCTTGGAAAAAATTTGTAACAATTCTTGTCACCTAGTGACTACTAAGTTTTTACTTCTTCTTCTTCTTTTACGCTCTTCTGTCCTTTTCAGAACATATCAACCATGACTTTTTTCAATTTATTCAGGGAGAATGAAATTCTCCCTGAAATAGCGAGGAGTCACCCTACGCCGCTGGCTTCAATAGTTTTCAGCTGTTTTTTCTACTGTGGGCTGCTGGAAAGTTGATGTCATGTGAAAAATATAAGTCTTGGCTTTCAAAATTCAAAATGTCATTTGTTGCTAAGGGCCAGAAAGAGGCCTCCTCTGATTCTTGAATTTCTCTTCTTTCAGTGCCTTCAATTGTCACAAATATTAGCAGAAAATTTTCACAAAGGCTCGAGTGATATTAATTCACACAACAGCTCGTGATATTGTTACTTAGTGACCCTGACTTGGGTTTTTTGTTATAATAGTATGTTGGCGATGTTCATCATGACGTAATGTCAACAAAAATCAGCAGATGGTCCAGTGCCGTGAGTTGGTAAAATTTCAGTTTTGAGCCAATATTCACTTACATTTTAGGTCATATCTCAGCTCCATAAAGGAATTTATGCCGGTATCATGGATCAAATGATAGGCAAAAATATCTTCTTTGATGTAAATAGCGGCAATTGCATCCATATGTCACTGGTCTTGAGATAATGAGTGATCAATGATTGCAGTTAGGGAAATTTTTGGTGTCCCGCCTGGACACTGCATGAAAAATGTTTGCATACAACTTTCAAATACAGGAAAAGGGAAGAATTTAGGATCAAAATTGCAATGCATTACTGTTCCCTGATTAGGTGGGCATCTTGTGAATCCAGTAAAATGGCAATTGGATGTTTCTATATTTTTTTAATACACCTTTTGTAATCCTCAGTTGGTGTTGGTGAAGCTTAAAAGTGCAATGTGATTTTTGATGCCACAGAAAAACCACTGATCGAATCATTTTCGGAAAATTTGATATACCAATGCATTGCTCATGACCTTGTCTGTCAGGAATATATCACTTAAAGTGGCTAAGGCTGTTGTGCCAGGGGCTGTGATGGCTTGAGTCAGACTGACAACAGCGCGACGTTCTTATATTCTGCAAATATTCTGTGGGACTTCTCTTGTTCGGGTACTTCCTGATGAAGGCTTGTTGCTGGAATTCTTGCATTCTTGGTATTATTGTCATGCTTATGAGCCTGGCTTTGTATTAGTGTATAGAATAGGGTAAGAAATTTTGTTGCTCACGAGCCCAGGTTTCTATTGGTCTATAGAACGCGGTTGTAAATGTAACCTATCATGGCATTAGTGGCCTGTCTTTGTCACTAACAACAAATGTGGCACTCTTACACTTTGTAAAAATGTGTGTTCAGACATGTCTTGTTCAAATGCTTTGTGATAAAGACTCTTTGCTGGAATTTTCACTTGTTTGATATTGTGTTTTTACACTTGAGCTTGGCTTTCCATTGGTATATACAATATGGTTTTTAGTAAAACCTATCATGGTATAATGGCCCTGTGTTTATGGCTGACAAAAAGTGTAAAGCTTGCTTTCGCCATTACCTGCTAATTAAACCATAAAAGGTATGAGAAGGCATATAATGAAAAATCTGTTTTTTGTTTGTTTTAAGAATATTATTCAACACAATGTGTGCAAGTTTCATAGTGATATCTTAAAACGTCTTTGTTGCAGAGGTATTTGAAGAAACAAAGTTTTGTTTTGAATAAACTGCATTTCAAATTAGTTTTTTCTTCACATTCATGTTTAAATTTACCAGCATAATGTGGCATAGACGTCACAAAAATGCATATACAACCTGAAATTTTTGAATTTGGAATCTAATAACATATAGGAAGCATATCAATGATTATTGATTTTTTGGTGAATTTCACCAGAAGTTCCAAATTTTACCAACTTGTGGCATTGGTCCAGATGTTTTTATACTGACGTCATGACATAATTCAGGTCTTGCAACATGAAAGTGTGCTGTCGAAATCAGTAAAGATTTTGTGAACGTTTTCTGCTAATTTTTGTAACAATTGAAGGCACTGAAAAAAGAGAAATTCAAGAAAGAGTGGAGGCCTTTTTCTGACCCTTAGCAACGAATGCCATTTTGAATTTTGAAAGCCCAGACTCATATTTTTCAAAAGACATCAACTTTCCAGCAGCCCACAGTAGAAAAAACAGCTGAAAACTATTGAAGCCAGCGGCGTAGGGTGACTCCTCGCTATTTCAGGGAGAATTTCATTCTCCTTGAATAAATTGAAAAAAGTCATGGTTGATATGAACCGCACTATGTTCTGAAAAGGACAGAAGAGTGTTAAGAAGAAGAAGTAAAAACTTAGTAGTCACTAGGCGGCGTAGCCATGTAAACGTCAGCTCTCAGCCGTAGATCCTCACAGATTTAAGCCTCATTTTTCAATAATAAAAACATTCTCCACACACACAGGTGCAGTCTTCAAACACTCTTCAAGCAGTTACTTTTCTTTCTTTCCACACTACTTCAACAAGATGGTCATGGTCGCTAGAAGAGTTGGTAGGTCGACTGCTGCAAAAGCAAAAGCCGCCAAGGTGCAAAAGGAGGATGGCAAGAAGGGGACATCAAAGGGGAAGTGAGCAAGATGACCTTTTAGGGGACCTATGGACTCATGTGAAATTAGCAGTAAATTCTCAAAAATTTATACAGAAGAAACTATTTTAGAAGACCGTTTTCAAACAAATAATTTACCAAAACGTGCATGACTTTGTATTCCATCAAATAAACTCTCAGATTTTATCAAATCCATATTGTCTGTTAATATTCGATGCTGCCTTATTACCTTCAGCGAAAGAAGTTACAAGAATGTGTTGCAATCACTTGGGTAAAAACGTTGTCGAGGGTATAATTCACTTTAGCGGGCCTTATGACCATATTTGGAGAACAATGATTTTGTGACGTCATTCATTTTTAACCACGACGAAATGTTTACATGACGCCATCAACACATGACGACGATCTTATTTTGGAGAAGCAACAAACTACAAAATCCACAAAAATTGTAAGTTTTAGTCAGTTTTTAGTTACAGTTTGTTGAAGTAATACCATGGAAACAAATTGGCGGGGGTAGTGGGGGCGGTAGCCCCCACGTTAACCACTAAAAAACAATGGTTTCCAGTTGCCAAATATGGTCATTTTCACGGCCCGCCATAGTGAATTTTTGCCGTGGTCGATCCCCAGTGCAAAAGCGAGTACATTTGGAGCGCGCCCTCCAAATATGCTCCCTTGTATAAAGTATAGACATTTTTGCAGTACATTGGATACATTTGCAGTACATTGGATACATTTTGAGTGCTGCAAATGTACTTTTTTTTTTGCTATGGGCACCGGACGTTGGGCGGATAGATCATTTCTGGGCTATAACTATTGAGAGAACGTGCATGAAATTTGGTGCACATGTGGCCTATATGATTAGTTGTGCCTTTTGAAGGTGTGATTGATGGATATTTGTTACTACACTCTTTTTGAGGACTCTTTTTGAGGACTCTTTTTAAGATTACGGCTGAAAAAGGCTCTGTGACTTTTTCAATATATTTTTTGTTTCTGAAGTGCAGCAGTATGAACTATTTGCCACACAGTGGCTCCCCCTCAGTGCTAATCTGAACTCCATGTGCTGTAAGAGGCAGTCAGCAAATTGCTTTCACACTGAGTCATTTCCTGAGCTAATAACAATTTGAAACTTGGAACTACTTTCTCAATAAAATATTTAGAGAACTGCTCACTGACATCAAGGTCATTGACCCCATCAGGGTAAATTGCAGCTCTTTCGCCATCTGGGAGTCTCTTCACTCATTTGAACAGTTTGTGTTGGTCTTTGTCGCATTTCTCAACTTCAGTGCTGTAATAGGATGACTTAGCGACCTTAAATATATCAATGTATTGTGATCGTAGATGTTTAAAATTATCATAATCCTCAGCTGTTCTGGAAACGAGCCATTTTTTCTCCATTGCTCGTTTCTGTCTCTTCACTGCTTTCAATTCTTGGTTGTACCAAGGAGAATCACTTTTAACTTTATTGTCTTTTTAAAATTTCTGACACATGGAGGCCATTTCAAGAATGTTGTTATCATGAAGGTGGAATAGCTCACTGTCCGTCAAGTCTGCTTTGAATCCAACCAAGCGAATATTTTTGAGTCTAATGCAAGTTATGTCCTTAGTTGATGTGGTCTCTTTACTGAGACTAATTTGTGTTCGTATAAAACAGTGATCAGAGATGTAAGATCGAGTTTCTGGGGGATTGACAATGAGGTTGTCATTGGTAATAAGTGTAATGGAGTAATCACCACTAGGGGCGTTGCTGTCTTCTGGGTGAATGACGTCACGGCAACGATGCAATGACATAACGGCTATAATGTAATGACGTCATCGTAATAAAGAAACTTTTACATACATGTGACCTGCTCCACCAAAATGGGTTCAAAGTCGGCCCCTTTTCATATTTAGTTGTGAAATTGACTTTATTCTACTGGAAATGGCAGAATTTTCCTCAGAATTGACAGTAAGACGATTGGCCTAAGATTCCCTGGGGGACCTGCTTTTTTTCCAGGTTTTTGTAAAGGAACGAGAACGCCTTCTTTTAATTCCTTTAGATACATTCCTGTTGTTGCAGCATGATTGTATATCTCTTCATATATTTCTTCTGGACTGTATTTAATAAATTTTCCATAAATTTCATCAGTCCCAGCACTTTTTCCAGCACTTAGTTAATCTTTTAACAGTTTCTTTGATTTCTTCTTTACTAAATTTTACGGCCATCTCTTCTTCCATAACTTTGGTAAACATCTCTTGGAAAAAATTTGTAACAATTCTCGTCACCTAGTGACTACTAAGTTTTTACTTCTTCTTCTTCTTTTACGCTCTTCTGTCCTTTTCAGAACATATCAACCATGACTTTTTTCAATTTATTCAGGGAGAATGAAATTCTCCCTGAAATAGCGAGGAGTCACCCTACGCCGCTGGCTTCAATAGTTTTCAGCTGTTTTTTCTACTGTGGGCTGCTGGAAAGTTGATGTCATGTGAAAAATATAAGTCTTGGCTTTCAAAATTCAAAATGTCATTTGTTGCTAAGGGCCAGAAAGAGGCCTCCTCTGATTCTTGAATTTCTCTTCTTTCAGTGCCTTCAATTGTCACAAATATTAGCAGAAAATTTTCACAAAGGCTCGAGTGATATTAATTCACACAACAGCTCGTGATATTGTTACTTAGTGACCCTGACTTGGGTTGTTTTGTTATAATAGTATGTTGGCGATGTTCATCATGACGTAATGTCAACAAAAATCAGCAGATGGTCCAGTGCCGTGAGTTGGTAAAATTTCAGTTTTGAGCCAATATTCACTTACATTTTAGGTCATATCTCAGCTCCATAAAGGAATTTATGCCGGTATCATGGATCAAATGATAGGCAAAAATATCTTCTTTGATGTAAATAGCGGCAATTGCATCCATATGTCACTGGTCTTGAGATAATGAGTGATCAATGATTGCAGTTAGGGAAATTTTTGGTGTCCCGCCTGGACACTGCATGAAAAATGTTTGCATACAACTTTCAAATACAGGAAAAGGGAAGAATTTAGGATCAAAATTGCAATGCATTACTGTTCCCTGATTAGGTGGGCATCTTGTGAATCCAGTAAAATGGCAATTGGATGTTTCTATATTTTTTTAATACACCTTTTGTAATCCTCAGTTGGTGTGTCCCCGGTGAAGCTTAAAAGTGCAATGTGATTTTTGATGCCACAGAAAAACCACTGATCGAATCATTTTCGGAAAATTTGATATACCAATGCATTGCTCATGACCTTGTCTGTCAGGAATATATCACTTAAAGTGGCTAAGGCTGTTGTGCCAGGGGCTGTGATGGCTTGAGTCAGACTGACAACAGCGCGACGTTCTTATATTCTGCAAATATTCTGTGGGACTTCTCTTGTTCGGGTACTTCCTGATGAAGGCTTGTTGCTGGAATTCTTGCATTCTTGGTATTATTGTCATGCTTATGAGCCTGGCTTTGTATTAGTGTATAGAATAGGGTAAGAAATTTTGTTGCTCACGAGCCCAGGTTTCTATTGGTCTATAGAACGCGGTTGTAAATGTAACCTATCATGGCATTAGTGGCCTGTCTTTGTCACTAACAACAAATGTGGCACTCTTACACTTTTTAAAAATGTGTGTTCAGACATGTCTTGTTCAAATGCTTTGTGATAAAGACTCTTTGCTGGAATTTTCACTTGTTTGATATTGTGTTGTTACACTTGAGCTTGGCTTTCCATTGATATATACAATATGGTTTTAAGTAAAACCTATCATGGTATAATGGCCCTGTGTTTATGGCTGACAAAAAGTGTAAAGCTTGCTTTCGCCATTACCTGCTAATTAAACCATAAAAGGTATGAGAAGGCATATAATGAAAAATCTGTTTTTTGTTTGTTTTAAGAATATTATTCAACACAATTTGTGCAAGTTTCATAGTGATATCTTAAAACGTCTTTGTTGCAGAGGTATTTGAAGAAACAAAGTTTTGTTTTGAATAAACTGCATTTCAAATTAGTTTTTTCTTCACATTCATGTTTAAATTTACCAGCATAATGTGGCATAGACGTCACAAAAATGCATATACAACCTGAAATTTTTGAATTTGGAATCTAATAACATATAGGAAGCATATCAATGATTATTGATTTTTTGGTGAATTTCACCAGAAGTTCCAAATTTTACCAACTTGTGGCATTGGTCCAGATGTTTTTATACTGACGTCATGACATAATTCAGGTCTTGCAACATGAAAGTGTGCTGTCGAAATCAGTAAAGATTTTGTGAACATTTTCTGCTAATTTTTGTAACAATTGAAGGCACTGAAAAAAGAGAAATTCAAGAAAGAGTGGAGGCCTCTTTCTGACCCTTAGCAACGAATGCCATTTTGAATTTTGAAAGCCCAGACTCATATTTTTCAAAAGACATCAACTTTCCAGCAGCCCACAGTAGAAAAAACAGCTGAAAACTATTGAAGCCAGCGGCGTAGGGTGACTCCTCGCTATTTCAGGGAGAATTTCATTCTCCTTGAATAAATTGAAAAAAGTCGTGGTTGATATGAACCGCGCTATGTTCTGAAAAGGACTGAAGAGTGTTAAGAAGAAGAAGTAAAAACTTAGTTGTCACTAGGCGGCGTAGCCATGTAAACGTCAGCTCTCAGCCATAGATCCTCACAGATTTAAGCCTCATTTTTCAATAATAAAAACATTCTCCACACACACAGGTGCAGTCTTCAAACACTCTTCAAGCAGTTACTTTTCTTTCTTTCCACACTACTTCAACAAGATGGTCATGGTCGCTAGAAGAGTTGGTAGGTCGACTGCTGCAAAAGCAAAAGCCGCCAAGGTGCAAAAGGAGGATGGCAAGAAGGGGACATCAAAGGGGAAGTGAGCAAGATGACCTTGGAGGGGTCCTATGGACTCATGTGAAATTAGCAGTAAATTCTCAAAAATTTATACAGAAGAAACTATTTTAGAAGACTGTTTTCAAACAAATAATTTACCAAAACGTGCATGACTTTGTATTCCATCAAATAAACTCTCAGATTTTATCAAATCCAAATTGTCTGTTAATATTCGATGCTGCCTTATTACCTTCAGCGAAAGAAGTTACAAGAATGTGTTGCAATCACTTGGGTAAAAACGTTGTCGAGGGTATAATTCACTTTAGCGGGCCTTATGACCATATTTGGAGAACAATGATTTTGTGACGTCATTCATTTTTAACCACGACGAAATGTTTACATGACGCCATCAACACATGACGACGATCTTATTTTGGAGAAGCAACAAACTACAAAATCCACAAAAATTGTAAGTTTTAGTCAGTTTTTAGTTACAGTTTGTTGAAGTAATACCATGGAAACAAATTGGCGGGGGTAGTGGGGGCGGTAGCCCCCACGTTAACCACTAAAAAACAATGGTTTCCAGTTGCCAAATATGGTCATTTTCACGGCCCGCTATAGTGAATTTTTGCCGTGGTCGATCCCCAGTGCAAAAGCGAGTACATTTGGAGCGCGCCCTCCAAATATGCTCCCTTGTATAAAGTATAGACATTTTTGCAGTACATTGGATACATTTGCAGTACATTGGATACATTTTGAGTGCTGCAAATGTACTTTTTTTTTTGCTATGGGCACCGGACGTTGGGCGGATAGATCATTTCTGGGCTATAACTATTGAGAGAACGTGCATGAAATTTGGTGCACATGTGGCCTATATGATTAGTTGTGCCTTTTGAAGGTGTGATTGATGGATATTTGTTACTACACTCTTTTTGAGGACTCTTTTTAAGATTACGGCTGAAAAAGGCTCTGTGACTTTTTCAATATATTTTTTGTTTCTGAAGTGCAGCAGTATGAACTATTTGCCACACAGTGGCTCCACCTCAGTGCTAATCTGAACTCCATGTGCTGTAAGAGGCAGTCAGCAAATTGCTTTCACACTGAGTTATTTCCTGAGCTAATAACAACTTGAAACTTGGAACTACTTTTTGAATTATTGAGAAAAAATATGAAAGATTATTATGTTTGTTTCTAAGCCTCGACTATTGCATGTAAATACATGAAATTTGGTACAAATTAAGCCTAATCCTATATGGTCTAGTTGTGCCTTTTTATAGTGTCCTTGGTGAATATTTTGTATTTTCTGAAACATTGAGAAAAAATATAAACTTTTTTTTTTGTTTCTTGGTTAGGAATCAGCACCAATTTTATGTAAATGGATTAAATTTGCTGCACATATAGCTGCCCTCCCAAACCCCTCCCCCAAGAGTTTTTGAATGGTCAAAAAATATTGATTCTAAGTCTCATTTTTGGAAAATCATGTGTTTTTCAGGGCTCGTCAATGGGGATTTGCGTGATTAACTTCAATTGAAATGTGCCACCTCTAAATATTAATGGAATGAGCTGAAATTTTACACACATACTCTCATAAACCAACCTCACCTGCAAAAAAAAAGTTAGGGTTGATCCACAAAGCGCCAGTCCCACTTTAACCCATGACCGCCAAATTCCGCACTGTGTCCTGAAAAAATTGGTTAACTTCCTTTTTTACAATTTCAAAGAAAAAAAATTTCCGAGATAAAAAAAATTACGGCATTATAATAATAATAATGATAATTTCTTTATTTATATTGTCACAAAAATGAAATTTCTCAGTAACACTTTACATAAATGATAAAATTTGAAAAGATGAGATAAAATATAGAAATGTAAACATCAAAACAGAATCGATAAAACAGAAATAATGAATAAGTCTAATTTAGACCAGCACATAATAAATACATCAAACATTGTCAAATTCTAAAAATAAATGAGTTTTAAGTTTCATTTTAAAATCATCAAAGTTATCACAAAGTCTTATATTGTCTGGCAAATTGTTCCATATTTGGGGTGCAGCAGAATAAAATGGTTGAGTGCCCAGTGTCTTCGTCTTGCATCTTGGGACTTTAAGCAACCGTTTCTGGGCTGACCGCAGGGTCCTTGTTGGATTGTGAAGCTCCACCATTTCACACTGATAGTCTGGAGCAAGCCTGTGAACACACTTAAATGCATACAGTCCAATTTTAAATACAATCCTTTGAGAGACAGGCAGCCAACAGCGGGGTGACATGATCATACTTCCTACCCCCACAAATAACTTTGGCAGCACAATTCTGTAAAGCTTAGAGTTTCTTGATAACATACTTGTGGGATCCATATAACAAGGCATTACAATAGTCAATATTAGAAGTGATAAAGGCATGAACCAGTTTTTCAGTAGCAGATTTGCTCAAATATTTTCTGATTTTTCTAATCTTTTTTAGCTGATGGTATCCATTCTTGCAAATTCTTTTCACGTGATCTGTCATGTGCAGGTGCTGGTCGAAAATTACTCCCAGATTGCAAACAGAGGTGGAAGGAGTAATGATGGTATGGTCTCCAGAATTCAGTCTTTGCATCATTAATCTTCAAATGATGAGTTAACATCCATGCACGAACTTCAGATATACACTGCTTGATCTTCTGCAAGGCATCCTCTTCAACTTCTGATAAGCCTGGATTATAGGAGAGGTATAGTTGATGGTCGTCAGCATAGCCACCTACTTTCACACTTGGAAGATGTTTCTTGATGATGTCATAAAGTGAGCTGAGGTAGCTAAGAAATACCACTGGACCAGTGCAGCTTCTTGTGGGACTCCATATTTAAGCTATAAGAGTTTGCGATGTTGAAATTTCATTGTTGACTCGTACTCTTTGGCTTCTGTCACTCAAGTATGTCTGAAACCAGTTCAGTACATCACCACCTATGTTCAGCCTCTTTGTAAATATGTTGGTTAGAACTTCAAGATTAACAGTGTCAAATGCGGATGACAAATCAAGAAGGATCAATACAGACACTTTCTGCTGGTCCATGTCATTCATAATATCAGCATGAATTTTCAATAACAGAGTCTCAGTGCTATGTCACTTTTTATAAGCAGAATTAGCACTAGATGACATTCCAGTCCTTTCCAGGTAGCCGTTGTATTGATTCAGACTGGCATTTTCGATGATTTTTGATAGAAATGGCAAATTGCTGACTGATCTAAAATTCTTGAGTGTTGGTTCCACCCTGGCTTTTTAAGAGTGGTGAGATGATGGGACACTTCCAGCATGACGGAAATTCTCCTTGCCTCAGTGAAGTATTGATGATATCTGTTATCGGAGTGATGAGAACATCTGTACATTGCTTGAGAAGAGTTGTCGGTATTGGATCTAGAATACATGATGACGACTTTGACTCACCAATTAGCCTCCTGACCTCCTCTGTTGTCAATGGCCGGAACGATGTAAATTGTTCATCAGACATCACTGACAGTTCTTCATCCATCATTGTAATCCCTTTGTTATCAATTGCATCTTTAATATCATCCATGATTTTGTCAATCTTCTCAATGAAATATTTAGAGAACTGCTCACTGACATCAAGGTCATTGACCCCATCAGGGTAAATTGCAGCTCTTTCGCCATCTGGGAGTCTCTTCACTCATTTGAACAGTTTGTGTTGGTCTTTGCGCATTTCTCAACTTCAGTGCTGTAATAGGATGACTTAGCGACCTTAAACATATCAATGTATTGTGATCGTAGATGTTTAAAATTATCATAATCCTCAGCTGTTCTGGAAACGAGCCATTTTTTCTCCATTGCTCGTTTCTGTCTCTTCACTGCTTTCAATTCTTGGTTGTACCAAGGAGAATCACTTTTAACTTTATTGTCTTTTTAAAATTTCTGACACATGGAGGCCATTTCAAGAATGTTGTTATCATGAAGGTGGAATAGCTCATTGTCCGTCAAGTCTGCTTTGAATCAAACCAAGTGAATATTTTTGAGTCTAATGCAAGTTATGTCCTTAGTTGATGTGGTCTCTTTACTGAGACTAATTTGTGTTCGTATAAAACAGTGATCAGAGATGTAAGATCGAGTTTCTGGGGGATTGACAATGAGGTTGTCATTGGTAATAAGTGTAATGGAGTAATCACCACTAGGGGCGTTGCTGTCTTCTGGGTGAATGACGTCACGGCAACGATGCAATGACATAACGGCTATAATGTAATGACGTCATCGTAATAAAGAAACTTTTACATATATGTGACCTGCTCCACCAAAATGGGTTCAAAGTCGGCCCCTTTTCATATTTAGTTGTGAAATTGACTTTATTCTACTGGAAATGGCAGAATTTTCCTCAGAATTGACAGTAAGACGATTGGCCTAAGATTCCCTGGGGGACCTGCTTTTTTTCCAGGTTTTTGTAAAGGAACGAGAACGCCTTCTTTTAATTCCTTTAGATACATTCCTGTTGTTGCAGCATGATTGTATATCTCTTCATATATTTCTTCTGGACTGTATTTAATAAATTTTCCATAAATTTCATCAGTCCCAGCACTTTTTCCAGCACTTAGTTAATCTTTTAACAGTTTCTTTGATTTCTTCTTTACTAAATTTTACGGCCATCTCTTCTTCCATAACTTTGGTAAACATCTCTTGGAAAAAATTTGTAACAATTCTTGTCACCTAGTGACTACTAAGTTTTTACTTCTTCTTCTTCTTTTACGCTCTTCTGTCCTTTTCAGAACATAACACGGTTCATATCAACCATGACTTTTTTCAATTTATTCAGGGAGAATGAAATTCTCCCTGAAATAGCGAGGAGTCACCCTACGCCGCTGGCTTCAATAGTTTTCAGCTGTTTTTTCTACTGTGGGCTGCTGGAAAGTTGATGTCATGTGAAAAATATAAGTCTTGGCTTTCAAAATTCAAAATGTCATTTGTTGCTAAGGGCCAGAAAGAGGCCTCCTCTGATTCTTGAATTTCTCTTCTTTCAGTGCCTTCAATTGTCACAAATATTAGCAGAAAATTTTCACAAAGGCTCGAGTGATATTAATTCACACAACAGCTCGTGATATTGTTACTTAGTGACCCTGACTTGGGTTGTTTTGTTATAATAGTATGTTGGCGATGTTCATCATGACGTAATGTCAACAAAAATCAGCAGATGGTCCAGTGCCGTGAGTTGGTAAAATTTCAGTTTTGAGCCAATATTCACTTACATTTTAGGTCATATCTCAGCTCCATAAAGGAATTTATGCCGGTATCATGGATCAAATGATAGGCAAAAATATCTTCTTTGATGTAAATAGCGGCAATTGCATCCATATGTCACTGGTCTTGAGATAATGAGTGATCAATGATTGCAGTTAGGGAAATTTTTGGTGTCCCGCCTGGACACTGCATGAAAAATGTTTGCATACAACTTTCAAATACAGGAAAAGGGAAGAATTTAGGATCAAAATTGCAATGCATTACTGTTCCCTGATTAGGTGGGCATCTTGTGAATCCAGTAAAATGGCAATTGGATGTTTCTATATTTTTTTAATACACCTTTTGTAATCCTCAGTTGGTGTGTCCCCGGTGAAGCTTAAAAGTGCAATGTGATTTTTGATGCCACAGAAAAACCACTGATCGAATCATTTTCGGAAAATTTGATATACCAATGCATTGCTCATGACCTTGTCTGTCAGGAATATATCACTTAAAGTGGCTAAGGCTGTTGTGCCAGGGGCTGTGATGGCTTGAGTCAGACTGACAACAGCGCGACGTTCTTATATTCTGCAAATATTCTGGGGGACTTCTCTTGTTCGGGTACTTCCTGATGAAGGCTTGTTGCTGGAATTCTTGCATTCTTGGTATTATTGTCATGCTTATGAGCCTGGCTTTGTATTAGTGTATAGAATAGGGTAAGAAATTTTGTTGCTCACGAGCCCAGGTTTCTATTGGTCTATAGAACGCGGTTGTAAATGTAACCTATCATGGCATTAGTGGCCTGTCTTTGTCACTAACAACAAATGTGGCACTCTTACACTTTTTAAAAATGTGTGTTCAGACATGTCTTGTTCAAATGCTTTGTGATAAAGACTCTTTGCTGGAATTTTCACTTGTTTGATATTGTGTTGTTACACTTGAGCTTGGCTTTCCATTGGTATATACAATATGGTTTTTAGTAAAACCTATCATGGTATAATGGCCCTGTGTTTATGGCTGACAAAAAGTGTAAAGCTTGCTTTCGCCATTACCTGCTAATTAAACCATAAAAGGTATGAGAAGGCATATAATGAAAAATCTGTTTTTTGTTTGTTTTAAGAATATTATTCAACACAATGTGTGCAAGTTTCATAGTGATATCTTAAAACGTCTTTGTTGCAGAGGTATTTGAAGAAACAAAGTTTTGTTTTGAATAAACTGCATTTCAAATTAGTTTTTTCTTCACATTCATGTTTAAATTTACCAGCATAATGTGGCATAGACGTCACAAAAATGCATATACAACCTGAAATTTTTGAATTTGGAATCTAATAACATATAGGAAGCATATCAATGATTATTGATTTTTTGGTGAATTTCACCAGAAGTTCCAAATTTTACCAACTTGTGGCATTGGTCCAGATGTTTTTATACTGACGTCATGACATAATTCAGGTCTTGCAACATGAAAGTGTGCTGTCGAAATCAGTAAAGATTTTGTGAACGTTTTCTGCTAATTTTTGTAACAATTGAAGGCACTGAAAAAAGAGAAATTCAAGAAAGAGTGGAGGCCTTTTTCTGACCCTTAGCAACGAATGCCATTTTGAATTTTGAAAGCCCAGACTCATATTTTTCAAAAGACATCAACTTTCCAGCAGCCCACAGTAGAAAAAACAGCTGAAAACTATTGAAGCCAGCGGCGTAGGGTGACTCCTCGCTATTTCAGGGAGAATTTCATTCTCCCTGAATAAATTGAAAAAAGTCGTGGTTGATATGAACCGCGCTATGTTCTGAAAAGGACAGAAGAGTATTAAGAAGAAGAAGTAAAAACTTAGTAGTCACTAGGCGGCGTAGCCATGTAAACGTCAGCTCTCAGCCATAGATCCTCACAGATTTAAGCCTCATTTTTCAATAATAAAAACATTTTCCACACACACAGGTGCAGTCTTCAAACACTCTTCAAGCAGTTACTTTTCTTTCTTTCCACACTACTTCAACAAGATGGTCATGGTCGCTAGAAGAGTTGGTAGGTCGACTGCTGCAAAAGCAAAAGCCGCCAAGGTGCAAAAGGAGGATGGCAAGAAGGGGACATCAAAGGGGAAGTGAGCAAGATGACCTTGGAGGGGACCTATGGACTCATGTGAAATTAGCAGTAAATTCTCAAAAATTTATACAGAAGAAACTATTTTAGAAGACTGTTTTCAAACAAATAATTTACCAAAACGTGCATGACTTTGTATTCCATCAAATAAACTCTCAGATTTTATCAAATCCAAATTGTCTGTTAATATTCGATGCTGCCTTATTACCTTCAGCGAAAGAAGTTACAAGAATGTGTTGCAATCACTTGGGTAAAAACGTTGTCGAGGGTATAATTCACTTTAGCGGGCCTTATGACCATATTTGGAGAACAATGATTTTGTGACGTCATTCATTTTTAACCACGACGAAATGTTTACATGAAGCCATCAACACATGACGACGATCTTATTTTGGAGAAGCAACAAACTACAAAATCCACAAAAATTGTAAGTTTTAGTCAGTTTTTAGTTACAGTTTGTTGAAGTAATACCATGGAAACAAATTGGCGGGGGTAGTGGGGGCGGTAGCCCCCACGTTAACCACTAAAAAACAATGGTTTCCAGTTGCCAAATATGGTCATTTTCACGGCCCGCTATAGTGAATTTTTGCCGTGGTCGATCCCCAGTGCAAAAGCGAGTACATTTGGAGCGCACCCTCCAAATATGCTCCCTTGTATAAAGTATAGACATTTTTGCAGTACATTGGATACATTTGCAGTACATTGGATACATTTTGAGTGCTGCAAATGTACTTTTTTTTTTGCTATGGGCACCGGACGTTGGGCGGATAGATCATTTCTGGGCTATAACTATTGAGAGAACGTGCATGAAATTTGGTGCACATGTGGCCTATATGATTAGTTGTGCCTTTTGAAGGTGTGATTGATGGATATTTGTTACTACACTCTTTTTGAGGACTCTTTTTGAGGACTCTTTTTAAGATTACGGCTGAAAAAGGCTCTGTGACTTTTTCAATATATTTTTTGTTTCTGAAGTGCAGCAGTATGAACTATTTGCCACACAGTGGCTCCACCTCAGTGCTAATCTGAACTCCATGTGCTGTAAGAGGCAGTCAGCAAATTGCTTTCACACTGAGTCATTTCCTGAGCTAATAACAACTTGAAACTTGGAACTACTTTTTGAATTATTGAGAAAAAATATGAAAGATTATTATGTTTGTTTCTAAGCCTCGACTATTGCATGTAAATACATGAAATTTGGTACAAATTAAGCCTAATCCTATATGGTCTAGTTGTGCCTTTTTATAGTGTCCTTGGTGAATATTTTGTATTTTCTGAAACATTGAGAAAAAATATAAACTTTTTTTTTTGTTTCTTGGTTAGGAATCAGCACCAATTTTATGTAAATGGATTAAATTTGCTGCACATATAGCTGCCCTCCCAAACCCCTCCCCCAAGAGTTTTTGAATGGTCAAAAAATATTGATTCTAAGTCTCATTTTTGGAAAATCATGTGTTTTTCAGGGCTCGTCAATGGGGATTTGCGTGATTAACTTCAATTGAAATGTGCCACCTCTAAATATTAATGGAATGAGCTGAAATTTTACACACATACTCTCATAAACCAACCTCACCTGCAAAAAAAAAGTTAGGGTTGATCCACAAAGCGCCAGTCCCACTTTAACCCATGACCGCCAAATTCCGCACTGTGTCCTGAAAAAATTGGTTAACTTCCTTTTTTACAATTTCAAAGAAAAAAAATTTCCGAGATAAAAAAAATTACGGCATTATAATAATAATAATGATAATTTCTTTATTTATATTGTCACAAAAATGAAATTTCTCAGTAACACTTTACATAAATGATAAAATTTGAAAAGATGAGATAAAATATAGAAATGTAAACATCAAAACAGAATCGATAAAACAGAAATAATGAATAAGTCTAATTTAGACCAGCACATAATAAATACATCAAACATTGTCAAATTCTAAAAATAAATGAGTTTTAAGTTTCATTTTAAAATCATCAAAGTTATCACAAAGTCTTATATTGTCTGGCAAATTGTTCCATATTTGGGGTGCAGCAGAATAAAATGGTTGAGTGCCCAGTGTCTTCGTCTTGCATCTTGGGACTTTAAGCAACCGTTTCTGGGCTGACCGCAGGGTCCTTGTTGGATTGTGAAGCTCCACCATTTCACACTGATAGTCTGGAGCAAGCCTGTGAACACACTTAAATGCATACAGTCCAATTTTAAATACAATCCTTTGAGAGACAGGCAGCCAACAGCGGGGTGACATGATCATACTTCCTACCCCCACAAATAACTTTGGCAGCACAATTCTGTAAAGCTTAGAGTTTCTTGATAACATACTTGTGGGATCCATATAACAAGGCATTACAATAGTCAATATTAGAAGTGATAAAGGCATGAACCAGTTTTTCAGTAGCAGATTTGCTCAAATATTTTCTGATTTTTCTAATCTTTTTTAGCTGATGGTATCCATTCTTGCAAATTCTTTTCACGTGATCTGTCATGTGCAGGTGCTGGTCGAAAATTACTCCCAGATTGCAAACAGAGGTGGAAGGAGTAATGATGGTATGGTCTCCAGAATTCAGTCTTTGCATCATTAATCTTCAAATGATGAGTTAACATCCATGCACGAACTTCAGATATACACTGCTTGATCTTCTGCAAGGCATCCTCTTCAACTTCTGATAAGCCTGGATTATAGGAGAGGTATAGTTGATGGTCGTCAGCATAGCCACCTACTTTCACACTTGGAAGATGTTTCTTGATGATGTCATAAAGTGAGCTGAGGTAGCTAAGAAATACCACTGGACCAGTGCAGCTTCTTGTGGGACTCCATATTTAAGCTATAAGAGTTTGCGATGTTGAAATTTCATTGTTGACTCGTACTCTTTGGCTTCTGTCACTCAAGTATGTCTGAAACCAGTTCAGTACATCACCACCTATGTTCAGCCTCTTTGTAAATATGTTGGTTAGAACTTCAAGATTAACAGTGTCAAATGCGGATGACAAATCAAGAAGGATCAATACAGACACTTTCTGCTGGTCCATGTCATTCATAATATCAGCATGAATTTTCAATAACAGAGTCTCAGTGCTATGTCACTTTTTATAAGCAGAATTAGCACTAGATGACATTCCAGTCCTTTCCAGGTAGCCGTTGTATTGATTCAGACTGGCATTTTCGATGATTTTTGATAGAAATGGCAAATTGCTGACTGATCTAAAATTCTTGAGTGTTGGTTCCACCCTGGCTTTTTAAGAGTGGTGAGATGATGGGACACTTCCAGCATGACGGAAATTCTCCTTGCCTCAGTGAAGTATTGATGATATCTGTTATCGGAGTGATGAGAACATCTGTACATTGCTTGAGAAGAGTTGTCGGTATTGGATCTAGAATACATGATGACGACTTTGACTCACCAATTAGCCTCCTGACCTCCTCTGTTGTCAATGGCCGGAACGATGTAAATTGTTCATCAGACATCACTGACAGTTCTTCATCCATCATTGTAATCCCTTTGTTATCAATTGCATCTTTAATATCATCCATGATTTTGTCAATCTTCTCAATGAAATATTTAGAGAACTGCTCACTGACATCAAGGTCATTGACCCCATCAGGGTAAATTGCAGCTCTTTCGCCATCTGGGAGTCTCTTCACTCATTTGAACAGTTTGTGTTGGTCTTTGCGCATTTCTCAACTTCAGTGCTGTAATAGGATGACTTAGCGACCTTAAACATATCAATGTATTGTGATCGTAGATGTTTAAAATTATCATAATCCTCAGCTGTTCTGGAAACGAGCCATTTTTTCTCCATTGCTCGTTTCTGTCTCTTCACTGCTTTCAATTCTTGGTTGTACCAAGGAGAATCACTTTTAACTTTATTGTCTTTTTAAAATTTCTGACACATGGAGGCCATTTCAAGAATGTTGTTATCATGAAGGTGGAATAGCTCACTGTCCGTCAAGTCTGCTTTGAATCAAACCAAGTGAATATTTTTGAGTCTAATGCAAGTTATGTCCTTAGTTGATGTGGTCTCTTTACTGAGACTAATTTGTGTTCGTATAAAACAGTGATCAGAGATGTAAGATCGAGTTTCTGGGGGATTGACAATGAGGTTGTCATTGGTAATAAGTGTAATGGAGTAATCACCACTAGGGGCGTTGCTGTCTTCTGGGTGAATGACGTCACGGCAACGATGCAATGACATAACGGCTATAATGTAATGACGTCATCGTAATAAAGAAACTTTTACATATATGTGACCTGCTCCACCAAAATGGGTTCAAAGTCGGCCCCTTTTCATATTTAGTTGTGAAATTGACTTTATTCTACTGGAAATGGCAGAATTTTCCTCAGAATTGACAGTAAGACGATTGGCCTAAGATTCCCTGGGGGACCTGCTTTTTTTCCAGGTTTTTGTAAAGGAACGAGAACGCCTTCTTTTAATTCCTTTAGATACATTCCTGTTGTTGCAGCATGATTGTATATCTCTTCATATATTTCTTCTGGACTGTATTTAATAAATTTTCCATAAATTTCATCAGTCCCAGCACTTTTTCCAGCACTTAGTTAATCTTTTAACAGTTTCTTTGATTTCTTCTTTACTAAATTTTACGGCCATCTCTTCTTCCATAACTTTGGTAAACATCTCTTGGAAAAAATTTGTAACAATTCTTGTCACCTAGTGACTACTAAGTTTTTACTTCTTCTTCTTCTTTTACGCTCTTCTGTCCTTTTCAGAACATATCAACCATGACTTTTTTCAATTTATTCAGGGAGAATGAAATTCTCCCTGAAATAGCGAGGAGTCACCCTACGCCGCTGGCTTCAATAGTTTTCAGCTGTTTTTTCTACTGTGGGCTGCTGGAAAGTTGATGTCATGTGAAAAATATAAGTCTTGGCTTTCAAAATTCAAAATGTCATTTGTTGCTAAGGGCCAGAAAGAGGCCTCCTCTGATTCTTGAATTTCTCTTCTTTCAGTGCCTTCAATTGTCACAAATATTAGCAGAAAATTTTCACAAAGGCTCGAGTGATATTAATTCACACAACAGCTCGTGATATTGTTACTTAGTGACCCTGACTTGGGTTGTTTTGTTATAATAGTATGTTGGCGATGTTCATCATGACGTAATGTCAACAAAAATCAGCAGATGGTCCAGTGCCGTGAGTTGGTAAAATTTCAGTTTTGAGCCAATATTCACTTACATTTTAGGTCATATCTCAGCTCCATAAAGGAATTTATGCCGGTATCATGGATCAAATGATAGGCAAAAATATCTTCTTTGATGTAAATAGCGGCAATTGCATCCATATGTCACTGGTCTTGAGATAATGAGTGATCAATGATTGCAGTTAGGGAAATTTTTGGTGTCCCGCCTGGACACTGCATGAAAAATGTTTGCATACAACTTTCAAATACAGGAAAAGGGAAGAATTTAGGATCAAAATTGCAATGCATTACTGTTCCCTGATTAGGTGGGCATCTTGTGAATCCAGTAAAATGGCAATTGGATGTTTCTATATTTTTTTAATACACCTTTTGTAATCCTCAGTTGGTGTGTCCCCGGTGAAGCTTAAAAGTGCAATGTGATTTTTGATGCCACAGAAAAACCACTGATCGAATCATTTTCGGAAAATTTGATATACCAATGCATTGCTCATGACCTTGTCTGTCAGGAATATATCACTTAAAGTGGCTAAGGCTGTTGTGCCAGGGGCTGTGATGGCTTGAGTCAGACTGACAACAGCGCGACGTTCTTATATTCTGCAAATATTCTGTGGGACTTCTCTTGTTCGGGTACTTCCTGATGAAGGCTTGTTGCTGGAATTCTTGCATTCTTGGTATTATTGTCATGCTTATGAGCCTGGCTTTGTATTAGTGTATAGAATAGGGTAAGAAATTTTGTTGCTCACGAGCCCAGGTTTCTATTGGTCTATAGAACGCGGTTGTAAATGTAACCTATCATGGCATTAGTGGCCTGTCTTTGTCACTAACAACAAATGTGGCACTCTTACACTTTTTAAAAATGTGTGTTCAGACATGTCTTGTTCAAATGCTTTGTGATAAAGACTCTTTGCTGGAATTTTCACTTGTTTGATATTGTGTTGTTACACTTGAGCTTGGCTTTCCATTGGTATATACAATATGGTTTTTAGTAAAACCTATCATGGTATAATGGCCCTGTGTTTATGGCTGACAAAAAGTGTAAAGCTTGCTTTCGCCATTACCTGCTAATTAAACCATAAAAGGTATGAGAAGGCATATAATGAAAAATCTGTTTTTTGTTTGTTTTAAGAATATTATTCAACACAATGTGTGCAAGTTTCATAGTGATATCTTAAAACGTCTTTGTTGCAGAGGTATTTGAAGAAACAAATTTTTGTTTTGAATAAACTGCATTTCAAATTAGTTTTTTCTTCACATTCATGTTTAAATTTACCAGCATAATGTGGCATAGACGTCACAAAAATGCATATACAACCTGAAATTTTTGAATTTGGAATCTAATAACATATAGGAAGCATATCAATGATTATTGATTTTTTGGTGAATTTCACCAGAAGTTCCAAATTTTACCAACTTGTGGCATTGGTCCAGATGTTTTTATACTGACGTCATGACATAATTCAGGTCTTGCAACATGAAAGTGTGCTGTCGAAATCAGTAAAGATTTTGTGAACGTTTTCTGCTAATTTTTGTAACAATTGAAGGCACTGAAAAAAGAGAAATTCAAGAAAGAGTGGAGGCCTTTTTCTGACCCTTAGCAACGAATGCCATTTTGAATTTTGAAAGCCCAGACTCATATTTTTCAAAAGACATCAACTTTCCAGCAGCCCACAGTAGAAAAAACAGCTGAAAACTATTGAAGCCAGCGGCGTAGGGTGACTCCTCGCTATTTCAGGGAGAATTTCATTCTCCTTGAATAAATTGAAAAAAGTCGTGGTTGATATGAACCGCGCTATGTTCTGAAAAGGACTGAAGAGTGTTAAGAAGAAGAAGTAAAAACTTAGTAGTCACTAGGCGGCGTAGCCATGTAAACGTCAGCTCTCAGCCATAGATCCTCACAGATTTAAGCCTCATTTTTCAATAATAAAAACATTCTCCACACACACAGGTGCAGTCTTCAAACACTCTTCAAGCAGTTACTTTTCTTTCTTTCCACACTACTTCAACAAGATGGTCATGGTCGCTAGAAGAGTTGGTAGGTCGACTGCTGCAAAAGCAAAAGCCGCCAAGGTGCAAAAGGAGGATGGCAAGAAGGGGACATCAAAGGGGAAGTGAGCAAGATGACCTTGGAGGGGACCTATGGACTCATGTGAAATTAGCAGTAAATTCTCAAAAATTTATACAGAAGAAACTATTTTAGAAGACTGTTTTCAAACAAATAATTTACCAAAACGTGCATGACTTTGTATTCCATCAAATAAACTCTCAGATTTTATCAAATCCAAATTGTCTGTTAATATTCGATGCTGCCTTATTACCTTCAGCGAAAGAAGTTACAAGAATGTGTTGCAATCACTTGGGTAAAAACGTTGTCGAGGGTATAATTCACTTTAGCGGGCCTTATGACCATATTTGGAGAACAATGATTTTGTGACGTCATTCATTTTTAACCACGACGAAATGTTTACATGACGCCATCAACACATGACGACGATCTTATTTTGGAGAAGCAACAAACTACAAAATCCACAAAAATTGTAAGTTTTAGTCAGTTTTTAGTTACAGTTTGTTGAAGTAATACCATGGAAACAAATTGGCGGGGGTAGTGGGGGCGGTAGCCCCCACGTTAACCACTAAAAAACAATGGTTTCCAGTTGCCAAATATGGTCATTTTCACGGCCCGCTATAGTGAATTTTTGCCGTGGTCGATCCCCAGTGCAAAAGCGAGTACATTTGGAGCGCGCCCTCCAAATATGCTCCCTTGTATAAAGTATAGACATTTTTGCAGTACATTGGATACATTTGCAGTACATTGGATACATTTTGAGTGCTGCAAATGTACTTTTTTTTTTGCTATGGGCACCGGACGTTGGGCGGATAGATCATTTCTGGGCTATAACTATTGAGAGAACGTGCATGAAATTTGGTGCACATGTGGCCTATATGATTAGTTGTGCCTTTTGAAGGTGTGATTGATGGATATTTGTTACTACACTCTTTTTGAGGACTCTTTTTGAGGACTCTTTTTAAGATTACGGCTGAAAAAGGCTCTGTGACTTTTTCAATATATTTTTTGTTTCTGAAGTGCAGCAGTATGAACTATTTGCCACACAGTGGCTCCACCTCAGTGCTAATCTGAACTCCATGTGCTGTAAGAGGCAGTCAGCAAATTGCTTTCACACTGAGTCATTTCCTGAGCTAATAACAACTTGAAACTTGGAACTACTTTTTGAATTATTGAGAAAAAATATAAAAGATTATTATGTTTGTTTCTAAGCCTCGACTATTGCATGTAAATGCATGAAATTTGGTACAAATTAAGCCTAATCCTATATGGTCTAGTTGTGCCTTTTTATAGTGTCCTTGGTGAATATTTTGTATTTTCTGAAACATTGAGAAAAAATATAAACTTTTTTTTTTGTTTCTTGGTTAGGAATCAGCACCAATTTTATGTAAATGGATTAAATTTGCTGCACATATAGCTGCCCTCCCAAACCCCTCCCCCAAGAGTTTTTGAATGGTCAAAAAATATTGATTCTAAGTCTCATTTTTGGAAAATCATGTGTTTTTCAGGGCTCGTCAATGGGGATTTGCGTGATTAACTTCAATTGAAATGTGCCACCTCTAAATATTAATGGAATGAGCTGAAATTTTACACACATACTCTCATAAACCAACCTCACCTGCAAAAAAAAAGTTAGGGTTGATCCACAAAGCGCCAGTCCCACTTTAACCCATGACCGCCAAATTCCGCACTGTGTCCTGAAAAAATTGGTTAACTTCCTTTTTTCCAATTTCAAAGAAAAAAAATTTCCGAGATAAAAAAAATTACGGCATTATAATAATAATAATGATAATTTCTTTATTTATATTGTCACAAAAATGAAATTTCTCAGTAACACTTTACATAAATGATAAAATTTGAAAAGATGAGATAAAATATAGAAATGTAAACATCAAAACAGAATCGATAAAACAGAAATAATGAATAAGTCTAATTTAGACCAGCACATAATAAATACATCAAACATTGTCAAATTCTAAAAATAAGTGAGTTTTGAGTTTCATTTTAAAATCATCAAAGTTATCACAAAGTCTTATATTGTCTGGCAAATTGTTCCATATTTGGGGTGCAGCAGAATAAAATGGTCGAGTGCCCAGTGTCTTCGTCTTGCATCTTGGGACTTTAAGCAACTGTTTCTGGGCTGACCGCAGGGTCCTTGTTGGATTGTGAAGCTCCACCATTTCACACTGATAGTCTGGAGCAAGCCTGTGAACACACTTAAATGCATACAGTCCAATTTTAAATACAATCCTTTGAGAGACAGGCAGCCAACAGCGGGGTGACATGATCATACTTCCTACCCCCACAAATAACTTTGGCAGCACAATTCTGTAAAGCTTAGAGTTTCTTGATAACATACTTGTGGGATCCATATAACAAGGCATTACAATAGTCAATATTAGAAGTGATAAAGGCATGAACCAGTTTTTCAGTAGCAGATTTGCTCAAATATTTTCTGATTTGTCTAATCTTTTTTAGCTGATGGTATCCATTCTTGCAAATTCTTTTCACGTGATCTGTCATGTGCAGGTGCTGGTCGAAAATTACTCCCAGATTGCAAACAGAGGTGGAAGGAGTAATGATGGTATGGCCGACCCTGATGCCATCAAAAGTTACTTCCTGTAGCTGTTGTTTAGTCTCCAGAATTCAGTCTTTGCATCATTAATCTTCAAATGATGAGTTAACATCCATGCACGAACTTCAGATATACACTGCTCCATCTTCTGCAAGGCATCCTCTTCAACTTCTGATGAGCCTGGATTATAGGAGAGGTATAGTTGATGGTCGTCAGCATAGCCACCTACTTTCACACTTGGAAGATGTTTCTTGATGATGTCATAAAGTGAGCTGAGGTAGCTAAGAAATACCACTGGACCAGTGCAGCTTCTTGTGGGACTCCATATTTAAGCTATAAGAGTTTGCGATGTTGAAATTGCATTGTTGACTCGTACTCTTTGGCTTCTGTCACTCAAGTATGTCTGAAACCAGTTCAGTACATCACCACCTATGTTCAGCCTCTTTGTAAATATGTTGGTTAGAACTTCAAGATTAACAGTGTCAAATGCGGATGACAAATCAAGAAGGATCAATACAGACACTTTCTGCTGGTCCATGTCATTCATAATATCAGCATGAATTTTCAATAACAGAGTCTCAGTGCTATGTCACTTTTTATAAGCAGAATTAGCACTAGATGACATTCCAGTCCTTTCCAGGTAGCCGTTGTATTGATTCAGACTGGCATTTTCGATGATTTTTGATAGAAATGGCAAATTGCTGACTGATCTAAAATTCTTGAGTGTTGGTTCCACCCTGGCTTTTTAAGAGTGGTGAGATGATGGGACACTTCCAGCATGACGGAAATTCTCCTTGCCTCAGTGAAGTGTTGATGATATCTGTTATCGGAGTGATGAGAACATCTGTACATTGCTTGAGAAGAGTTGTCGGTATTGGATCTAGAATACATGATGACGACTTTGACTCACCAATTAGCCTCCTGACCTCCTCTGTTGTCAATGGCCGGAACGATGTAAATTGTTCATCAGACATCACTGACAGTTCTTCATCCATCATTGTAATCCCTTGTTATCAATTGCATCTTTAATATCATCCATGATTTTGTCAATCTTCTCAATGAAATATTTAGAGAACTGCTCACTGACATCAAGGTCATTGACCCCATCAGGGTAAATTGCAGCTCTTTCGCCATCTGGGAGTCTCTTCACTCATTTGAACAGTTTGTGTTGGTCCTTGTCGCATTTCTCAACTTCAGTGCTGTAATAGGATGACTTAGCGACCTTAAACATATCAATGTATTGTGATCGTAGATGTTTAAAATTATCATAATCCTCAGCTGTTCTGGAAACGAGCCATTTTTTCTCCATTGCTCGTTTCTGTCTCTTCACTGCTTTCAATTCTTGGTTGTACCAAGGAGAATCACTTTTAACTTTATTGTCTTTTTAAAATTTCTGACACATGGAGGCCATTTCAAGAATGTTGTTATCATGAAGGTGGAATAGCTCACTGTCCGTCAAGTCTGCTTTGAATCAAACCAAGCTAATATTTTTGAGTCTAATGCAAGTTATGTCCTTAGTTGATGTGGTCTCTTTACTGAGACTAATTTGTGTTCGTATAAAACAGTGATCAGAGATGTAAGATCGAGTTTCTGGGGGATTGACAATGAGGTTGTCATTGGTAATAAGTGTAATGGAGTAATCACCACTAGGGGCGTTGCTGTCTTCTGGGTGAATGACGTCACGGCAACGATGCAATGACATAACGGCTATAATGTAATGACGTCATCGTAATAAAGAAACTTTTACATATATGTGACCTCCACCAAAATGGGTTCAAAGTCGGCCCCTTTTCATATTTAGTTGTGAAATTGACTTTATTCTACTGGAAATGGCAGAATTTTCCTCAGAATTGACAGTAAGACGATTGGCCTAAGATTCCCTGGGGGACCTGCTTTTTTTCCAGGTTTTTGTAAAGGAACGAGAACGCCTCCTTTTAATTCCTTTAGATACATTCCTGTTGTTGCAGCATGATTGTATATCTCTTCATATATTTCTTCTGGACTGTATTTAATAAATTTTCCATAAATTTCATCAGTCCCAGCACTTTTTCCAGCACTTAGTTAATCTTTTAACAGTTTCTTTGATTTCTTCTTTACTAAATTTTACGGCCATCTCTTCTTCCATAACTTTGGTAAACATCTCTTGGAAAAAATTTGTAACAATTCTTGTCACCTAGTGACTACTAAGTTTTTACTTCTTCTTCTTC
Source organism: Platynereis dumerilii (assembly GCA_026936325.1). Classification (NCBI taxonomy): domain Eukaryota; kingdom Metazoa; phylum Annelida; class Polychaeta; order Phyllodocida; family Nereididae; genus Platynereis; species Platynereis dumerilii. Next base: position 707,555 of record JAPTHN010000104.1, on the reverse strand, counting down.
TTTTACGCTCTTCTGTCCTTTTCAGAACATATCAACCATGACTTTTTTCAATTTATTCAGGGAGAATGAAATTCTCCCTGAAATAGCGAGGAGTCACCCTACGCCGCTGGCTTCAATAGTTTTCAGCTGTTTTTTCTACTGTGGGCTGCTGGAAAGTTGATGTCATGTGAAAAATATAAGTCTTGGCTTTCAAAATTCAAAATGTCATTTGTTGCTAAGGGCCAGAAAGAGGCCTCCTCTGATTCTTGAATTTCTCTTCTTTCAGTGCCTTCAATTGTCACAAATATTAGCAGAAAATTTTCACAAAGGCTCGAGTGATATTAATTCACACAACAGCTCGTGATATTGTTACTTAGTGACCCTGACTTGGGTTGTTTTGTTATAATAGTATGTTGGCGATGTTCATCATGACGTAATGTCAACAAAAATCAGCAGATGGTCCAGTGCCGTGAGTTGGTAAAATTTCAGTTTTGAGCCAATATTCACTTACATTTTAGGTCATATCTCAGCTCCATAAAGGAATTTATGCCGGTATCATGGATCAAATGATAGGCAAAAATATCTTCTTTGATGTAAATAGCGGCAATTGCATCCATATGTCACTGGTCTTGAGATAATGAGTGATCAATGATTGCAGTTAGGGAAATTTTTGGTGTCCCGCCTGGACACTGCATGAAAAATGTTTGCATACAACTTTCAAATACAGGAAAAGGGAAGAATTTAGGATCAAAATTGCAATGCATTACTGTTCCCTGATTAGGTGGGCATCTTGTGAATCCAGTAAAATGGCAATTGGATGTTTCTATATTTTTTTAATACACCTTTTGTAATCCTCAGTTGGTGTGTCCCCGGTGAAGCTTAAAAGTGCAATGTGATTTTTGATGCCACAGAAAAACCACTGATCGAATCATTTTCGGAAAATTTGATATACCAATGCATTGCTCATGACCTTGTCTGTCAGGAATATATCACTTAAAGTGGCTAAGGCTGTTGTGCCAGGGGCTGTGATGGCTTGAGTCAGACTGACAACAGCGCGACGTTCTTATATTCTGCAAATATTCTGTGGGACTTCTCTTGTTCGGGTACTTCCTGATGAAGGCTTGTTGCTGGAATTCTTGCATTCTTGGTATTATTGTCATGCTTATGAGCCTGGCTTTGTATTAGTGTATAGAATAGGGTAAGAAATTTTGTTGCTCACGAGCCCAGGTTTCTATTGGTCTATAGAACGCGGTTGTAAATGTAACCTATCATGGCATTAGTGGCCTGTCTTTGTCACTAACAACAAATGTGGCACTCTTACACTTTTTAAAAATGTGTGTTCAGACATGTCTTGTTCAAATGCTTTGTGATAAAGACTCTTTGCTGGAATTTTCACTTGTTTGATATTGTGTTGTTACACTTGAGCTTGGCTTTCCATTGGTATATACAATATGGTTTTTAGTAAAACCTATCATGGTATAATGGCCCTGTGTTTATGGCTGACAAAAAGTGTAAAGCTTGCTTTCGCCATTACCTGCTAATTAAACCATAAAAGGTATGAGAAGGCATATAATGAAAAATCTGTTTTTTGTTTGTTTTAAGAATATTATTCAACACAATGTGTGCAAGTTTCATAGTGATATCTTAAAACGTCTTTGTTGCAGAGGTATTTGAAGAAACAAAGTTTTGTTTTGAATAAACTGCATTTCAAATTAGTTTTTTCTTCACATTCATGTTTAAATTTACCAGCATAATGTGGCATAGACGTCACAAAAATGCATATACAACCTGAAATTTTTGAATTTGGAATCTAATAACATATAGGAAGCATATCAATGATTATTGATTTTTTGGTGAATTTCACCAGAAGTTCCAAATTTTACCAACTTGTGGCATTGGTCCAGATGTTTTTATACTGACGTCATGACATAATTCAGGTCTTGCAACATGAAAGTGTGCTGTCGAAATCAGTAAAGATTTTGTGAACGTTTTCTGCTAATTTTTGTAACAATTGAAGGCACTGAAAAAAGAGAAATTCAAGAAAGAGTGGAGGCCTTTTTCTGACCCTTAGCAACGAATGCCATTTTGAATTTTGAAAGCCCAGACTCATATTTTTCAAAAGACATCAACTTTCCAGCAGCCCACAGTAGAAAAAACAGCTGAAAACTATTGAAGCCAGCGGCGTAGGGTGACTCCTCGCTATTTCAGGGAGAATTTCATTCTCCTTGAATAAATTGAAAAAAGTCGTGGTTGATATGAACCGCGCTATGTTCTGAAAAGGACTGAAGAGTGTTAAGAAGAAGAAGTAAAAACTTAGTAGTCACTAGGCGGCGTAGCCATGTAAACGTCAGCTCTCAGCCATAGATCCTCACAGATTTAAGCCTCATTTTTCAATAATAAAAACATTCTCCACACACACAGGTGCAGTCTTCAAACACTCTTCAAGCAGTTACTTTTCTTTCTTTCCACACTACTTCAACAAGATGGTCATGGTCGCTAGAAGAGTTGGTAGGTCGACTGCTGCAAAAGCAAAAGCCGCCAAGGTGCAAAAGGAGGATGGCAAGAAGGGGACATCAAAGGGGAAGTGAGCAAGATGACCTTGGAGGGGACCTATGGACTCATGTGAAATTAGCAGTAAATTCTCAAAAATTTATACAGAAGAAACTATTTTAGAAGACTGTTTTCAAACAAATAATTTACCAAAACGTGCATGACTTTGTATTCCATCAAATAAACTCTCAGATTTTATCAAATCCAAATTGTCTGTTAATATTCGATGCTGCCTTATTACCTTCAGCGAAAGAAGTTACAAGAATGTGTTGCAATCACTTGGGTAAAAACGTTGTCGAGGGTATAATTCACTTTAGCGGGCCTTATGACCATATTTGGAGAACAATGATTTTGTGACGTCATTCATTTTTAACCACGACGAAATGTTTACATGACGCCATCAACACATGACGACGATCTTATTTTGGAGAAGCAACAAACTACAAAATCCACAAAAATTGTAAGTTTTAGTCAGTTTTTAGTTACAGTTTGTTGAAGTAATACCATGGAAACAAATTGGCGGGGGTAGTGGGGGCGGTAGCCCCCACGTTAACCACTAAAAAACAATGGTTTCCAGTTGCCAAATATGGTCATTTTCACGGCCCGCTATAGTGAATTTTTGCCGTGGTCGATCCCCAGTGCAAAAGCGAGTACATTTGGAGCGCGCCCTCCAAATATGCTCCCTTGTATAAAGTATAGACATTTTTGCAGTACATTGGATACATTTGCAGTACATTGGATACATTTTGAGTGCTGCAAATGTACTTTTTTTTTTGCTATGGGCACCGGACGTTGGGCGGATAGATCATTTCTGGGCTATAACTATTGAGAGAACGTGCATGAAATTTGGTGCACATGTGGCCTATATGATTAGTTGTGCCTTTTGAAGGTGTGATTGATGGATATTTGTTACTACACTCTTTTTGAGGACTCTTTTTGAGGACTCTTTTTAAGATTACGGCTGAAAAAGGCTCTGTGACTTTTTCAATATATTTTTTGTTTCTGAAGTGCAGCAGTATGAACTATTTGCCACACAGTGGCTCCACCTCAGTGCTAATCTGAACTCCATGTGCTGTAAGAGGCAGTCAGCAAATTGCTTTCACACTGAGTCATTTCCTGAGCTAATAACAACTTGAAACTTGGAACTACTTTTTGAATTATTGAGAAAAAATATAAAAGATTATTATGTTTGTTTCTAAGCCTCGACTATTGCATGTAAATGCATGAAATTTGGTACAAATTAAGCCTAATCCTATATGGTCTAGTTGTGCCTTTTTATAGTGTCCTTGGTGAATATTTTGTATTTTCTGAAACATTGAGAAAAAATATAAACTTTTTTTTTTGTTTCTTGGTTAGGAATCAGCACCAATTTTATGTAAATGGATTAAATTTGCTGCACATATAGCTGCCCTCCCAAACCCCTCCCCCAAGAGTTTTTGAATGGTCAAAAAATATTGATTCTAAGTCTCATTTTTGGAAAATCATGTGTTTTTCAGGGCTCGTCAATGGGGATTTGCGTGATTAACTTCAATTGAAATGTGCCACCTCTAAATATTAATGGAATGAGCTGAAATTTTACACACATACTCTCATAAACCAACCTCACCTGCAAAAAAAAAGTTAGGGTTGATCCACAAAGCGCCAGTCCCACTTTAACCCATGACCGCCAAATTCCGCACTGTGTCCTGAAAAAATTGGTTAACTTCCTTTTTTCCAATTTCAAAGAAAAAAAATTTCCGAGATAAAAAAAATTACGGCATTATAATAATAATAATGATAATTTCTTTATTTATATTGTCACAAAAATGAAATTTCTCAGTAACACTTTACATAAATGATAAAATTTGAAAAGATGAGATAAAATATAGAAATGTAAACATCAAAACAGAATCGATAAAACAGAAATAATGAATAAGTCTAATTTAGACCAGCACATAATAAATACATCAAACATTGTCAAATTCTAAAAATAAATGAGTTTTAAGTTTCATTTTAAAATCATCAAAGTTATCACAAAGTCTTATATTGTCTGGCAAATTGTTCCATATTTGGGGTGCAGCAGAATAAAATGGTTGAGTGCCCAGTGTCTTCGTCTTGCATCTTGGGACTTTAAGCAACCGTTTCTGGGCTGACCGCAGGGTCCTTGTTGGATTGTGAAGCTCCACCATTTCACACTGATAGTCTGGAGCAAGCCTGTGAACACACTTAAATGCATACAGTCCAATTTTAAATACAATCCTTTGAGAGACAGGCAGCCAACAGCGGGGTGACATGATCATACTTCCTACCCCCACAAATAACTTTGGCAGCACAATTCTGTAAAGCTTAGAGTTTCTTGATAACATACTTGTGGGATCCATATAACAAGGCATTACAATAGTCAATATTAGAAGTGATAAAGGCATGAACCAGTTTTTCAGTAGCAGATTTGCTCAAATATTTTCTGATTTGTCTAATCTTTTTTAGCTGATGGTATCCATTCTTGCAAATTCTTTTCACGTGATCTGTCATGTGCAGGTGCTGGTCGAAAATTACTCCCAGATTGCAAACAGAGGTGGAAGGAGTAATGATGTATGGCCGACCCTGATGCCATCAAAAGTTACTTCCTGTAGCTGTTGTTTAGTCTCCAGAATTCAGACTTTGCATCATTAATCTTCAAATGATGAGTTAACATCCATGCACGAACTTCAGATATACACTGCTTGATCTTCTGCAAGGCATCCTCTTCAACTTCTGATGAGCCTGGATTATAGGAGAGGTATAGTTGATGGTCGTCAGCATAGCCACCTACTTTCACACTTGGAAGATGTTTCTTGATGATGTCATAAAGTGAGCTGAGGTAGCTAAGAAATACCACTGGACCAGTGCAGCTTCTTGTGGGACTCCATATTTAAGCTATAAGAGTTTGCGATGTTGAAATTGCATTGTTGACTCGTACTCTTTGGCTTCTGTCACTCAAGTATGTCTGAAACCAGTTCAGTACATCACCACCTATGTTCAGCCTCTTTGTAAATATGTTGGTTAGAACTTCAAGATTAACAGTGTCAAATGCGGATGACAAATCAAGAAGGATCAATACAGACACTTTCTGCTGGTCCATGTCATTCATAATATCAGCATGAATTTTCAATAACAGAGTCTCAGTGCTATGTCACTTTTTATAAGCAGAATTAGCACTAGATGACATTCCAGTCCTTTCCAGGTAGCCGTTGTATTGATTCAGACTGGCATTTTCGATGATTTTTGATAGAAATGGCAAATTGCTGACTGATCTAAAATTCTTGAGTGTTGGTTCCACCCTGGCTTTTTAAGAGTGGTGAGATGATGGGACACTTCCAGCATGACGGAAATTCTCCTTGCCTCAGTGAAGTATTGATGATATCTGTTATCGGAGTGATGAGAACATCTGTACATTGCTTGAGAAGAGTTGTCGGTATTGGATCTAGAATACATGATGACGACTTTGACTCACCAATTAGCCTCCTGACCTCCTCTGTTGTCAATGGCCGGAACGATGTAAATTGTTCATCAGACATCACTGACAGTTCTTCATCCATCATTGTAATCCCTTTGTTATCAATTGCATCTTTAATATCATCCATGATTTTGTCAATCTTCTCAATGAAATATTTAGAGAACTGCTCACTGACATCAAGGTCATTGACCCCATCAGGGTAAATTGCAGCTCTTTCGCCATCTGGGAGTCTCTTCACTCATTTGAACAGTTTGTGTTGGTCTTTGTCGCATTTCTCAACTTCAGTGCTGTAATAGGATGACTTAGCGACCTTAAACATATCAATGTATTGTGATCGTAGATGTTTAAAATTATCATAATCCTCAGCTGTTCTGGAAACGAGCCATTTTTTCTCCATTGCTCGTTTCTGTCTCTTCACTGCTTTCAATTCTTGGTTGTACCAAGGAGAATCACTTTTAACTTTATTGTCTTTTTAAAATTTCTGACACATGGAGGCCATTTCAAGAATGTTGTTATCATGAAGGTGGAATAGCTCACTGTCCGTCAAGTCTGCTTTGAATCCAACCAAGCGAATATTTTTGAGTCTAATGCAAGTTATGTCCTTAGTTGATGTGGTCTCTTTACTGAGACTAATTTGTGTTCGTATAAAACAGTGATCAGAGATGTAAGATCGAGTTTCTGGGGGATTGACAATGAGGTTGTCATTGGTAATAAGTGTAATGGAGTAATCACCACTAGGGGCGTTGCTGTCTTCTGGGTGAATGACGTCACGGCAACGATGCAATGACATAACGGCTATAATGTAATGACGTCATCGTAATAAAGAAACTTTTACATATATGTGACCTCCACCAAAATGGGTTCAAAGTCGGCCCCTTTTCATATTTAGTTGTGAAATTGACTTTATTCTACTGGAAATGGCAGAATTTTCCTCAGAATTGACAGTAAGACGATTGGCCTAAGATTCCCTGGGGGACCTGCTTTTTTTCCAGGTTTTTGTAAAGGAACGAGAACGCCTTCTTTTAATTCCTTTAGATACATTCCTGTTGTTGCAGCATGATTGTATATCTCTTCATATATTTCTTCTGGACTGTATTTAATAAATTTTCCATAAATTTCATCAGTCCCAGCACTTTTTCCAGCACTTAGTTAATCTTTTAACAGTTTCTTTGATTTCTTCTTTACTAAATTTTACGGCCATCTCTTCTTCCATAACTTTGGTAAACATCTCTTGGAAAAAATTTGTAACAATTCTTGTCACCTAGTGACTACTAAGTTTTTACTTCTTCTTCTTCTTTTACGCTCTTCTGTCCTTTTCAGAACATATCAACCATGACTTTTTTCAATTTATTCAGGGAGAATGAAATTCTCCCTGAAATAGCGAGGAGTCACCCTACGCCGCTGGCTTCAATAGTTTTCAGCTGTTTTTTCTACTGTGGGCTGCTGGAAAGTTGATGTCATGTGAAAAATATAAGTCTTGGCTTTCAAAATTCAAAATGTCATTTGTTGCTAAGGGCCAGAAAGAGGCCTCCTCTGATTCTTGAATTTCTCTTCTTTCAGTGCCTTCAATTGTCACAAATATTAGCAGAAAATTTTCACAAAGGCTCGAGTGATATTAATTCACACAACAGCTCGTGATATTGTTACTTAGTGACCCTGACTTGGGTTGTTTTGTTATAATAGTATGTTGGCGATGTTCATCATGACGTAATGTCAACAAAAATCAGCAGATGGTCCAGTGCCGTGAGTTGGTAAAATTTCAGTTTTGAGCCAATATTCACTTACATTTTAGGTCATATCTCAGCTCCATAAAGGAATTTATGCCGGTATCATGGATCAAATGATAGGCAAAAATATCTTCTTTGATGTAAATAGCGGCAATTGCATCCATATGTCACTGGTCTTGAGATAATGAGTGATCAATGATTGCAGTTAGGGAAATTTTTGGTGTCCCGCCTGGACACTGCATGAAAAATGTTTGCATACAACTTTCAAATACAGGAAAAGGGAAGAATTTAGGATCAAAATTGCAATGCATTACTGTTCCCTGATTAGGTGGGCATCTTGTGAATCCAGTAAAATGGCAATTGGATGTTTCTATATTTTTTTAATACACCTTTTGTAATCCTCAGTTGGTGTGTCCCCGGTGAAGCTTAAAAGTGCAATGTGATTTTTGATGCCACAGAAAAACCACTGATCGAATCATTTTCGGAAAATTTGATATACCAATGCATTGCTCATGACCTTGTCTGTCAGGAATATATCACTTAAAGTGGCTAAGGCTGTTGTGCCAGGGGCTGTGATGGCTTGAGTCAGACTGACAACAGCGCGACGTTCTTATATTCTGCAAATATTCTGTGGGACTTCTCTTGTTCGGGTACTTCCTGATGAAGGCTTGTTGCTGGAATTCTTGCATTCTTGGTATTATTGTCATGCTTATGAGCCTGGCTTTGTATTAGTGTATAGAATAGGGTAAGAAATTTTGTTGCTCACGAGCCCAGGTTTCTATTGGTCTATAGAACGCGGTTGTAAATGTAACCTATCATGGCATTAGTGGCCTGTCTTTGTCACTAACAACAAATGTGGCACTCTTACACTTTTTAAAAATGTGTGTTCAGACATGTCTTGTTCAAATGCTTTGTGATAAAGACTCTTTGCTGGAATTTTCACTTGTTTGATATTGTGTTGTTACACTTGAGCTTGGCTTTCCATTGGTATATACAATATGGTTTTTAGTAAAACCTATCATGGTATAATGGCCCTGTGTTTATGGCTGACAAAAAGTGTAAAGCTTGCTTTCGCCATTACCTGCTAATTAAACCATAAAAGGTATGAGAAGGCATATAATGAAAAATCTGTTTTTTGTTTGTTTTAAGAATATTATTCAACACAATGTGTGCAAGTTTCATAGTGATATCTTAAAACGTCTTTGTTGCAGAGGTATTTGAAGAAACAAAGTTTTGTTTTGAATAAACTGCATTTCAAATTAGTTTTTTCTTCACATTCATGTTTAAATTTACCAGCATAATGTGGCATAGACGTCACAAAAATGCATATACAACCTGAAATTTTTGAATTTGGAATCTAATAACATATAGGAAGCATATCAATGATTATTGATTTTTTGGTGAATTTCACCAGAAGTTCCAAATTTTACCAACTTGTGGCATTGGTCCAGATGTTTTTATACTGACGTCATGACATAATTCAGGTCTTGCAACATGAAAGTGTGCTGTCGAAATCAGTAAAGATTTTGTGAACGTTTTCTGCTAATTTTTGTAACAATTGAAGGCACTGAAAAAAGAGAAATTCAAGAAAGAGTGGAGGCCTTTTTCTGACCCTTAGCAACGAATGCCATTTTGAATTTTGAAAGCCCAGACTCATATTTTTCAAAAGACATCAACTTTCCAGCAGCCCACAGTAGAAAAAACAGCTGAAAACTATTGAAGCCAGCGGCGTAGGGTGACTCCTCGCTATTTCAGGGAGAATTTCATTCTCCTTGAATAAATTGAAAAAAGTCGTGGTTGATATGAACCGCGCTATGTTCTGAAAAGGACTGAAGAGTGTTAAGAAGAAGAAGTAAAAACTTAGTAGTCACTAGGCGGCGTAGCCATGTAAACGTCAGCTCTCAGCCATAGATCCTCACAGATTTAAGCCTCATTTTTCAATAATAAAAACATTCTCCACACACACAGGTGCAGTCTTCAAACACTCTTCAAGCAGTTACTTTTCTTTCTTTCCACACTACTTCAACAAGATGGTCATGGTCGCTAGAAGAGTTGGTAGGTCGACTGCTGCAAAAGCAAAAGCCGCCAAGGTGCAAAAGGAGGATGGCAAGAAGGGGACATCAAAGGGGAAGTGAGCAAGATGACCTTGGAGGGGACCTATGGACTCATGTGAAATTAGCAGTAAATTCTCAAAAATTTATACAGAAGAAACTATTTTAGAAGACTGTTTTCAAACAAATAATTTACCAAAACGTGCATGACTTTGTATTCCATCAAATAAACTCTCAGATTTTATCAAATCCAAATTGTCTGTTAATATTCGATGCTGCCTTATTACCTTCAGCGAAAGAAGTTACAAGAATGTGTTGCAATCACTTGGGTAAAAACGTTGTCGAGGGTATAATTCACTTTAGCGGGCCTTATGACCATATTTGGAGAACAATGATTTTGTGACGTCATTCATTTTTAACCACGACGAAATGTTTACATGACGCCATCAACACATGACGACGATCTTATTTTGGAGAAGCAACAAACTACAAAATCCACAAAAATTGTAAGTTTTAGTCAGTTTTTAGTTACAGTTTGTTGAAGTAATACCATGGAAACAAATTGGCGGGGGTAGTGGGGGCGGTAGCCCCCACGTTAACCACTAAAAAACAATGGTTTCCAGTTGCCAAATATGGTCATTTTCACGGCCCGCTATAGTGAATTTTTGCCGTGGTCGATCCCCAGTGCAAAAGCGAGTACATTTGGAGCGCGCCCTCCAAATATGCTCCCTTGTATAAAGTATAGACATTTTTGCAGTACATTGGATACATTTGCAGTACATTGGATACATTTTGAGTGCTGCAAATGTACTTTTTTTTTTGCTATGGGCACCGGACGTTGGGCGGATAGATCATTTCTGGGCTATAACTATTGAGAGAACGTGCATGAAATTTGGTGCACATGTGGCCTATATGATTAGTTGTGCCTTTTGAAGGTGTGATTGATGGATATTTGTTACTACACTCTTTTTGAGGACTCTTTTTAAGATTACGGCTGAAAAAGGCTCTGTGACTTTTTCAATATATTTTTTGTTTCTGAAGTGCAGCAGTATGAACTATTTGCCACACAGTGGCTCCACCTCAGTGCTAATCTGAACTCCATGTGCTGTAAGAGGCAGTCAGCAAATTGCTTTCACACTGAGTCATTTCCTGAGCTAATAACAACTTGAAACTTGGAACTACTTTTTGAATTATTGAGAAAAAATATAAAAGATTATTATGTTTGTTTCTAAGCCTCGACTATTGCATGTAAATGCATGAAATTTGGTACAAATTAAGCCTAATCCTATATGGTCTAGTTGTGCCTTTTTATAGTGTCCTTGGTGAATATTTTGTATTTTCTGAAACATTGAGAAAAAATATAAACTTTTTTTTTTGTTTCTTGGTTAGGAATCAGCACCAATTTTATGTAAATGGATTAAATTTGCTGCACATATAGCTGCCCTCCCAAACCCCTCCCCCAAGAGTTTTTGAATGGTCAAAAAATATTGATTCTAAGTCTCATTTTTGGAAAATCATGTGTTTTTCAGGGCTCGTCAATGGGGATTTGCGTGATTAACTTCAATTGAAATGTGCCACCTCTAAATATTAATGGAATGAGCTGAAATTTTACACACATACTCTCATAAACCAACCTCACCTGCAAAAAAAAAGTTAGGGTTGATCCACAAAGCGCCAGTCCCACTTTAACCCATGACCGCCAAATTCCGCACTGTGTCCTGAAAAAATTGGTTAACTTCCTTTTTTCCAATTTCAAAGAAAAAAAATTTCCGAGATAAAAAAAATTACGGCATTATAATAATAATAATGATAATTTCTTTATTTATATTGTCACAAAAATGAAATTTCTCAGTAACACTTTACATAAATGATAAAATTTGAAAAGATGAGATAAAATATAGAAATGTAAACATCAAAACAGAATCGATAAAACAGAAATAATGAATAAGTCTAATTTAGACCAGCACATAATAAATACATCAAACATTGTCAAATTCTAAAAATAAATGAGTTTTAAGTTTCATTTTAAAATCATCAAAGTTATCACAAAGTCTTATATTGTCTGGCAAATTGTTCCATATTTGGGGTGCAGCAGAATAAAATGGTTGAGTGCCCAGTGTCTTCGTCTTGCATCTTGGGACTTTAAGCAACCGTTTCTGGGCTGACCGCAGGGTCCTTGTTGGATTGTGAAGCTCCACCATTTCACACTGATAGTCTGGAGCAAGCCTGTGAACACACTTAAATGCATACAGTCCAATTTTAAATACAATCCTTTGAGAGACAGGCAGCCAACAGCGGGGTGACATGATCATACTTCCTACCCCCACAAATAACTTTGGCAGCACAATTCTGTAAAGCTTAGAGTTTCTTGATAACATACTTGTGGGATCCATATAACAAGGCATTACAATAGTCAATATTAGAAGTGATAAAGGCATGAACCAGTTTTTCAGTAGCAGATTTGCTCAAATATTTTCTGATTTGTCTAATCTTTTTTAGCTGATGGTATCCATTCTTGCAAATTCTTTTCACGTGATCTGTCATGTGCAGGTGCTGGTCGAAAATTACTCCCAGATTGCAAACAGAGGTGGAAGGAGTAATGATGGTATGGTCTCCAGAATTCAGTCTTTGCATCATTAATCTTCAAATGATGAGTTAACATCCATGCACGAACTTCAGATATACACTGCTTGATCTTCTGCAAGGCATCCTCTTCAACTTCTGATAAGCCTGGATTATAGGAGAGGTATAGTTGATGGTCGTCAGCATAGCCACCTACTTTCACACTTGGAAGATGTTTCTTGATGATGTCATAAAGTGAGCTGAGGTAGCTAAGAAATACCACTGGACCAGTGCAGCTTCTTGTGGGACTCCATATTTAAGCTATAAGAGTTTGCGATGTTGAAATTTCATTGTTGACTCGTACTCTTTGGCTTCTGTCACTCAAGTATGTCTGAAACCAGTTCAGTACATCACCACCTATGTTCAGCCTCTTTGTAAATATGTTGGTTAGAACTTCAAGATTAACAGTGTCAAATGCGGATGACAAATCAAGAAGGATCAATACAGACACTTTCTGCTGGTCCATGTCATTCATAATATCAGCATGAATTTTCAATAACAGAGTCTCAGTGCTATGTCACTTTTTATAAGCAGAATTAGCACTAGATGACATTCCAGTCCTTTCCAGGTAGCCGTTGTATTGATTCAGACTGGCATTTTCGATGATTTTTGATAGAAATGGCAAATTGCTGACTGATCTAAAATTCTTGAGTGTTGGTTCCACCCTGGCTTTTTAAGAGTGGTGAGATGATGGGACACTTCCAGCATGACGGAAATTCTCCTTGCCTCAGTGAAGTATTGATGATATCTGTTATCGGAGTGATGAGAACATCTGTACATTGCTTGAGAAGAGTTGTCGGTATTGGATCTAGAATACATGATGACGACTTTGACTCACCAATTAGCCTCCTGACCTCCTCTGTTGTCAATGGCCGGAACGATGTAAATTGTTCATCAGACATCACTGACAGTTCTTCATCCATCATTGTAATCCCTTTGTTATCAATTGCATCTTTAATATCATCCATGATTTTGTCAATCTTCTCAATGAAATATTTAGAGAACTGCTCACTGACATCAAGGTCATTGACCCCATCAGGGTAAATTGCAGCTCTTTCGCCATCTGGGAGTCTCTTCACTCATTTGAACAGTTTGTGTTGGTCTTTGTCGCATTTCTCAACTTCAGTGCTGTAATAGGATGACTTAGCGACCTTAAACATATCAATGTATTGTGATCGTAGATGTTTAAAATTATCATAATCCTCAGCTGTTCTGGAAACGAGCCATTTTTTCTCCATTGCTCGTTTCTGTCTCTTCACTGCTTTCAATTCTTGGTTGTACCAAGGAGAATCACTTTTAACTTTATTGTCTTTTTAAAATTTCTGACACATGGAGGCCATTTCAAGAATGTTGTTATCATGAAGGTGGAATAGCTCACTGTCCGTCAAGTCTGCTTTGAATCAAACCAAGTGAATATTTTTGAGTCTAATGCAAGTTATGTCCTTAGTTGATGTGGTCTCTTTACTGAGACTAATTTGTGTTCGTATAAAACAGTGATCAGAGATGTAAGATCGAGTTTCTGGGGGATTGACAATGAGGTTGTCATTGGTAATAAGTGTAATGGAGTAATCACCACTAGGGGCGTTGCTGTCTTCTGGGTGAATGACGTCACGGCAACGATGCAATGACATAACGGCTATAATGTAATGACGTCATCGTAATAAAGAAACTTTTACATATATGTGACCTGCTCCACCAAAATGGGTTCAAAGTCGGCCCCTTTTCATATTTAATTGTGAAATTGACTTTATTCTACTGGAAATGGCAGAATTTTCCTCAGAATTGACAGTAAGACGATTGGCCTAAGATTCCCTGGGGGACCTGCTTTTTTTCCAGGTTTTTGTAAAGGAACGAGAACGCCTTCTTTTAATTCCTTTAGATACATTCCTGTTGTTGCAGCATGATTGTATATCTCTTCATATATTTCTTCTGGACTGTATTTAATAAATTTTCCATAAATTTCATCAGTCCCAGCACTTTTTCCAGCACTTAGTTAATCTTTTAACAGTTTCTTTGATTTCTTCTTTACTAAATTTTACGGCCATCTCTTCTTCCATAACTTTGGTAAACATCTCTTGGAAAAAATTTGTAACAATTCTTGTCACCTAGTGACTACTAAGTTTTTACTTCTTCTTCTTCTTTTACGCTCTTCTGTCCTTTTCAGAACATATCAACCATGACTTTTTTCAATTTATTCAGGGAGAATGAAATTCTCCCTGAAATAGCGAGGAGTCACCCTACGCCGCTGGCTTCAATAGTTTTCAGCTGTTTTTTCTACTGTGGGCTGCTGGAAAGTTGATGTCATGTGAAAAATATAAGTCTTGGCTTTCAAAATTCAAAATGTCATTTGTTGCTAAGGGCCAGAAAGAGGCCTCCTCTGATTCTTGAATTTCTCTTCTTTCAGTGCCTTCAATTGTCACAAATATTAGCAGAAAATTTTCACAAAGGCTCGAGTGATATTAATTCACACAACAGCTCGTGATATTGTTACTTAGTGACCCTGACTTGGGTTGTTTTGTTATAATAGTATGTTGGCGATGTTCATCATGACGTAATGTCAACAAAAATCAGCAGATGGTCCAGTGCCGTGAGTTGGTAAAATTTCAGTTTTGAGCCAATATTCACTTACATTTTAGGTCATATCTCAGCTCCATAAAGGAATTTATGCCGGTATCATGGATCAAATGATAGGCAAAAATATCTTCTTTGATGTAAATAGCGGCAATTGCATCCATATGTCACTGGTCTTGAGATAATGAGTGATCAATGATTGCAGTTAGGGAAATTTTTGGTGTCCCGCCTGGACACTGCATGAAAAATGTTTGCATACAACTTTCAAATACAGGAAAAGGGAAGAATTTAGGATCAAAATTGCAATGCATTACTGTTCCCTGATTAGGTGGGCATCTTGTGAATCCAGTAAAATGGCAATTGGATGTTTCTATATTTTTTTAATACACCTTTTGTAATCCTCAGTTGGTGTGTCCCCGGTGAAGCTTAAAAGTGCAATGTGATTTTTGATGCCACAGAAAAACCACTGATCGAATCATTTTCGGAAAATTTGATATACCAATGCATTGCTCATGACCTTGTCTGTCAGGAATATATCACTTAAAGTGGCTAAGGCTGTTGTGCCAGGGGCTGTGATGGCTTGAGTCAGACTGACAACAGCGCGACGTTCTTATATTCTGCAAATATTCTGTGGGACTTCTCTTGTTCGGGTACTTCCTGATGAAGGCTTGTTGCTGGAATTCTTGCATTCTTGGTATTATTGTCATGCTTATGAGCCTGGCTTTGTATTAGTGTATAGAATAGGGTAAGAAATTTTGTTGCTCACGAGCCCAGGTTTCTATTGGTCTATAGAACGCGGTTGTAAATGTAACCTATCATGGCATTAGTGGCCTGTCTTTGTCACTAACAACAAATGTGGCACTCTTACACTTTTTAAAAATGTGTGTTCAGACATGTCTTGTTCAAATGCTTTGTGATAAAGACTCTTTGCTGGAATTTTCACTTGTTTGATATTGTGTTGTTACACTTGAGCTTGGCTTTCCATTGGTATATACAATATGGTTTTTAGTAAAACCTATCATGGTATAATGGCCCTGTGTTTATGGCTGACAAAAAGTGTAAAGCTTGCTTTCGCCATTACCTGCTAATTAAACCATAAAAGGTATGAGAAGGCATATAATGAAAAATCTGTTTTTTGTTTGTTTTAAGAATATTATTCAACACAATGTGTGCAAGTTTCATAGTGATATCTTAAAACGTCTTTGTTGCAGAGGTATTTGAAGAAACAAAGTTTTGTTTTGAATAAACTGCATTTCAAATTAGTTTTTTCTTCACATTCATGTTTAAATTTACCAGCATAATGTGGCATAGACGTCACAAAAATGCATATACAACCTGAAATTTTTGAATTTGGAATCTAATAACATATAGGAAGCATATCAATGATTATTGATTTTTTGGTGAATTTCACCAGAAGTTCCAAATTTTACCAACTTGTGGCATTGGTCCAGATGTTTTTATACTGACGTCATGACATAATTCAGGTCTTGCAACATGAAAGTGTGCTGTCGAAATCAGTAAAGATTTTGTGAACGTTTTCTGCTAATTTTTGTAACAATTGAAGGCACTGAAAAAAGAGAAATTCAAGAAAGAGTGGAGGCCTTTTTCTGACCCTTAGCAACGAATGCCATTTTGAATTTTGAAAGCCCAGACTCATATTTTTCAAAAGACATCAACTTTCCAGCAGCCCACAGTAGAAAAAACAGCTGAAAACTATTGAAGCCAGCGGCGTAGGGTGACTCCTCGCTATTTCAGGGAGAATTTCATTCTCCTTGAATAAATTGAAAAAAGTCGTGGTTGATATGAACCGCGCTATGTTCTGAAAAGGACTGAAGAGTGTTAAGAAGAAGAAGTAAAAACTTAGTAGTCACTAGGCGGCGTAGCCATGTAAACGTCAGCTCTCAGCCATAGATCCTCACAGATTTAAGCCTCATTTTTCAATAATAAAAACATTCTCCACACACACAGGTGCAGTCTTCAAACACTCTTCAAGCAGTTACTTTTCTTTCTTTCCACACTACTTCAACAAGATGGTCATGGTCGCTAGAAGAGTTGGTAGGTCGACTGCTGCAAAAGCAAAAGCCGCCAAGGTGCAAAAGGAGGATGGCAAGAAGGGGACATCAAAGGGGAAGTGAGCAAGATGACCTTGGAGGGGACCTATGGACTCATGTGAAATTAGCAGTAAATTCTCAAAAATTTATACAGAAGAAACTATTTTAGAAGACTGTTTTCAAACAAATAATTTACCAAAACGTGCATGACTTTGTATTCCATCAAATAAACTCTCAGATTTTATCAAATCCAAATTGTCTGTTAATATTCGATGCTGCCTTATTACCTTCAGCGAAAGAAGTTACAAGAATGTGTTGCAATCACTTGGGTAAAAACGTTGTCGAGGGTATAATTCACTTTAGCGGGCCTTATGACCATATTTGGAGAACAATGATTTTGTGACGTCATTCATTTTTAACCACGACGAAATGTTTACATGACGCCATCAACACATGACGACGATCTTATTTTGGAGAAGCAACAAACTACAAAATCCACAAAAATTGTAAGTTTTAGTCAGTTTTTAGTTACAGTTTGTTGAAGTAATACCATGGAAACAAATTGGCGGGGGTAGTGGGGGCGGTAGCCCCCACGTTAACCACTAAAAAACAATGGTTTCCAGTTGCCAAATATGGTCATTTTCACGGCCCGCTATAGTGAATTTTTGCCGTGGTCGATCCCCAGTGCAAAAGCGAGTACATTTGGAGCGCGCCCTCCAAATATGCTCCCTTGTATAAAGTATAGACATTTTTGCAGTACATTGGATACATTTGCAGTACATTGGATACATTTTGAGTGCTGCAAATGTACTTTTTTTTTTGCTATGGGCACCGGACGTTGGGCGGATAGATCATTTCTGGGCTATAACTATTGAGAGAACGTGCATGAAATTTGGTGCACATGTGGCCTATATGATTAGTTGTGCCTTTTGAAGGTGTGATTGATGGATATTTGTTACTACACTCTTTTTGAGGACTCTTTTTGAGGACTCTTTTTAAGATTACGGCTGAAAAAGGCTCTGTGACTTTTTCAATATATTTTTTGTTTCTGAAGTGCAGCAGTATGAACTATTTGCCACACAGTGGCTCCACCTCAGTGCTAATCTGAACTCCATGTGCTGTAAGAGGCAGTCAGCAAATTGCTTTCACACTGAGTCATTTCCTGAGCTAATAACAACTTGAAACTTGGAACTACTTTTTGAATTATTGAGAAAAAATATAAAAGATTATTATGTTTGTTTCTAAGCCTCGACTATTGCATGTAAATGCATGAAATTTGGTACAAATTAAGCCTAATCCTATATGGTCTAGTTGTGCCTTTTTATAGTGTCCTTGGTGAATATTTTGTATTTTCTGAAACATTGAGAAAAAATATAAACTTTTTTTTTTGTTTCTTGGTTAGGAATCAGCACCAATTTTATGTAAATGGATTAAATTTGCTGCACATATAGCTGCCCTCCCAAACCCCTCCCCCAAGAGTTTTTGAATGGTCAAAAAATATTGATTCTAAGTCTCATTTTTGGAAAATCATGTGTTTTTCAGGGCTCGTCAATGGGGATTTGCGTGATTAACTTCAATTGAAATGTGCCACCTCTAAATATTAATGGAATGAGCTGAAATTTTACACACATACTCTCATAAACCAACCTCACCTGCAAAAAAAAAGTTAGGGTTGATCCACAAAGCGCCAGTCCCACTTTAACCCATGACCGCCAAATTCCGCACTGTGTCCTGAAAAAATTGGTTAACTTCCTTTTTTCCAATTTCAAAGAAAAAAAATTTCCGAGATAAAAAAAATTACGGCATTATAATAATAATAATGATAATTTCTTTATTTATATTGTCACAAAAATGAAATTTCTCAGTAACACTTTACATAAATGATAAAATTTGAAAAGATGAGATAAAATATAGAAATGTAAACATCAAAACAGAATCGATAAAACAGAAATAATGAATAAGTCTAATTTAGACCAGCACATAATAAATACATCAAACATTGTCAAATTCTAAAAATAAGTGAGTTTTGAGTTTCATTTTAAAATCATCAAAGTTATCACAAAGTCTTATATTGTCTGGCAAATTGTTCCATATTTGGGGTGCAGCAGAATAAAATGGTCGAGTGCCCAGTGTCTTCGTCTTGCATCTTGGGACTTTAAGCAACTGTTTCTGGGCTGACCGCAGGGTCCTTGTTGGATTGTGAAGCTCCACCATTTCACACTGATAGTCTGGAGCAAGCCTGTGAACACACTTAAATGCATACAGTCCAATTTTAAATACAATCCTTTGAGAGACAGGCAGCCAACAGCGGGGTGACATGATCATACTTCCTACCCCCACAAATAACTTTGGCAGCACAATTCTGTAAAGCTTAGAGTTTCTTGATAACATACTTGTGGGATCCATATAACAAGGCATTACAATAGTCAATATTAGAAGTGATAAAGGCATGAACCAGTTTTTCAGTAGCAGATTTGCTCAAATATTTTCTGATTTGTCTAATCTTTTTTAGCTGATGGTATCCATTCTTGCAAATTCTTTTCACGTGATCTGTCATGTGCAGGTGCTGGTCGAAAATTACTCCCAGATTGCAAACAGAGGTGGAAGGAGTAATGATGGTATGGCCGACCCTGATGCCATCAAAAGTTACTTCCTGTAGCTGTTGTTTAGTCTCCAGAATTCAGTCTTTGCATCATTAATCTTCAAATGATGAGTTAACATCCATGCACGAACTTCAGATATACACTGCTCCATCTTCTGCAAGGCATCCTCTTCAACTTCTGATGAGCCTGGATTATAGGAGAGGTATAGTTGATGGTCGTCAGCATAGCCACCTACTTTCACACTTGGAAGATGTTTCTTGATGATGTCATAAAGTGAGCTGAGGTAGCTAAGAAATACCACTGGACCAGTGCAGCTTCTTGTGGGACTCCATATTTAAGCTATAAGAGTTTGCGATGTTGAAATTGCATTGTTGACTCGTACTCTTTGGCTTCTGTCACTCAAGTATGTCTGAAACCAGTTCAGTACATCACCACCTATGTTCAGCCTCTTTGTAAATATGTTGGTTAGAACTTCAAGATTAACAGTGTCAAATGCGGATGACAAATCAAGAAGGATCAATACAGACACTTTCTGCTGGTCCATGTCATTCATAATATCAGCATGAATTTTCAATAACAGAGTCTCAGTGCTATGTCACTTTTTATAAGCAGAATTAGCACTAGATGACATTCCAGTCCTTTCCAGGTAGCCGTTGTATTGATTCAGACTGGCATTTTCGATGATTTTTGATAGAAATGGCAAATTGCTGACTGATCTAAAATTCTTGAGTGTTGGTTCCACCCTGGCTTTTTAAGAGTGGTGAGATGATGGGACACTTCCAGCATGACGGAAATTCTCCTTGCCTCAGTGAAGTGTTGATGATATCTGTTATCGGAGTGATGAGAACATCTGTACATTGCTTGAGAAGAGTTGTCGGTATTGGATCTAGAATACATGATGACGACTTTGACTCACCAATTAGCCTCCTGACCTCCTCTGTTGTCAATGGCCGGAACGATGTAAATTGTTCATCAGACATCACTGACAGTTCTTCATCCATCATTGTAATCCCTTCGTTATCAATTGCATCTTTAATATCATCCATGATTTTGTCAATCTTCTCAATGAAATATTTAGAGAACTGCTCACTGACATCAAGGTCATTGACCCCATCAGGGTAAATTGCAGCTCTTTCGCCATCTGGGAGTCTCTTCACTCATTTGAACAGTTTGTGTTGGTCCTTGTCGCATTTCTCAACTTCAGTGCTGTAATAGGATGACTTAGCGACCTTAAACATATCAATGTATTGTGATCGTAGATGTTTAAAATTATCATAATCCTCAGCTGTTCTGGAAACGAGCCATTTTTTCTCCATTGCTCGTTTCTGTCTCTTCACTGCTTTCAATTCTTGGTTGTACCAAGGAGAATCACTTTTAACTTTATTGTCTTTTTAAAATTTCTGACACATGGAGGCCATTTCAAGAATGTTGTTATCATGAAGGTGGAATAGCTCACTGTCCGTCAAGTCTGCTTTGAATCCAACCAAGCGAATATTTTTGAGTCTAATGCAAGTTATGTCCTTAGTTGATGTGGTCTCTTTACTGAGACTAATTTGTGTTCGTATAAAACAGTGATCAGAGATGTAAGATCGAGTTTCTGGGGGATTGACAATGAGGTTGTCATTGGTAATAAGTGTAATGGAGTAATCACCACTAGGGGCGTTGCTGTCTTCTGGGTGAATGACGTCACGGCAACGATGCAATGACATAACGGCTATAATGTAATGACGTCATCGTAATAAAGAAACTTTTACATATATGTGACCTCCACCAAAATGGGTTCAAAGTCGGCCCCTTTTCATATTTAGTTGTGAAATTGACTTTATTCTACTGGAAATGGCAGAATTTTCCTCAGAATTGACAGTAAGACGATTGGCCTAAGATTCCCTGGGGGACCTGCTTTTTTTCCAGGTTTTTGTAAAGGAACGAGAACGCCTCCTTTTAATTCCTTTAGATACATTCCTGTTGTTGCAGCATGATTGTATATCTCTTCATATATTTCTTCTGGACTGTATTTAATAAATTTTCCATAAATTTCATCAGTCCCAGCACTTTTTCCAGCACTTAGTTAATCTTTTAACAGTTTCTTTGATTTCTTCTTTACTAAATTTTACGGCCATCTCTTCTTCCATAACTTTGGTAAACATCTCTTGGAAAAAATTTGTAACAATTCTTGTCACCTAGTGACTACTAAGTTTTTACTTCTTCTTCTTCTTTTACGCTCTTCTGTCCTTTTCAGAACATATCAACCATGACTTTTTTCAATTTATTCAGGGAGAATGAAATTCTCCCTGAAATAGCGAGGAGTCACCCTACGCCGCTGGCTTCAATAGTTTTCAGCTGTTTTTTCTACTGTGGGCTGCTGGAAAGTTGATGTCATGTGAAAAATATAAGTCTTGGCTTTCAAAATTCAAAATGTCATTTGTTGCTAAGGGCCAGAAAGAGGCCTCCTCTGATTCTTGAATTTCTCTTCTTTCAGTGCCTTCAATTGTCACAAATATTAGCAGAAAATTTTCACAAAGGCTCGAGTGATATTAATTCACACAACAGCTCGTGATATTGTTACTTAGTGACCCTGACTTGGGTTGTTTTGTTATAATAGTATGTTGGCGATGTTCATCATGACGTAATGTCAACAAAAATCAGCAGATGGTCCAGTGCCGTGAGTTGGTAAAATTTCAGTTTTGAGCCAATATTCACTTACATTTTAGGTCATATCTCAGCTCCATAAAGGAATTTATGCCGGTATCATGGATCAAATGATAGGCAAAAATATCTTCTTTGATGTAAATAGCGGCAATTGCATCCATATGTCACTGGTCTTGAGATAATGAGTGATCAATGATTGCAGTTAGGGAAATTTTTGGTGTCCCGCCTGGACACTGCATGAAAAATGTTTGCATACAACTTTCAAATACAGGAAAAGGGAAGAATTTAGGATCAAAATTGCAATGCATTACTGTTCCCTGATTAGGTGGGCATCTTGTGAATCCAGTAAAATGGCAATTGGATGTTTCTATATTTTTTTAATACACCTTTTGTAATCCTCAGTTGGTGTGTCCCCGGTGAAGCTTAAAAGTGCAATGTGATTTTTGATGCCACAGAAAAACCACTGATCGAATCATTTTCGGAAAATTTGATATACCAATGCATTGCTCATGACCTTGTCTGTCAGGAATATATCACTTAAAGTGGCTAAGGCTGTTGTGCCAGGGGCTGTGATGGCTTGAGTCAGACTGACAACAGCGCGACGTTCTTATATTCTGCAAATATTCTGTGGGACTTCTCTTGTTCGGGTACTTCCTGATGAAGGCTTGTTGCTGGAATTCTTGCATTCTTGGTATTATTGTCATGCTTATGAGCCTGGCTTTGTATTAGTGTATAGAATAGGGTAAGAAATTTTGTTGCTCACGAGCCCAGGTTTCTATTGGTCTATAGAACGCGGTTGTAAATGTAACCTATCATGGCATTAGTGGCCTGTCTTTGTCACTAACAACAAATGTGGCACTCTTACACTTTTTAAAAATGTGTGTTCAGACATGTCTTGTTCAAATGCTTTGTGATAAAGACTCTTTGCTGGAATTTTCACTTGTTTGATATTGTGTTGTTACACTTGAGCTTGGCTTTCCATTGGTATATACAATATGGTTTTTAGTAAAACCTATCATGGTATAATGGCCCTGTGTTTATGGCTGACAAAAAGTGTAAAGCTTGCTTTCGCCATTACCTGCTAATTAAACCATAAAAGGTATGAGAAGGCATATAATGAAAAATCTGTTTTTTGTTTGTTTTAAGAATATTATTCAACACAATGTGTGCAAGTTTCATAGTGATATCTTAAAACGTCTTTGTTGCAGAGGTATTTGAAGAAACAAAGTTTTGTTTTGAATAAACTGCATTTCAAATTAGTTTTTTCTTCACATTCATGTTTAAATTTACCAGCATAATGTGGCATAGACGTCACAAAAATGCATATACAACCTGAAATTTTTGAATTTGGAATCTAATAACATATAGGAAGCATATCAATGATTATTGATTTTTTGGTGAATTTCACCAGAAGTTCCAAATTTTACCAACTTGTGGCATTGGTCCAGATGTTTTTATACTGACGTCATGACATAATTCAGGTCTTGCAACATGAAAGTGTGCTGTCGAAATCAGTAAAGATTTTGTGAACGTTTTCTGCTAATTTTTGTAACAATTGAAGGCACTGAAAAAAGAGAAATTCAAGAAAGAGTGGAGGCCTTTTTCTGACCCTTAGCAACGAATGCCATTTTGAATTTTGAAAGCCCAGACTCATATTTTTCAAAAGACATCAACTTTCCAGCAGCCCACAGTAGAAAAAACAGCTGAAAACTATTGAAGCCAGCGGCGTAGGGTGACTCCTCGCTATTTCAGGGAGAATTTCATTCTCCTTGAATAAATTGAAAAAAGTCGTGGTTGATATGAACCGCGCTATGTTCTGAAAAGGACTGAAGAGTGTTAAGAAGAAGAAGTAAAAACTTAGTAGTCACTAGGCGGCGTAGCCATGTAAACGTCAGCTCTCAGCCATAGATCCTCACAGATTTAAGCCTCATTTTTCAATAATAAAAACATTCTCCACACACACAGGTGCAGTCTTCAAACACTCTTCAAGCAGTTACTTTTCTTTCTTTCCACACTACTTCAACAAGATGGTCATGGTCGCTAGAAGAGTTGGTAGGTCGACTGCTGCAAAAGCAAAAGCCGCCAAGGTGCAAAAGGAGGATGGCAAGAAGGGGACATCAAAGGGGAAGTGAGCAAGATGACCTTGGAGGGGACCTATGGACTCATGTGAAATTAGCAGTAAATTCTCAAAAATTTATACAGAAGAAACTATTTTAGAAGACTGTTTTCAAACAAATAATTTACCAAAACGTGCATGACTTTGTATTCCATCAAATAAACTCTCAGATTTTATCAAATCCAAATTGTCTGTTAATATTCGATGCTGCCTTATTACCTTCAGCGAAAGAAGTTACAAGAATGTGTTGCAATCACTTGGGTAAAAACGTTGTCGAGGGTATAATTCACTTTAGCGGGCCTTATGACCATATTTGGAGAACAATGATTTTGTGACGTCATTCATTTTTAACCACGACGAAATGTTTACATGACGCCATCAACACATGACGACGATCTTATTTTGGAGAAGCAACAAACTACAAAATCCACAAAAATTGTAAGTTTTAGTCAGTTTTTAGTTACAGTTTGTTGAAGTAATACCATGGAAACAAATTGGCGGGGGTAGTGGGGGCGGTAGCCCCCACGTTAACCACTAAAAAACAATGGTTTCCAGTTGCCAAATATGGTCATTTTCACGGCCCGCTATAGTGAATTTTTGCCGTGGTCGATCCCCAGTGCAAAAGCGAGTACATTTGGAGCGCGCCCTCCAAATATGCTCCCTTGTATAAAGTATAGACATTTTTGCAGTACATTGGATACATTTGCAGTACATTGGATACATTTTGAGTGCTGCAAATGTACTTTTTTTTTTGCTATGGGCACCGGACGTTGGGCGGATAGATCATTTCTGGGCTATAACTATTGAGAGAACGTGCATGAAATTTGGTGCACATGTGGCCTATATGATTAGTTGTGCCTTTTGAAGGTGTGATTGATGGATATTTGTTACTACACTCTTTTTGAGGACTCTTTTTGAGGACTCTTTTTAAGATTACGGCTGAAAAAGGCTCTGTGACTTTTTCAATATATTTTTTGTTTCTGAAGTGCAGCAGTATGAACTATTTGCCACACAGTGGCTCCACCTCAGTGCTAATCTGAACTCCATGTGCTGTAAGAGGCAGTCAGCAAATTGCTTTCACACTGAGTCATTTCCTGAGCTAATAACAACTTGAAACTTGGAACTACTTTTTGAATTATTGAGAAAAAATATAAAAGATTATTATGTTTGTTTCTAAGCCTCGACTATTGCATGTAAATGCATGAAATTTGGTACAAATTAAGCCTAATCCTATATGGTCTAGTTGTGCCTTTTTATAGTGTCCTTGGTGAATATTTTGTATTTTCTGAAACATTGAGAAAAAATATAAACTTTTTTTTTTGTTTCTTGGTTAGGAATCAGCACCAATTTTATGTAAATGGATTAAATTTGCTGCACATATAGCTGCCCTCCCAAACCCCTCCCCCAAGAGTTTTTGAATGGTCAAAAAATATTGATTCTAAGTCTCATTTTTGGAAAATCATGTGTTTTTCAGGGCTCGTCAATGGGGATTTGCGTGATTAACTTCAATTGAAATGTGCCACCTCTAAATATTAATGGAATGAGCTTAAATTTTACACACATACTCTCATAAACCAACCTCACCTGCAAAAAAAAAGTTAGGGTTGATCCACAAAGCGCCAGTCCCACTTTAACCCATGACCGCCAAATTCCGCACTGTGTCCTGAAAAAATTGGTTAACTTCCTTTTTTCCAATTTCAAAGAAAAAAAATTTCCGAGATAAAAAAAATTACGGCATTATAATAATAATAATGATAATTTCTTTATTTATATTGTCACAAAAATGAAATTTCTCAGTAACACTTTACATAAATGATAAAATTTGAAAAGATGAGATAAAATATAGAAATGTAAACATCAAAACAGAATCGATAAAACAGAAATAATGAATAAGTCTAATTTAGACCAGCACATAATAAATACATCAAACATTGTCAAATTCTAAAAATAAGTGAGTTTTGAGTTTCATTTTAAAATCATCAAAGTTATCACAAAGTCTTATATTGTCTGGCAAATTGTTCCATATTTGGGGTGCAGCAGAATAAAATGGTCGAGTGCCCAGTGTCTTCGTCTTGCATCTTGGGACTTTAAGCAACTGTTTCTGGGCTGACCGCAGGGTCCTTGTTGGATTGTGAAGCTCCACCATTTCACACTGATAGTCTGGAGCAAGCCTGTGAACACACTTAAATGCATACAGTCCAATTTTAAATACAATCCTTTGAGAGACAGGCAGCCAACAGCGGGGTGACATGATCATACTTCCTACCCCCACAAATAACTTTGGCAGCACAATTCTGTAAAGCTTAGAGTTTCTTGATAACATACTTGTGGGATCCATATAACAAGGCATTACAATAGTCAATATTAGAAGTGATAAAGGCATGAACCAGTTTTTCAGTAGCAGATTTGCTCAAATATTTTCTGATTTGTCTAATCTTTTTTAGCTGATGGTATCCATTCTTGCAAATTCTTTTCACGTGATCTGTCATGTGCAGGTGCTGGTCGAAAATTACTCCCAGATTGCAAACAGAGGTGGAAGGAGTAATGATGGTATGGCCGACCCTGATGCCATCAAAAGTTACTTCCTGTAGCTGTTGTTTAGTCTCCAGAATTCAGTCTTTGCATCATTAATCTTCAAATGATGAGTTAACATCCATGCACGAACTTCAGATATACACTGCTCCATCTTCTGCAAGGCATCCTCTTCAACTTCTGATGAGCCTGGATTATAGGAGAGGTATAGTTGATGGTCGTCAGCATAGCCACCTACTTTCACACTTGGAAGATGTTTCTTGATGATGTCATAAAGTGAGCTGAGGTAGCTAAGAAATACCACTGGACCAGTGCAGCTTCTTGTGGGACTCCATATTTAAGCTATAAGAGTTTGCGATGTTGAAATTGCATTGTTGACTCGTACTCTTTGGCTTCTGTCACTCAAGTATGTCTGAAACCAGTTCAGTACATCACCACCTATGTTCAGCCTCTTTGTAAATATGTTGGTTAGAACTTCAAGATTAACAGTGTCAAATGCGGATGACAAATCAAGAAGGATCAATACAGACACTTTCTGCTGGTCCATGTCATTCATAATATCAGCATGAATTTTCAATAACAGAGTCTCAGTGCTATGTCACTTTTTATAAGCAGAATTAGCACTAGATGACATTCCAGTCCTTTCCAGGTAGCCGTTGTATTGATTCAGACTGGCATTTTCGATGATTTTTGATAGAAATGGCAAATTGCTGACTGATCTAAAATTCTTGAGTGTTGGTTCCACCCTGGCTTTTTAAGAGTGGTGAGATGATGGGACACTTCCAGCATGACGGAAATTCTCCTTGCCTCAGTGAAGTGTTGATGATATCTGTTATCGGAGTGATGAGAACATCTGTACATTGCTTGAGAAGAGTTGTCGGTATTGGATCTAGAATACATGATGACGACTTTGACTCACCAATTAGCCTCCTGACCTCCTCTGTTGTCAATGGCCGGAACGATGTAAATTGTTCATCAGACATCACTGACAGTTCTTCATCCATCATTGTAATCCCTTCGTTATCAATTGCATCTTTAATATCATCCATGATTTTGTCAATCTTCTCAATGAAATATTTAGAGAACTGCTCACTGACATCAAGGTCATTGACCCCATCAGGGTAAATTGCAGCTCTTTCGCCATCTGGGAGTCTCTTCACTCATTTGAACAGTTTGTGTTGGTCCTTGTCGCATTTCTCAACTTCAGTGCTGTAATAGGATGACTTAGCGACCTTAAACATATCAATGTATTGTGATCGTAGATGTTTAAAATTATCATAATCCTCAGCTGTTCTGGAAACGAGCCATTTTTTCTCCATTGCTTGTTTCTGTCTCTTCACTGCTTTCAATTCTTGGTTGTACCAAGGAGAATCACTTTTAACTTCATTGTCTTTTTAAAATTTCTGACACATGGAGGCCATTTCAAGAATGTTGTTATCATGAAGGTGGAATAGCTCACTGTCCGTCAAGTCTGCTTTGAATCCAACCAAGCGAATATTTTTGAGTCTAATGCAAGTTATGTCCTTAGTTGATGTGGTCTCTTTACTGAGACTAATTTGTGTTCGTATAAAACAGTGATCAGAGATGTAAGATCGAGTTTCTGGGGGATTGACAATGAGGTTGTCATTGGTAATAAGTGTAATGGAGTAATCACCACTAGGGGCGTTGCTGTCTTCTGGGTGAATGACGTCACGGCAACGATGCAATGACATAACGGCTATAATGTAATGACGTCATCGTAATAAAGAAACTTTTACATATATGTGACCTCCACCAAAATGGGTTCAAAGTCGGCCCCTTTTCATATTTAGTTGTGAAATTGACTTTATTCTACTGGAAATGGCAGAATTTTCCTCAGAATTGACAGTAAGACGATTGGCCTAAGATTCCCTGGGGGACCTGCTTTTTTTCCAGGTTTTTGTAAAGGAACGAGAACGCCTCCTTTTAATTCCTTTAGATACATTCCTGTTGTTGCAGCATGATTGTATATCTCTTCATATATTTCTTCTGGACTGTATTTAATAAATTTTCCATAAATTTCATCAGTCCCAGCACTTTTTCCAGCACTTAGTTAATCTTTTAACAGTTTCTTTGATTTCTTCTTTACTAAATTTTACGGCCATCTCTTCTTCCATAACTTTGGTAAACATCTCTTGGAAAAAATTTGTAACAATTCTTGTCACCTAGTGACTACTAAGTTTTTACTTCTTCTTCTTCTTTTACGCTCTTCTGTCCTTTTCAGAACATATCAACCATGACTTTTTTCAATTTATTCAGGGAGAATGAAATTCTCCCTGAAATAGCAAGGAGTCACCCTACGCCGCTGGCTTCAATAGTTTTCAGCTGTTTTTTCTACTGTGGGCTGCTGGAAAGTTGATGTCATGTGAAAAATATAAGTCTTGGCTTTCAAAATTCAAAATGTCATTTGTTGCTAAGGGCCAGAAAGAGGCCTCCTCTGATTCTTGAATTTCTCTTCTTTCAGTGCCTTCAATTGTCACAAATATTAGCAGAAAATTTTCACAAAGGCTCGAGTGATATTAATTCACACAACAGCTCGTGATATTGTTACTTAGTGACCCTGACTTGGGTTGTTTTGTTATAATAGTATGTTGGCGATGTTCATCATGACGTAATGTCAACAAAAATCAGCAGATGGTCCAGTGCCGTGAGTTGGTAAAATTTCAGTTTTGAGCCAATATTCACTTACATTTTAGGTCATATCTCAGCTCCATAAAGGAATTTATGCCGGTATCATGGATCAAATGATAGGCAAAAATATCTTCTTTGATGTAAATAGCGGCAATTGCATCCATATGTCACTGGTCTTGAGATAATGAGTGATCAATGATTGCAGTTAGGGAAATTTTTGGTGTCCCGCCTGGACACTGCATGAAAAATGTTTGCATACAACTTTCAAATACAGGAAAAGGGAAGAATTTAGGATCAAAATTGCAATGCATTACTGTTCCCTGATTAGGTGGGCATCTTGTGAATCCAGTAAAATGGCAATTGGATGTTTCTATATTTTTTTAATACACCTTTTGTAATCCTCAGTTGGTGTGTCCCCGGTGAAGCTTAAAAGTGCAATGTGATTTTTGATGCCACAGAAAAACCACTGATCGAATCATTTTCGGAAAATTTGATATACCAATGCATTGCTCATGACCTTGTCTGTCAGGAATATATCACTTAAAGTGGCTAAGGCTGTTGTGCCAGGGGCTGTGATGGCTTGAGTCAGACTGACAACAGCGCGACGTTCTTATATTCTGCAAATATTCTGTGGGACTTCTCTTGTTCGGGTACTTCCTGATGAAGGCTTGTTGCTGGAATTCTTGCATTCTTGGTATTATTGTCATGCTTATGAGCCTGGCTTTGTATTAGTGTATAGAATAGGGTAAGAAATTTTGTTGCTCACGAGCCCAGGTTTCTATTGGTCTATAGAACGCGGTTGTAAATGTAACCTATCATGGCATTAGTGGCCTGTCTTTGTCACTAACAACAAATGTGGCACTCTTACACTTTTTAAAAATGTGTGTTCAGACATGTCTTGTTCAAATGCTTTGTGATAAAGACTCTTTGCTGGAATTTTCACTTGTTTGATATTGTGTTGTTACACTTGAGCTTGGCTTTCCATTGGTATATACAATATGGTTTTTAGTAAAACCTATCATGGTATAATGGCCCTGTGTTTATGGCTGACAAAAAGTGTAAAGCTTGCTTTCGCCATTACCTGCTAATTAAACCATAAAAGGTATGAGAAGGCATATAATGAAAAATCTGTTTTTTGTTTGTTTTAAGAATATTATTCAACACAATGTGTGCAAGTTTCATAGTGATATCTTAAAACGTCTTTGTTGCAGAGGTATTTGAAGAAACAAAGTTTTGTTTTGAATAAACTGCATTTCAAATTAGTTTTTTCTTCACATTCATGTTTAAATTTACCAGCATAATGTGGCATAGACGTCACAAAAATGCATATACAACCTGAAATTTTTGAATTTGGAATCTAATAACATATAGGAAGCATATCAATGATTATTGATTTTTTGGTGAATTTCACCAGAAGTTCCAAATTTTACCAACTTGTGGCATTGGTCCAGATGTTTTTATACTGACGTCATGACATAATTCAGGTCTTGCAACATGAAAGTGTGCTGTCGAAATCAGTAAAGATTTTGTGAACGTTTTCTGCTAATTTTTGTAACAATTGAAGGCACTGAAAAAAGAGAAATTCAAGAAAGAGTGGAGGCCTTTTTCTGACCCTTAGCAACGAATGCCATTTTGAATTTTGAAAGCCCAGACTCATATTTTTCAAAAGACATCAACTTTCCAGCAGCCCACAGTAGAAAAAACAGCTGAAAACTATTGAAGCCAGCGGCGTAGGGTGACTCCTCGCTATTTCAGGGAGAATTTCATTCTCCTTGAATAAATTGAAAAAAGTCGTGGTTGATATGAACCGCGCTATGTTCTGAAAAGGACTGAAGAGTGTTAAGAAGAAGAAGTAAAAACTTAGTAGTCACTAGGCGGCGTAGCCATGTAAACGTCAGCTCTCAGCCATAGATCCTCACAGATTTAAGCCTCATTTTTCAATAATAAAAACATTCTCCACACACACAGGTGCAGTCTTCAAACACTCTTCAAGCAGTTACTTTTCTTTCTTTCCACACTACTTCAACAAGATGGTCATGGTCGCTAGAAGAGTTGGTAGGTCGACTGCTGCAAAAGCAAAAGCCGCCAAGGTGCAAAAGGAGGATGGCAAGAAGGGGACATCAAAGGGGAAGTGAGCAAGATGACCTTGGAGGGGACCTATGGACTCATGTGAAATTAGCAGTAAATTCTCAAAAATTTATACAGAAGAAACTATTTTAGAAGACTGTTTTCAAACAAATAATTTACCAAAACGTGCATGACTTTGTATTCCATCAAATAAACTCTCAGATTTTATCAAATCCAAATTGTCTGTTAATATTCGATGCTGCCTTATTACCTTCAGCGAAAGAAGTTACAAGAATGTGTTGCAATCACTTGGGTAAAAACGTTGTCGAGGGTATAATTCACTTTAGCGGGCCTTATGACCATATTTGGAGAACAATGATTTTGTGACGTCATTCATTTTTAACCACGACGAAATGTTTACATGACGCCATCAACACATGACGACGATCTTATTTTGGAGAAGCAACAAACTACAAAATCCACAAAAATTGTAAGTTTTAGTCAGTTTTTAGTTACAGTTTGTTGAAGTAATACCATGGAAACAAATTGGCGGGGGTAGTGGGGGCGGTAGCCCCCACGTCAACCACTAAAAAACAATGGTTTCCAGTTGCCAAATATGGTCATTTTCACGGCCCGCCATAGTGAATTTTTGCCGTGGTCGATCCCCAGTGCAAAAGCGAGTACATTTGGAGCGCGCCCTCCAAATATGCTCCCTTGTATAAAGTATAGACATTTTTGCAGTACATTGGATACATTTGCAGTACATTGGATACATTTTGAGTGCTGCAAATGTACTTTTTTTTTTGCTATGGGCACCGGACGTTGGGCGGATAGATCATTTCTGGGCTATAACTATTGAGAGAACGTGCATGAAATTTGGTGCACATGTGGCCTATATGATTAGTTGTGCCTTTTGAAGGTGTGATTGATGGATATTTGTTACTACACTCTTTTTGAGGACTCTTTTTGAGGACTCTTTTTAAGATTACGGCTGAAAAAGGCTCTGTGACTTTTTCAATATATTTTTTGTTTCTGAAGTGCAGCAGTATGAACTATTTGCCACACAGTGGCTCCACCTCAGTGCTAATCTGAACTCCATGTGCTTTAAGAGGCAGTCAGCAAATTGCTTTCACACTGAGTCATTTCCTGAGCTAATAACAACTTGAAACTTGGAACTACTTTTTGAATTATTGAGAAAAAATATAAAAGATTATTATGTTTGTTTCTAAGCCTCGACTATTGCATGTAAATGCATGAAATTTGGTACAAATTAAGCCTAATCCTATATGGTCTAGTTGTGCCTTTTTATAGTGTCCTTGGTGAATATTTTGTATTTTCTGAAACATTGAGAAAAAATATAAACTTTTTTTTTTGTTTCTTGGTTAGGAATCAGCACCAATTTTATGTAAATGGATTAAATTTGCTGCACATATAGCTGCCCTCCCAAACCCCTCCCCCAAGAGTTTTTGAATGGTCAAAAAATATTGATTCTAAGTCTCATTTTTGGAAAATCATGTGTTTTTCAGGGCTCGTCAATGGGGATTTGCGTGATTAACTTCAATTGAAATGTGCCACCTCTAAATATTAATGGAATGAGCTGAAATTTTACACACATACTCTCATAAACCAACCTCACCTGCAAAAAAAAAGTTAGGGTTGATCCACAAAGCGCCAGTCCCACTTTAACCCATGACCGCCAAATTCCGCACTGTGTCCTGAAAAAATTGGTTAACTTCCTTTTTTCCAATTTCAAAGAAAAAAAATTTCCGAGATAAAAAAAATTACGGCATTATAATAATAATAATGATAATTTCTTTATTTATATTGTCACAAAAATGAAATTTCTCAGTAACACTTTACATAAATGATAAAATTTGAAAAGATGAGATAAAATATAGAAATGTAAACATCAAAACAGAATCGATAAAACAGAAATAATGAATAAGTCTAATTTAGACCAGCACATAATAAATACATCAAACATTGTCAAATTCTAAAAATAAATGAGTTTTAAGTTTCATTTTAAAATCATCAAAGTTATCACAAAGTCTTATATTGTCTGGCAAATTGTTCCATATTTGGGGTGCAGCAGAATAAAATGGTCGAGTGCCCAGTGTCTTCGTCTTGCATCTTGGGACTTTAAGCAACTGTTTCTGGGCTGACCGCAGGGTCCTTGTTGGATTGTGAAGCTCCACCATTTCACACTGATAGTCTGGAGCAAGCCTGTGAACACACTTAAATGCATACAGTCCAATTTTAAATACAATCCTTTGAGAGACAGGCAGCCAACAGCGGGGTGACATGATCATACTTCCTACCCCCACAAATAACTTTGGCAGCACAATTCTGTAAAGCTTAGAGTTTCTTGATAACATACTTGTGGGATCCATATAACAAGGCATTACAATAGTCAATATTAGAAGTGATAAAGGCATGAACCAGTTTTTCAGTAGCAGATTTGCTCAAATATTTTCTGATTTGTCGAATCTTTTTTAGCTGATGGTATCCATTCTTGCAAATTCTTTTCACGTGATCTGTCATGTGCAGGTGCTGGTCGAAAATTACTCCCAGATTGCAAACAGAGGTGGAAGGAGTAATGATGGTATGGTCTCCAGAATTCAGTCTTTGCATCATTAATCTTCAAATGATGAGTTAACATCCATGCACGAACTTCAGATATACACTGCTTGATCTTCTGCAAGGCATCCTCTTCAACTTCTGATAAGCCTGGATTATAGGAGAGGTATAGTTGATGGTCGTCAGCATAGCCACCTACTTTCACACTTGGAAGATGTTTCTTGATGATGTCATAAAGTGAGCTGAGGTAGCTAAGAAATACCACTGGACCAGTGCAGCTTCTTGTGGGACTCCATATTTAAGCTATAAGAGTTTGCGATGTTGAAATTTCATTGTTGACTCGTACTCTTTGAATTCTGTCACTCAAGTGTGTCTGAAACCAGTTCAGTACATCACCACCTATGTTCAGCCTCTTTGTAAATATGTTGGTTAGAACTTCAAGATTAACAGTGTCAAATGCGGATGACAAATCAAGAAGGATCAATACCACGAGCCTTCTGATCATTCAATTGATAGACATGAACACTTCAGAGTAAGCAATTCCAGTCATGGTCTAGGGGTCACAGTGTACTCAGCATGTTGGAAATTCATATTTATAAGCATTTCTGGACTCCTCCAATCACCTCATTCAAAAGAATATCATAAAAAACTTACTTGGAAAGAGCCTGGTGTTTGTAAGACATTGGGAAGTAATCCAATTTTCATGTTAAAATCCAAGCTTCAATGCAACTGACTAGAGCCTATGACCAAAGTCAGCTGAAAATGAAAATAATGATAGCTCCGCACACATAAGGTCCAGGCACCAAAAAATGAGCAAAATGAATCTTCTATATTTTGAGTATATAAAAATGATATTACTTTAGTTTGTTTCTGCATTTAGATTGACATTTATTTTGGTGACATTCGCAATTAAGAAAAATGTAGGAATAAGGAGAAGAAATTTTAAAGGTCACATGACCCCGCAGTCGGAGGATCCGGAGGGATCGAGGGATCATTAATTTAATTTGAATTTATTTAATCAAACATAAAAGTTACATTAGTGGAGTTAATTTCTGTACTTAAATTTATAGTTACTTTGGTGACATTTGCTATGAAAATTATTAATTTTTTTTTCCCTCATTAATGTTCACATAGTATGCAGTGCACATTACCGTGCTATTTTTGTAAAAGAGTGATGTACAGATCTGCATGAGATGCACGGGCTCAGATATCAAGAAATAGACAAAGAGGTATGGCCGTATGAAGGCTTGTGATCAGATGGTAATTTCTAGATTTGGTTAGGCCTATGAGGACATTAAACTAAAGCAAGGACGGCATACGCAGGATACTATACAGAGGAAACCTCCTGGTGAGTACTGAGTATGTAATTATTTTAGTTTAAGTTGGTGGCGCATTTTTGGTTCATGATCATCAATGTCTGTAAAACAAACTTTTGCCAATTATATGCTTTGATGGATGAGCTGCTTCAAATTTGGCCTCCACAGGTCGGCCCATTTCACTTCAGATAGCTGGTACAACCATAAATGCGACAAAGGAAAAATAAGTCACTCACAGGAAATATAACTTTATTGGCGTTGCAATCACTATTGGAATTTATTATATATTACCGCAAAACAGAAAAAATGTTGTCCCATAACAAGATATATTCACAAGTAGGCCAAAAGACATTTTCAGCATAAATCGGAATATTTGAATTAGCAACATTCCAGCTAAATGTTGTGACATATATATTTCTATTTTAACTTAATCACAATTATTGATTCTTACTATACATCTCATACAAATGAAAATTATGTATCTATGTTACTTTAAAAATACTTTTATGATTTCAAAAAAGCTGAAATAAATGCAGATTGCAGATAATGGAAAAATTTGCAAAAACTATGATGCCATAAAACAATAGGCTGAGCAAGATACAATTTGAGCATTATTGACAGACCCATAATTATACTTTTTTGGATGTTTCCAATCATATAAATATACAGTCTTGGAATTAATAACTTATGTATTGTTGCATCCAATATGTGGAGTTCATCAGTATATCAGACTTTTCATCTCAGGTTGATTGATGAATATCAATATCAAAGGGCACTGTTGTCTAATGCAGCGATGTCACATCCCACTGCGCAGGGCTTTAGATTCTAGTCAAGAGTCGGAGTCGCGTGGAGCTGGAGGCTTTTTAATGGAGTTGCAGTCGGAGTTGGAGTCAAGATTTCCAGGTGGAGTCATGGTCGGATTTGAAAATTTGATAGGGGATTCATGACTCCTAATCCAATTAATATAATTTACAAAAACTATTTTACAAAAACGTGAAAAACATACCATTTTTTACACAAAACTATTTCAGCAAGTGTTCATGTGCCAAATCCCGTGAAAACTTTGTAGAATTAATTTCTCACCCCTGTTAACCACATAATATTTGTGTGCAATAATAGCGATAAGCGGAGTGGGGAGTCGGAGTTGTAATTCAGGAGACCTAAGGAGTCGGAGTCACTTTTCTAATTTTACGCCAAAGGAGTCGGGAGTCGCTTCACTTATTACACATCTCCGAAGCCCTATCACTGTGTCCACTTTATGATCCATGGCGGCATCATCCTGGAAATAATAATTATAAATATTTACTAATTTTGTACATGACACATCATCAGATTAAATTGCATGAATAATAAAAATTCACTTCTTGAAATAACCAAGTTGTTTCAGTTAACAGAGTTTGTATATCTTTTAAAGTGTGTCTGTATTGTTATTAGTATAATCATATTTGACAGAAAAAAGTGTATATTAACATTTTAAATGTACCTGGTATCTATTTAAATCATTGGCAATGGTGTTTTAAATCTATTTCCACTGTAAACCTTCACATACTAGTACTTCAGATTGAAGATTCAGGATCTGCTGATATAATGGAATTCATGTATTCAGACAAAATTCTAAAGTTGGTCTTCTTTTATCTACAATCTAATGAATCTGTATACAATTTACATCATTCCGTAATATGAAACACACATGTGTGAAAATATGCTTATGGAACAATTTAGGCATGACTGACACAGTTAACATGTTTGGCTTCCCTTGGGAAATTTTTATGCATAAAAATTATTCAGTTGAGTCGTAATGGTGCACTTGATCACTTGGCGCCCCAAAGCCCACTATAAAATCAGTTTAACATTACGATGATGCAGATTTTCTAAACCTGAAATATATCTCATCCTAAACCGGTTGAGGTATATTAAAAAAAATCATAGATGTGCAGCTGATACTACTATAATTACACAGTATAAAAGTTTAAGAATTAAAATAGACTAGATTTCCTTAATATTGCAATAATTTCATTTGTAGGAAATAATGGTGAACATGACAGAATCTGAAGCTGGTGTGTTTTACGCTCTGCAGCACCTTAGTAGGCTATATCGAGTCTGAAGCTGGTTGTTATATTCCAATAACTAAGTGAAGAAGAAAAGTTCTCTAATTTTGAGGCACGTTTCAAGGCATTTCCACCAGATGGCAGCACCAGATTGATTCAGATGATTTCTGCTGGTGTTGAGAAAGAAGTTTTAAGATTGTGTTGTCTAAAATAGAATGATAAAAACTTTTCACAAAACAATGAACAGTAGATATGTGCCCTCTCATTAGATTACAACATTAAAAGTTACAAAATTCTTTTTAAAAAATCCATTAAAACTAGTTGTATATAAAAAAATATCCTTCTAAAAAAATGACCACACCAACTGTACGACAGACAACACTACAACACAGTGACGGAAAAAGAAAATCTTCTTCATGGGCTCTTTGCTGGAGCAGTAGCAGCCTGAGATTCCAAATCTTTAAAGCTGAAATAGGCGGCTACTGGAGCCTTATTTTGGCAAAAAAGAGCTGGAGGACTGAAAGAGGGAACATGATCACGAATTTCACCACTGATCATTCGGTCAGCTGTAGCAGGGCAGAGCTTCCCCAGTTTGTTTTTAAGGGAGCTCAGCTCCCCCAACCTCCCCCGCCATTTCCATCACTGAGTGTCACCCAGGAAATGATGACATATGTTCTGAAGTTTTGCACAAAAGATATATCAGATGGTCTAAATTGATACAAATTCAAAGAAAGAATTAATGGAGAAAATTGCCACATTGGTAAAAAGGCAGATGTCACCTGTTTTTTAGGCATGGAAGCTGACTTGTGTGCTTCAAATCGTAAATTCGATGTGCCTTTTAGGGCATTAATTTTTTACCTTGCCCCAGATCGGCCCGACTTTGAATTAATTAATTTAAATTGAGCTAAATTTGCCTGGTAATGGAATGAAGTACAGGTTTCAAATCTGTGGGAGATGCACATATCTGTTGGCAGAAAAATGTCTATCTACGGAGTTTTGCTTTGAATTTCATTAGTATTTTAGTCATGAAAATTCATAAGGCTCAATAATATTTTTATATTGTGCACCTTTCTTGACCAAATTCTGGGATGGGCCAGCTAGGAGTGTTTTCTCAAAATTTCCCAAACAGTATTTTTATGATCAGGTTGGATTTTCACACATGTTTTCCAATATTTCTTGATTTTAACCTTGTCCGACCTATCAAAGGCTTTGAGCAAACTTTTAAACAAATAACCAAATGTTTACATGTGACTGTTGTAATGATGTGGTAATTGCTTTGGTCCTTCAAATCAGGTATTTGAGGTAGTAGTAAAATAATATTTTACTTGCAGTTGCAGTTTTGGACCACTCTACAGTTTGAATACATCACACGGGTTTCATGCCGTTTAACTTTACAGCTTTATAAGACTTAAGAGTACTTTCTTTTCTGATTTTGAAGCATGCAATAGTCATGTTATCAAATTGTAAGCCATAATTGGCAATATACTCACATGTTTTTTTATCCCTTACCTATGTCAACTTGATGAGCATGTAGTCCATTGAGGTTGCTGAGTATGTATATCTTCAGGCTTTATAAATGAAGCGCAGCCAAACCAAATTATGTATGTTGCATGGTCACATCTGCAAAAGCAATTTTCAAACTACACCACCAACAAAAACAAACAATAGAGAAAAAAAATTGGTTGTGATGCTTTGAATGCTTCATAACAGCTTATCGAAATTTACAGTTCATTTAAAAGAATGAATCATTCTGTATGACAGGTTTAAAATTTTCAGAATTTGCTATCTTTTGTTTGCATGTTTTAATGATAGATACTTTTTTAAAATATGGTGCTTTTTCTTAACATAAATGAGAACTTGTTTTATTAATGAGACTTAAGAAAATAGAATGATCCATTTAAGGAACAACAGAAACCATACCGCAGCATCCATCATTATATTTGATGATGTCAAGAAGGTGTGCGCTTGTCAGAAAATGCCCCTTTCACAATAGCCCTAAATTGCATTGCGCCTCTCTTCTCACAGAAAATCATGTTGTTGATAAATCCTGCTGGAATTAAAAGCATCACTGAATCATTTGCAAAACATGAATAATATTCAATATATGCTAGGGTTAATTTTCTACCAAACTTTACTACCAAAATGCCTGTCACTTACATGCTGTGATAAAAACATAAAAAAACATAAACTTCAGACATTTAAAAATATTTTGGATATAAACCGGTGGATGGAATCACTGTGATGAAACAGTTTTGTTCATGGGTTTTCTGATTTAAAGACCATTATTAAAATTATAAAACTTCAATGGGTATTACTTGTGTTTTCTGTACTTTATGAATGAACTTGGCATTGTCTAATATAATTTTTTGTATAATAATATCGTACTGACAGTTGATCATGTTGATATACTCACTGAAATTGATCCATCCTGGCATTGTGCAGGCTAAATGTACAAATAATTCTCAAAATGTGTGTCTTTCAGCCAGTGCTATTGTTGCACCTGTTTGTAAATAAGATAGAAGACATGTGAAATAAATCTTAACAGTTTATCAAGTAGAAGACAAATGTTGTGCTCTTAATGGCAGGTTAGATTGTTGAATGTTGTTTGTGACAGCTACTGGTTAGTTGGATAGATCAACAAAACAGTTTGAAGCAGCTTACACAAGAGCAGAAATGTCAGCTGATTAGCAATAACTGTAAATTAAATATACTCAATCATCCTGAGAAATAAAATTGAAAATTCAAGCATTTTTTAATAGAAATTTAGGCAGTTATATATACCTATGACAACAGGTTCACAAAAAAATAAAAGCATGATTAAATTACAACTTGCTGAAGGAATTTACTGTCCATTAAAATCTTTAAAAAATAAAGACAACAACCACTTACTGTAATATTGTTTTCCATAATTTCCCATAGCCTTTTCACCTTTCTCAACAATGTGGTTTATTTCCAGTGCTGGTTTGACATTATATATAGTAGGAATGCTGTGTCCACGGGTACTCTTGCACTTGACCAGCATGTTTTCAGTGCCTGACATGCTGGGATCAAATAATCCTCAGTCATGCTTGACGGGTGTGGCAGCACTGTAGCCAGTATGCAAATTTTGAAAGTGAAGCTTTTGTACAATTTTCAATAGTTGCTTAAAATTATCCTATGGCAATTTATAATTTGTTAAGCTATATTCAATATATGAAAAGGTAAAAATATGGAGCTTTAAAAAAAAGTTAATAAATAATTTGCCTTTTCCTGACCGACTTCCTGACCTGCTCACTGACTCCTGTTTTACAGGAAATGAAATTGGTCATAGGCTCCACCAAGTTGACGAAAATCACAAGAATAGTAAAATATTATGCAAAAGTGGGAGACTTTGAAGTATTTATGAAAGGCCCAGGTGTGCAAGGTAAGTTTTGTGAACAGAATGCACTATTGCACATATTTGAAAACCATGCCGCTACTGCAAGGGAAGCATTTTGTTGACTGAATCGGGCGACTCTCAGCAATGGAATCGCATGCCCTTAAGTGTTTTTGTCTCATTCTTGATACATCCGCCCATGATCAATACAGACACTTTCTGCTGGTCCATGTCATTCATAATATCAGCATGAATTTTCAATAACAGAGTCTCAGTGCTATGTCACTTTTTATAAGCAGAATTAGCACTAGATGACATTCCAGTCCTTTCCAGGTAGCCGTTGTATTGATTCAGACTGGCATTTTCGATGATTTTTGATAGAAATGGCAAATTGCTGACTGATCTAAAATTCTTGAGTGTTGGTTCCACCCTGGCTTTTTAAGAGTGGTGAGATGATGGGACACTTCCAGCATGACGGAAATTCTCCTTGCCTCAGTGAAGTATTGATGATATCTGTTATCGGAGTGATGAGAACATCTGTACATTGCTTGAGAAGAGTTGTCGGTATTGGATCTAGAATACATGATGACGACTTTGACTCACCAATTAGCCTCCTGACCTCCTCTGTTGTCAATGGCCGGAACGATGTAAATTGTTCATCAGACATCACTGACAGTTCTTCATCCATCATTGTAATCCCTTTGTTATCAATTGCATCTTTAATATCATCCATGATTTTGTCAATCTTCTCAATGAAATATTTAGAGAACTGCTCACTGACATCAAGGTCATTGACCCCATCAGGGTAAATTGCAGCTCTTTCGCCATCTGGGAGTCTCTTCACTCATTTGAACAGTTTGTGTTGGTCTTTGTCGCATTTCTCAACTTCAGTGCTGTAATAGGATGACTTAGCGACCTTAAACATATCAATGTATTGTGATCGTAGATGTTTAAAATTATCATAATCCTCAGCTGTTCTGGAAACGAGCCATTTTTTCTCCATTGCTCGTTTCTGTCTCTTCACTGCTTTCAATTCTTGGTTGTACCAAGGAGAATCACTTTTAACTTTATTGTCTTTTTAAAATTTCTGACACATGGAGGCCATTTCAAGAATGTTGTTATCATGAAGGTGGAATAGCTCACTGTCCGTCAAGTCTGCTTTGAATCCAACCAAGCGAATATTTTTGAGTCTAATGCAAGTTATGTCCTTAGTTGATGTGGTCTCTTTACTGAGACTAATTTGTGTTCGTATAAAACAGTGATCAGAGATGTAAGATCGAGTTTCTGGGGGATTGACAATGAGGTTGTCATTGGTAATAAGTGTAATGGAGTAATCACCACTAGGGGCGTTGCTGTCTTCTGGGTGAATGACGTCACGGCAACGATGCAATGACATAACGGCTATAATGTAATGACGTCATCGTAATAAAGAAACTTTTACATATATGTGACCTGCTCCACCAAAATGGGTTCAAAGTCGGCCCCTTTTCATATTTAATTGTGAAATTGACTTTATTCTACTGGAAATGGCAGAATTTTCCTCAGAATTGACAGTAAGACGATTGGCCTAAGATTCCCTGGGGGACCTGCTTTTTTTCCAGGTTTTTGTAAAGGAACGAGAACGCCTTCTTTTAAT
Source organism: Platynereis dumerilii (assembly GCA_026936325.1). NCBI lineage: Eukaryota > Metazoa > Annelida > Polychaeta > Phyllodocida > Nereididae > Platynereis > Platynereis dumerilii. The sequence continues at coordinate 664,981 of JAPTHN010000104.1, read as the reverse complement.
TCCTTTAGATACATTCCTGTTGTTGCAGCATGATTGTATATCTCTTCATATATTTCTTTTGGACTGTATTTAATAAATTTTCCATAAATTTCATCAGTCCCAGCACTTTTTCCAGCACTTAGTTAATCTTTTAACAGTTTCTTTGATTTCTTCTTTACTAAATTTTACGGCCATCTCTTCTTCCATAACTTTGGTAAACATCTCTTGGAAAAAATTTGTAACAATTCTTGTCACCTAGTGGCTACTAAGTTTTTACTTCTTCTTCTTCTTTTACGCTCTTCTGTCCTTTTCAGAACATAACGCGGTTCAAATCAACCATGACTTTTTTCAATTTATTCAGGGAGAATGAAATTCTCCCTGAAATAGCGAGGAGTCACCCTACGCCGCTGGCTTCAATAGTTTTCAGCTGTTTTTTCTACTGTGGGCTGCTGGAAAGTTGATGTCATGTGAAAAATATAAGTCTTGGCTTTCAAAATTCAAAATGTCATTTGTTGCTAAGGGCCAGAAAGAGGCCTCCTCTGATTCTTGAATTTCTCTTCTTTCAGTGCCTTCAATTGTCACAAATATTAGCAGAAAATTTTCACAAAGGCTCGAGTGATATTAATTCACACAACAGCTCGTGATATTGTTACTTAGTGACCCTGACTTGGGTTGTTTTGTTATAATAGTATGTTGGCGATGTTCATCATGACGTAATGTCAACAAAAATCAGCAGATGGTCCAGTGCCGTGAGTTGGTAAAATTTCAGTTTTGAGCCAATATTCACTTACATTTTAGGTCATATCTCAGCTCCATAAAGGAATTTATGCCGGTATCATGGATCAAATGATAGGCAAAAATATCTTCTTTGATGTAAATAGCGACAATTGCATCCATATGTCACTGGTCTTGAGATAATGAGTGATCAATGATTGCAGTTAGGGAAATTTTTGGTGTCCCGCCTGGACACTGCATGAAAAATGTTTGCATACAACTTTCAAATACAGGAAAAGGGAAGAATTTAGGATCAAAATTGCAATGCATTACTGTTCCCTGATTAGGTGGGCATCTTGTGAATCCAGTAAAATGGCAATTGGATGTTTCTATATTTTTTTAATACACCTTTTGTAATCCTCAGTTGGTGTGTCCCTGGTGAAGCTTAAAAGTGCAATGTGATTTTTGATGCCACAGAAAAACCACTGATCGAATCATTTTCGGAAAATTTGATATACCAATGCATTGCTCATGACCTTGTCTGTCAGGAATATATCACTTAAAGTGGCTAAGGCTGTTGTGCCAGGGGCTGTGATGGCTTGAGTCAGACTGACAACAGCGCGACGTTCTTATATTCTGCAAATATTCTGTGGGACTTCTCTTGTTCGGGTACTTCCTGATGAAGGCTTGTTGCTGGAATTCTTGCATTCTTGGTATTATTGTCATGCTTATGAGCCTGGCTTTGTATTAGTGTATAGAATAGGGTAAGAAATTTTGTTGCTCACGAGCCCAGGTTTCTATTGGTCTATAGAACGCGGTTGTAAATGTAACCTATCATGGCATTAGTGGCCTGTCTTTGTCACTAACAACAAATGTGGCACTCTTACACTTTGTAAAAATGTGTGTTCAGACATGTCTTGTTCAAATGCTTTGTGATAAAGACTCTTTGCTGGAATTTTCACTTGTTTGATATTGTGTTGTTACACTTGAGCTTGGCTTTCCATTGGTATATACAATATGGTTTTTAGTAAAACCTATCATGGTATAATGGCCCTGTGTTTATGGCTGACAAAAAGTGTAAAGCTTGCTTTCGCCATTACCTGCTAATTAAACCATAAAAGGTATGAGAAGGCATATAATGAAAAATCTGTTTTTTGTTTGTTTTAAGAATATTATTCAACACAATGTGTGCAAGTTTCATAGTGATATCTTAAAACGTCTTTGTTGCAGAGGTATTTGAAGAAACAAAGTTTTGTTTTGAATAAACTGCATTTCAAATTAGTTTTTTCTTCACATTCATGTTTAAATTTACCAGCATAATGTGGCATAGACGTCACAAAAATGCATATACAACCTGAAATTTTTGAATTTGGAATCTAATAACATATAGGAAGCATATCAATGATTATTGATTTTTTGGTGAATTTCACCAGAAGTTCCAAATTTTACCAACTTGTGGCATTGGTCCAGATGTTTTTATACTGACGTCATGACATAATTCAGGTCTTGCAACATGAAAGTGTGCTGTCGAAATCAGTAAAGATTTTGTGAATGTTTTCTGCTAATTTTTGTAACAATTGAAGGCACTGAAAAAAGAGAAATTCAAGAAAGAGTGGAGGCCTTTTTCTGACCCTTAGCAACGAATGCCATTTTGAATTTTGAAAGCCCAGACTCATATTTTTCAAAAGACATCAACTTTCCAGCAGCCCACAGTAGAAAAAACAGCTGAAAACTATTGAAGCCAGCGGCGTAGGGTGACTCCTCGCTATTTCAGGGAGAATTTCATTCTCCTTGAATAAATTGAAAAAAGTCGTGGTTGATATGAACCGCGCTATGTTCTGAAAAGGACTGAAGAGTGTTAAGAAGAAGAAGTAAAAACTTAGTAGTCACTAGGCGGCGTAGCCATGTAAACGTCAGCTCTCAGCCATAGATCCTCACAGATTTAAGCCTCATTTTTCAATAATAAAAACATTCTCCACACACACAGGTGCAGTCTTCAAACACTCTTCAAGCAGTTACTTTTCTTTCTTTCCACACTACTTCAACAAGATGGTCATGGTCGCTAGAAGAGTTGGTAGGTCGACTGCTGCAAAAGCAAAAGCCGCCAAGGTGCAAAAGGAGGATGGCAAGAAGGGGACATCAAAGGGGAAGTGAGCAAGATGACCTTGGAGGGGACCTATGGACTCATGTGAAATTAGCAGTAAATTCTCAAAAATTTATACAGAAGAAACTATTTTAGAAGACTGTTTTCAAACAAATAATTTACCAAAACGTGCATGACTTTGTATTCCATCAAATAAACTCTCAGATTTTATCAAATCCAAATTGTCTGTTAATATTCGATGCTGCCTTATTACCTTCAGCGAAAGAAGTTACAAGAATGTGTTGCAATCACTTGGGTAAAAACGTTGTCGAGGGTATAATTCACTTTAGCGGGCCTTATGACCATATTTGGAGAACAATGATTTTGTGACGTCATTCATTTTTAACCACGACGAAATGTTTACATGACGCCATCAACACATGACGACGATCTTATTTTGGAGAAGCAACAAACTACAAAATCCACAAAAATTGTAAGTTTTAGTCAGTTTTTAGTTACAGTTTGTTGAAGTAATACCATGGAAACAAATTGGCGGGGGTAGTGGGGGCGGTAGCCCCCACGTTAACCACTAAAAAACAATGGTTTCCAGTTGCCAAATATGGTCATTTTCACGGCCCGCTATAGTGAATTTTTGCCGTGGTCGATCCCCAGTGCAAAAGCGAGTACATTTGGAGCGCGCCCTCCAAATATGCTCCCTTGTATAAAGTATAGACATTTTTGCAGTACATTGGATACATTTGCAGTACATTGGATACATTTTGAGTGCTGCAAATGTACTTTTTTTTTTGCTATGGGCACCGGACGTTGGGCGGATAGATCATTTCTGGGCTATAACTATTGAGAGAACGTGCATGAAATTTGGTGCACATGTGGCCTATATGATTAGTTGTGCCTTTTGAAGGTGTGATTGATGGATATTTGTTACTACACTCTTTTTGAGGACTCTTTTTGAGGACTCTTTTTAAGATTACGGCTGAAAAAGGCTCTGTGACTTTTTCAATATATTTTTTGTTTCTGAAGTGCAGCAGTATGAACTATTTGCCACACAGTGGCTCCACCTCAGTGCTAATCTGAACTCCATGTGCTGTAAGAGGCAGTCAGCAAATTGCTTTCACACTGAGTCATTTCCTGAGCTAATAACAACTTGAAACTTGGAACTACTTTTTGAATTATTGAGAAAAAATATAAAAGATTATTATGTTTGTTTCTAAGCCTCGACTATTGCATGTAAATGCATGAAATTTGGTACAAATTAAGCCTAATCCTATATGGTCTAGTTGTGCCTTTTTATAGTGTCCTTGGTGAATATTTTGTATTTTCTGAAACATTGAGAAAAAATATAAACTTTTTTTTTTGTTTCTTGGTTAGGAATCAGCACCAATTTTATGTAAATGGATTAAATTTGCTGCACATATAGCTGCCCTCCCAAACCCCTCCCCCAAGAGTTTTTGAATGGTCAAAAAATATTGATTCTAAGTCTCATTTTTGGAAAATCATGTGTTTTTCAGGGCTCGTCAATGGGGATTTGCGTGATTAACTTCAATTGAAATGTGCCACCTCTAAATATTAATGGAATGAGCTGAAATTTTACACACATACTCTCATAAACCAACCTCACCTGCAAAAAAAAAGTTAGGGTTGATCCACAAAGCGCCAGTCCCACTTTAACCCATGACCGCCAAATTCCGCACTGTGTCCTGAAAAAATTGGTTAACTTCCTTTTTTCCAATTTCAAAGAAAAAAAATTTCCGAGATAAAAAAAATTACGGCATTATAATAATAATAATGATAATTTCTTTATTTATATTGTCACAAAAATGAAATTTCTCAGTAACACTTTACATAAATGATAAAATTTGAAAAGATGAGATAAAATATAGAAATGTAAACATCAAAACAGAATCGATAAAACAGAAATAATGAATAAGTCTAATTTAGACCAGCACATAATAAATACATCAAACATTGTCAAATTCTAAAAATAAGTGAGTTTTGAGTTTCATTTTAAAATCATCAAAGTTATCACAAAGTCTTATATTGTCTGGCAAATTGTTCCATATTTGGGGTGCAGCAGAATAAAATGGTCGAGTGCCCAGTGTCTTCGTCTTGCATCTTGGGACTTTAAGCAACTGTTTCTGGGCTGACCGCAGGGTCCTTGTTGGATTGTGAAGCTCCACCATTTCACACTGATAGTCTGGAGCAAGCCTGTGAACACACTTAAATGCATACAGTCCAATTTTAAATACAATCCTTTGAGAGACAGGCAGCCAACAGCGGGGTGACATGATCATACTTCCTACCCCCACAAATAACTTTGGCAGCACAATTCTGTAAAGCTTAGAGTTTCTTGATAACATACTTGTGGGATCCATATAACAAGGCATTACAATAGTCAATATTAGAAGTGATAAAGGCATGAACCAGTTTTTCAGTAGCAGATTTGCTCAAATATTTTCTGATTTGTCTAATCTTTTTTAGCTGATGGTATCCATTCTTGCAAATTCTTTTCACGTGATCTGTCATGTGCAGGTGCTGGTCGAAAATTACTCCCAGATTGCAAACAGAGGTGGAAGGAGTAATGATGGTATGGCCGACCCTGATGCCATCAAAAGTTACTTCCTGTAGCTGTTGTTTAGTCTCCAGAATTCAGTCTTTGCATCATTAATCTTCAAATGATGAGTTAACATCCATGCACGAACTTCAGATATACACTGCTCCATCTTCTGCAAGGCATCCTCTTCAACTTCTGATGAGCCTGGATTATAGGAGAGGTATAGTTGATGGTCGTCAGCATAGCCACCTACTTTCACACTTGGAAGATGTTTCTTGATGATGTCATAAAGTGAGCTGAGGTAGCTAAGAAATACCACTGGACCAGTGCAGCTTCTTGTGGGACTCCATATTTAAGCTATAAGAGTTTGCGATGTTGAAATTGCATTGTTGACTCGTACTCTTTGGCTTCTGTCACTCAAGTATGTCTGAAACCAGTTCAGTACATCACCACCTATGTTCAGCCTCTTTGTAAATATGTTGGTTAGAACTTCAAGATTAACAGTGTCAAATGCGGATGACAAATCAAGAAGGATCAATACAGACACTTTCTGCTGGTCCATGTCATTCATAATATCAGCATGAATTTTCAATAACAGAGTCTCAGTGCTATGTCACTTTTTATAAGCAGAATTAGCACTAGATGACATTCCAGTCCTTTCCAGGTAGCCGTTGTATTGATTCAGACTGGCATTTTCGATGATTTTTGATAGAAATGGAAAATTGCTGACTGATCTAAAATTCTTGAGTGTTGGTTCCACCCTGGCTTTTTAAGAGTGGTGAGATGATGGGACACTTCCAGCATGACGGAAATTCTCCTTGCCTCAGTGAAGTGTTGATGATATCTGTTATCGGAGTGATGAGAACATCTGTACATTGCTTGAGAAGAGTTGTCGGTATTGGATGTAGAATACATGATGATGACTTTGACTCACCAATTAGCCTCCTGACCTCCTCTGTTGTCAATGGCCGGAACGATGTAAATTGTTCATCAGACATCACTGACAGTTCTTCATCCATCATTGTAATCCCTTCGTTATCAATTGCATCTTTAATATCATCCATGATTTTGTCAATCTTCTCAATGAAATATTTAGAGAACTGCTCACTGACATCAAGGTCATTGACCCCATCAGGGTAAATTGCAGCTCTTTCGCCATCTGGGAGTCTCTTCACTCATTTGAACAGTTTGTGTTGGTCCTTGTCGCATTTCTCAACTTCAGTGCTGTAATAGGATGACTTAGCGACCTTAAACATATCAATGTATTGTGATCGTAGATGTTTAAAATTATCATAATCCTCAGCTGTTCTGGAAACGAGCCATTTTTTCTCCATTGCTCGTTTCTGTCTCTTCACTGCTTTCAATTCTTGGTTGTACCAAGGAGAATCACTTTTAACTTTATTGTCTTTTTAAAATTTCTGACACATGGAGGCCATTTCAAGAATGTTGTTATCATGAAGGAGGAATAGCTCACTGTCCGTCAAGTCTGCTTTGAATCCAACCAAGCGAATATTTTTGAGTCTAATGCAAGTTATGTCCTTAGTTGATGTGGTCTCTTTACTGAGACTAATTTGTGTTCGTATAAAACAGTGATCAGAGATGTAAGATCGAGTTTCTGGGGGATTGACAATGAGGTTGTCATTGGTAATAAGTGTAATGGAGTAATCACCACTAGGGGCGTTGCTGTCTTCTGGGTGAATGACGTCACGGCAACGATGCAATGACATAACGGCTATAATGTAATGACGTCATCGTAATAAAGAAACTTTTACATATATGTGACCTCCACCAAAATGGGTTCAAAGTCGGCCCCTTTTCATATTTAGTTGTGAAATTGACTTTATTCTACTGGAAATGGCAGAATTTTCCTCAGAATTGACAGTAAGACGATTGGCCTAAGATTCCCTGGGGGACCTGCTTTTTTTCCAGGTTTTTGTAAAGGAACGAGAACGCCTCCTTTTAATTCCTTTAGATACATTCCTGTTGTTGCAGCATGATTGTATATCTCTTCATATATTTCTTCTGGACTGTATTTAATAAATTTTCCATAAATTTCATCAGTCCCAGCACTTTTTCCAGCACTTAGTTAATCTTTTAACAGTTTCTTTGATTTCTTCTTTACTAAATTTTACGGCCATCTCTTCTTCCATAACTTTGGTAAACATCTCTTGGAAAAAATTTGTAACAATTCTTGTCACCTAGTGACTACTAAGTTTTTACTTCTTCTTCTTCTTTTACGCTCTTCTGTCCTTTTCAGAACATATCAACCATGACTTTTTTCAATTTATTCAGGGAGAATGAAATTCTCCCTGAAATAGCAAGGAGTCACCCTACGCCGCTGGCTTCAATAGTTTTCAGCTGTTTTTTCTACTGTGGGCTGCTGGAAAGTTGATGTCATGTGAAAAATATAAGTCTTGGCTTTCAAAATTCAAAATGTCATTTGTTGCTAAGGGCCAGAAAGAGGCCTCCTCTGATTCTTGAATTTCTCTTCTTTCAGTGCCTTCAATTGTCACAAATATTAGCAGAAAATTTTCACAAAGGCTCGAGTGATATTAATTCACACAACAGCTCGTGATATTGTTACTTAGTGACCCTGACTTGGGTTGTTTTGTTATAATAGTATGTTGGCGATGTTCATCATGACGTAATGTCAACAAAAATCAGCAGATGGTCCAGTGCCGTGAGTTGGTAAAATTTCAGTTTTGAGCCAATATTCACTTACATTTTAGGTCATATCTCAGCTCCATAAAGGAATTTATGCCGGTATCATGGATCAAATGATAGGCAAAAATATCTTCTTTGATGTAAATAGCGACAATTGCATCCATATGTCACTGGTCTTGAGATAATGAGTGATCAATGATTGCAGTTAGGGAAATTTTTGGTGTCCCGCCTGGACACTGCATGAAAAATGTTTGCATACAACTTTCAAATACAGGAAAAGGGAAGAATTTAGGATCAAAATTGCAATGCATTACTGTTCCCTGATTAGGTGGGCATCTTGTGAATCCAGTAAAATGGCAATTGGATGTTTCTATATTTTTTTAATACACCTTTTGTAATCCTCAGTTGGTGTGTCCCTGGTGAAGCTTAAAAGTGCAATGTGATTTTTGATGCCACAGAAAAACCACTGATCGAATCATTTTCGGAAAATTTGATATACCAATGCATTGCTCATGACCTTGTCTGTCAGGAATATATCACTTAAAGTGGCTAAGGCTGTTGTGCCAGGGGCTGTGATGGCTTGAGTCAGACTGACAACAGCGCGACGTTCTTATATTCTGCAAATATTCTGTGGGACTTCTCTTGTTCGGGTACTTCCTGATGAAGGCTTGTTGCTGGAATTCTTGCATTCTTGGTATTATTGTCATGCTTATGAGCCTGGCTTTGTATTAGTGTATAGAATAGGGTAAGAAATTTTGTTGCTCACGAGCCCAGGTTTCTATTGGTCTATAGAACGCGGTTGTAAATGTAACCTATCATGGCATTAGTGGCCTGTCTTTGTCACTAACAACAAATGTGGCACTCTTACACTTTTTAAAAATGTGTGTTCAGACATGTCTTGTTCAAATGCTTTGTGATAAAGACTCTTTGCTGGAATTTTCACTTGTTTGATATTGTGTTGTTACACTTGAGCTTGGCTTTCCATTGGTATATACAATATGGTTTTTAGTAAAACCTATCATGGTATAATGGCCCTGTGTTTATGGCTGACAAAAAGTGTAAAGCTTGCTTTCGCCATTACCTGCTAATTAAACCATAAAAGGTATGAGAAGGCATATAATGAAAAATCTGTTTTTTGTTTGTTTTCAGAATATTATTCAACACAATGTGTGCAAGTTTCATAGTGATATCTTAAAACGTCTTTGTTGCAGAGGTATTTGAAGAAACAAAGTTTTGTTTTGAATAAACTGCATTTCAAATTAGTTTTTTCTTCACATTCATGTTTAAATTTACCAGCATAATGTGGCATAGACGTCACAAAAATGCATATACAACCTGAAATTTTTGAATTTGGAATCTAATAACATATAGGAAGCATATCAATGATTATTGATTTTTTGGTGAATTTCACCAGAAGTTCCAAATTTTACCAACTTGTGGCATTGGTCCAGATGTTTTTATACTGACGTCATGACATAATTCAGGTCTTGCAACATGAAAGTGTGCTGTCGAAATCAGTAAAGATTTTGTGAACGTTTTCTGCTAATTTTTGTAACAATTGAAGGCACTGAAAAAAGAGAAATTCAAGAAAGAGTGGAGGCCTTTTTCTGACCCTTAGCAACGAATGCCATTTTGAATTTTGAAAGCCCAGACTCATATTTTTCAAAAGACATCAACTTTCCAGCAGCCCACAGTAGAAAAAACAGCTGAAAACTATTGAAGCCAGCGGCGTAGGGTGACTCCTCGCTATTTCAGGGAGAATTTCATTCTCCTTGAATAAATTGAAAAAAGTCGTGGTTGATATGAACCGCGCTATGTTCTGAAAAGGACTGAAGAGTGTTAAGAAGAAGAAGTAAAAACTTAGTAGTCACTAGGCGGCGTAGCCATGTAAACGTCAGCTCTCAGCCATAGATCCTCACAGATTTAAGCCTCATTTTTCAATAATAAAAACATTCTCCACACACACAGGTGCAGTCTTCAAACACTCTTCAAGCAGTTACTTTTCTTTCTTTCCACACTACTTCAACAAGATGGTCATGGTCGCTAGAAGAGTTGGTAGGTCGACTGCTGCAAAAGCAAAAGCCGCCAAGGTGCAAAAGGAGGATGGCAAGAAGGGGACATCAAAGGGGAAGTGAGCAAGATGACCTTGGAGGGGACCTATGGACTCATGTGAAATTAGCAGTAAATTCTCAAAAATTTATACAGAAGAAACTATTTTAGAAGACTGTTTTCAAACAAATAATTTACCAAAACGTGCATGACTTTGTATTCCATCAAATAAACTCTCAGATTTTATCAAATCCAAATTGTCTGTTAATATTCGATGCTGCCTTATTACCTTCAGCGAAAGAAGTTACAAGAATGTGTTGCAATCACTTGGGTAAAAACGTTGTCGAGGGTATAATTCACTTTAGCGGGCCTTATGACCATATTTGGAGAACAATGATTTTGTGACGTCATTCATTTTTAACCACGACGAAATGTTTACATGACGCCATCAACACATGACGACGATCTTATTTTGGAGAAGCAACAAACTACAAAATCCACAAAAATTGTAAGTTTTAGTCAGTTTTTAGTTACAGTTTGTTGAAGTAATACCATGGAAACAAATTGGCGGGGGTAGTGGGGGCGGTAGCCCCCACGTTAACCACTAAAAAACAATGGTTTCCAGTTGCCAAATATGGTCATTTTCACGGCCCGCCATAGTGAATTTTTGCCGTGGTCGATCCCCAGTGCAAAAGCGAGTACATTTGGAGCGCGCCCTCCAAATATGCTCCCTTGTATAAAGTATAGACATTTTTGCAGTACATTGGATACATTTGCAGTACATTGGATACATTTTGAGTGCTGCAAATGTACTTTTTTTTTTGCTATGGGCACCGGACGTTGGGCGGATAGATCATTTCTGGGCTATAACTATTGAGAGAACGTGCATGAAATTTGGTGCACATGTGGCCTATATGATTAGTTGTGTTGTTACACATGTGGCCTATATGATTAGTTGTGTTGTTACATAGACGTCACAAAAATGCATATACAACCTGAAATTTTTGAATTTGGAATCTAATAACATATAGGAAGCATATCAATGATTATTGATTTTTTGGTGAATTTCACCAGAAGTTCCAAATTTTACCAACTTGTGGCATTGGTCCAGATGTTTTTATACTGACGTCATGACATAATTCAGGTCTTGCAACATGAAAGTGTGCTGTCGAAATCAGTAAAGATTTTGTGAACGTTTTCTGCTAATTTTTGTAACAATTGAAGGCACTGAAAAAAGAGAAATTCAAGAAAGAGTGGAGGCCTTTTTCTGACCCTTAGCAACGAATGCCATTTTGAATTTTGAAAGCCCAGACTCATATTTTTCAAAAGACATCAACTTTCCAGCAGCCCACAGTAGAAAAAACAGCTGAAAACTATTGAAGCCAGCGGCGTAGGGTGACTCCTCGCTATTTCAGGGAGAATTTCATTCTCCTTGAATAAATTTAAAAAAGTCGTGGTTGATATGAACCGCGCTATGTTCTGAAAAGGACTGAAGAGTGTTAAGAAGAAGAAGTAAAAACTTAGTAGTCACTAGGCGGCGTAGCCATGTAAACGTCAGCTCTCAGCCATAGATCCTCACAGATTTAAGCCTCATTTTTCAATAATAAAAACATTCTCCACACACACAGGTGCAGTCTTCAAACACTCTTCAAGCAGTTACTTTTCTTTCTTTCCACACTACTTCAACAAGATGGTCATGGTCGCTAGAAGAGTTGGTAGGTCGACTGCTGCAAAAGCAAAAGCCGCCAAGGTGCAAAAGGAGGATGGCAAGAAGGGGACATCAAAGGGGAAGTGAGCAAGATGACCTTGGAGGGGACCTATGGACTCATGTGAAATTAGCAGTAAATTCTCAAAAATTTATACAGAAGAAACTATTTTAGAAGACTGTTTTCAAACAAATAATTTACCAAAACGTGCATGACTTTGTATTCCATCAAATAAACTCTCAGATTTTATCAAATCCAAATTGTCTGTTAATATTCGATGCTGCCTTATTACCTTCAGCGAAAGAAGTTACAAGAATGTGTTGCAATCACTTGGGTAAAAACGTTGTCGAGGGTATAATTCACTTTAGCGGGCCTTATGACCATATTTGGAGAACAATGATTTTGTGACGTCATTCATTTTTAACCACGACGAAATGTTTACATGACGCCATCAACACATGACGACGATCTTATTTTGGAGAAGCAACAAACTACAAAATCCACAAAAATTGTAAGTTTTAGTCAGTTTTTAGTTACAGTTTGTTGAAGTAATACCATGGAAACAAATTGGCGGGGGTAGTGGGGGCGGTAGCCCCCACGTTAACCACTAAAAAACAATGGTTTCCAGTTGCCAAATATGGTCATTTTCACGGCCCGCCATAGTGAATTTTTGCCGTGGTCGATCCCCAGTGCAAAAGCGAGTACATTTGGAGCGCGCCCTCCAAATATGCTCCCTTGTATAAAGTATAGACATTTTTGCAGTACATTGGATACATTTGCAGTACATTGGATACATTTTGAGTGCTGCAAATGTACTTTTTTTTTTGCTATGGGCACCGGACGTTGGGCGGATAGATCATTTCTGGGCTATAACTATTGAGAGAACGTGCATGAAATTTGGTGCACATGTGGCCTATATTATTAGTTGTGCCTTTTGAAGGTGTGATTGATGGATATTTGTTACTACACTCTTTTTGAGGACTCTTTTTAAGATTACGGCTGAAAAAGGCTCTGTGACTTTTTCAATATATTTTTTGTTTCTGAAGTGCAGCAGTATGAACTATTTGCCACACAGTGGCTCCACCTCAGTGCTAATCTGAACTCCATGTGCTTTAAGAGGCAGTCAACAAATTGCTTTCACACTGAGTCATTTCCTGAGCTAATAACAACTTGAAACTTGGAACTACTTTTTGAATTATTGAGAAAAAATATAAAAGATTATTATGTTTGTTTCTAAGCCTCGACTATTGCATGTAAATGCATGAAATTTGGTACAAATTAAGCCTAATCCTATATGGTCTAGTTGTGCCTTTTTATAGTGTCCTTGGTGAATATTTTTGTATTTTCTGAAACATTGAGAAAAAATATAAACTTCTTTTTTTTGTTTCTTGTTTAGGAATCAGCACCAATTTTATGTAAATGGATTAAATTTGCTGCACATATAGCTGCCCTCCCAAACCCCTCCCCCAAGAGTTTTTGAATGGTCAAAAAATTTTGATTCTAAGTCTCATTTTTGGAAAATCATGTGTTTTTCAGGGCTCGTCAATGGGGATTTGCATGATTAACTTCAATTGAAATGTGCCACCTCTAAATATTAATGGAATGAGCTGAAATTTTACACACATACTCTCATAAACCAACCTCACCTGCAAAAAAAAAAGTTAGGGTTGATCCACAAAGCGCCAGTCCCATTTTAACCCATGACCGCCAAATTCCGCACTGTGTCCTGAAAAAATTGGTTAACTTCCTTTTTTCCAATTTCAAAGAAAAAAAATTTCCGAGATAAAAAAAATTACGGCATTATAATAATAATAATGATAATTTCTTCATTTATAGTGTCACAAAAATGAAAAAAGAGAAATTCAAGAAACAGTGGAGGCCTTTTTCTGACCCTTAGCAACGAATGCCATTTTGAATTTTGAAAGCCCAGACTCATATTTTTCAAAAGACATCAACTTTCAAGCAGCCCCACAGTAGAAAAAACAGCTGAAAACTATTGAAGCCGGCTGCGTTGGGTGACTCCTCTCTATTTCAGGGAGAATTTCATTCTCCTTGAATAAATTGAAAAAAGTCATGGTTGATATGAACCGCGCTATGTTCTGAAAAGGACAGAAGAGTGTTAAGAAGAAGAAGTAAAAACTTAGTAGTCACTAGGCGGCGTAGCCATGTAAACGTCAGCTCTCAGCCATAGATCCTCACAGATTTAAGCCTCATTTTTCAATAATAAAAACATTCTCCACACACACAGGTGCAGTCTTCAAACACTCTTCAAGCAGTTACTTTTCTTTCTTTCCACACTACTTCAAGAAGATGGTCATGGTCGCTAGAAGAGTTGGTAGGTCGACTGCTGCAAAAGCAAAAGCCGCCAAGGTGCAAAAGGAGGATGGCAAGAAGGGGACATCAAAGGGGAAGTGAGCAAGATGACCTTGGAGGGGACCTATGGACTCATGTGAAATTAGCAGTAAATTCTCAAAAATCTATACAGAAGAAACTATTTTAGAAGACTGTTTTCAAACAAAAAATTTACCAAAACGTGCATGACTTTGTATTCCATCAAATAAATTCTCAGATTTTATCAAATCCAAATTGTCTGTTAGTATTCGATGCTGCCTTATTACCTTCAGCGAAAGAAGTTACAAGAATGTGTTGCAATCACTTGGGTAAAAACGATGTCGAGGGTATAATTCACTTTAGCGGGCCTTATGACCATATTTGGAGAACAATGATTTTGTGACGTCATTCATTTTTAACCACGGCGAAATGTTTACATGACGCCATCAACACATGACGACGATCTTATTTTGGAGAAGCAAGGAACTACAAAATCCACAAAAATTGTAAGTTTTGGTCAGTTTTTAGTTACAGTTTGTTGAAGTAATACCATGGAAACAAATTGGCTGGGGTAGTGGGGGCGGTAGCCCCCTTGTTAACCACTAAAAAACGATGGTTTCCAGTTGCCAAATATGGTCATTTTCACGGCCCGCTATAGTGAATTTTTGCCGTTGTCGATCCCCAGTGCAAAAGCGAGTACATTTGGAGCGCGCCCTCCAAATATGCTCCCTTGTATAAAGTATAGACATTTTTGCAGTGCAATTGGTTACATTTTGAGTGCTGCAAATGTACTTTTTTTTTTGCTCTGGGCACCGGATGTTGGGCGGATAGATCATTTCTGGGCTATAACTATTGAGAGAACGTGCATGAAATTTCGTGCACATGTGGCCTATATGGTCTAGTTGTGCCTTTTGAAGGTGTGATTGATGGATATTTGTTACTACACTCTTTTTGAGGACTCTTTTTAAGATTACGGCTGAAAAAGGCTCTGTGACTTTTTCAATATATTTTTTATTTCTGAAGTGCAGCAGTATGAACTATTTGCCACACAGTGGCTCCACCTCAGTGCTAATCTGAACTCCATCTGCTGTAAGAGGCAGTCAGCAAATTGCTTTCGCACTGAGTCATTTCCTGAGCTAATAAGAACTTGAAACTTGAAACTACTTTTTGAATTATTGAGAAAAAATATAAAAGATTATTATGTTTGTTTCTAAGCCTCGACTATTGCATGTAAATGCATGAAATTTGGTACAAATTAAGCCTAATCCTCTATGGTCTAGTTGTGCCTTTTTATAGTGTCCTTGGTGAATATTTTTGTATTTTCTGAAACATTGAGAAAAAATATAAACTTCTTTTTTTTGTTTCTTGTTTAGGAATCAGCACCAATTTTATGTAAATGGATTAAATTTGCTGCACATATAGCTGCCCTCCCAAACCCCTCCCCCAAGAGTTTTTGAATGGTCAAAAAATTTTGATTCTAAGTCTCATTTTTGGAAAATCATGTGTTTTTCAGGGCTCGTCAATGGGGATTTGCATGATTAACTTCAATTGAAATGTGCCACCTCTAAATATTAATGGAATGAGCTGAAATTTTACACACATACTCTCATAAACCAACCTCACCTGCAAAAAAAAAAGTTAGGGTTGATCCACAAAGCGCCAGTCCCATTTTAACCCATGACCGCCAAATTCCGCACTGTGTCCTGAAAAAATTGGTTAACTTCCTTTTTTCCAATTTCAAAGAAAAAAAATTTCCGAGATAAAAAAATTACGGCATTATAATAATAATAATGATAATTTCTTCATTTATAGTGTCACAAAAATGAAAAAAGAGAAATTCAAGAAACAGTGGAGGCCTTTTTCTGACCCTTAGCAACGAATGCCATTTTGAATTTTGAAAGCCCAGACTCATATTTTTCAAAAGACATCAACTTTCAAGCAGCCCCACAGTAGAAAAAACAGCTGAAAACTATTGAAGCCGGCTGCGTTGGGTGACTCCTCTCTATTTCAGGGAGAATTTCATTCTCCTTGAATAAATTGAAAAAAGTCGTGGTTGATATGAACCGCGCTATGTTCTGAAAAGGACAGAAGAGTGTTAAGAAGAAGAAGTAAAAACTTAGTAGTCACTAGGCGGCGTAGCCATGTAAACGTCAGCTCTCAGCCATAGATCCTCACAGATTTAAGCCTCATTTTTCAATAATAAAAACATTCTCCACACACACAGGTGCAGTCTTCAAACACTCTTCAAGCAGTTACTTTTCTTTCTTTCCACACTACTTCAAGAAGATGGTCATGGTCGCTAGAAGAGTTGGTAGGTCGACTGCTGCAAAAGCAAAAGCCGCCAAGGTGCAAAAGGAGGATGGCAAGAAGGGGACATCAAAGGGGAAGTGAGCAAGATGACCTTGGAGGGGACCTATGGACTCATGTGAAATTAGCAGTAAATTCTCAAAAATCTATACAGAAGAAACTATTTTAGAAGACTGTTTTCAAACAAAAAATTTACCAAAACGTGCATGACTTTGTATTCCATCAAATAAATTCTCAGATTTTATCAAATCCAAATTGTCTGTTAATATTCGATGCTGCCTTATTACCTTCAGCGAAAGAAGTTACAAGAATGTGTTGCAATCACTTGGGTAAAAACGATGTCGAGGGTATAATTCACTTTAGCGGGCCTTATGACCATATTTGGAGAACAATGATTTTGTGACGTCATTCATTTTTAACCACGGCGAAATGTTTACATGACGCCATCAACACATGACGACGATCTTATTTTGGAGAAGCAACGAACTACAAAATCCACAAAAATTGTAAGTTTTAGTCAGTTTTTAGTTACAGTTTGTTGAAGTAATACCATGGAAACAAATTGGCTGGGGTAGTGGGGGCGGTAGCCCCCTTGTTAACCACTAAAAAACGATGGTTTCCAGTTGCCAAATATGGTCATTTTCACGGCCCGCTATAGTGAATTTTTGCCGTTGTCGATCCCCAGTGCAAAAGCGAGTACATTTGGAGCGCGCCCTCCAAATATGCTCCCTTGTATAAAGTATAGACATTTTTGCAGTGCAATTGGTTACATTTTGAGTGCTGCAAATGTACTTTTTTTTTTGCTCTGGGCACCGGATGTTGGGCGGATAGATCATTTCTGGGCTATAACTATTGAGAGAACGTGCATGAAATTTCGTGCACATGTGGCCTATATGGTCTAGTTGTGCCTTTTGAAGGTGTGATTGATGGATATTTGTTACTACACTCTTTTTGAGGACTCTTTTTGAGGACTCTTTTTAAGATTATGGCTGAAAAAGGCTCTTTGACTTTTTCAATATATTTTTGTTTCTGAAGTGCAGCAGTATGAACTATTTGCCACACAGTGGCTCCACCTCAGTGCTAATCTGAACTCCATCTGCTGTAAGAGGCAGTCAGCAAATTGCTTTCGCACTGAGTCATTTCCTGAGCTAATAAGAACTTGAAACTTGAAACTACTTTTTGAATTATTGAGAAAAAATATAAAAGATTATTATGTTTGTTTCTAAGCCTCGACTATTGCATGTAAATGCATGAAATTTGGTACAAATTAAGCCTAATCCTCTATGGTCTAGTTGTGCCTTTTTATAGTGTCCTTGGTGAATATTTTTGTATTTTCTGAAACATTGAGAAAAAATATAAACTTCTTTTTTTCGTTTATTGTTTAGGAATCAGCACCAATTTTATGTAAATGGATTAAATTTGCTGCACATATAGCTGCCCTCCCAAACCCCTCCCCCAAGAGTTTTTGAATGGTCAAAAAATTTTGATTCTAAGTCTCATTTTTGGAAAATCATGTGTTTTTCAGGGCTCGTCAATGGGGATTTGCATGATTAACTTCAATTGAAATGTGCCACCTCTAAATATTAATGGAATGAGCTGAAATTTTACACACATACTCTCATAAACCAACCTCACCTGCAAAAAAAAAGTTAGGGTTGATCCACAAAGCGCCAGTCCCATTTTAACCCATGACCGCCAAATTCCGCACTGTGTCCTGAAAAAATTGGTTAACTTCCTTTTTTCCAATTTCAAAGAAAAAAAATTTCCGAGATAAAAAAAATTACGGCATTATAATAATAATAATGATAATTTCTTCATTTATAGTGTCACAAAAATGAAAAAAGAGAAATTCAAGAAACAGTGGAGGCCTTTTTCTGACCCTTAGCAACGAATGCCATTTTGAATTTTGAAAGCCCAGACTCATATTTTTCAAAAGACATCAACTTTCAAGCAGCCCCACAGTAGAAAAAACAGCTGAAAACTATTGAAGCCGGCTGCGTTGGGTGACTCCTCTCTATTTCAGGGAGAATTTCATTCTCCTTGAATAAATTGAAAAAAGTCATGGTTGATATGAACCGCGCTATGTTCTGAAAAGGACAGAAGAGTGTTAAGAAGAAGAAGTAAAAACTTAGTAGTCACTAGGCGGCGTAGCCATGTAAACGTCAGCTCTCAGCCATAGATCCTCACAGATTTAAGCCTCATTTTTCAATAATAAAAACATTCTCCACACACACAGGTGCAGTCTTCAAACACTCTTCAAGCAGTTACTTTTCTTTCTTTCCACACTACTTCAAGAAGATGGTCATGGTCGCTAGAAGAGTTGGTAGGTCGACTGCTGCAAAAGCAAAAGCCGCCAAGGTGCAAAAGGAGGATGGCAAGAAGGGGACATCAAAGGGGAAGTGAGCAAGATGACCTTGGAGGGGACCTATGGACTCATGTGAAATTAGCAGTAAATTCTCAAAAATCTATACAGAAGAAACTATTTTAGAAGACTGTTTTCAAACAAAAAATTTACCAAAACGTGCATGACTTTGTATTCCATCAAATAAATTCTCAGATTTTATCAAATCCAAATTGTCTGTTAATATTCGATGCTGCCTTATTACCTTCAGCGAAAGAAGTTACAAGAATGTGTTGCAATCACTTGGGTAAAAACGATGTCGAGGGTATAATTCACTTTAGCGGGCCTTATGACCATATTTGGAGAACAATGATTTTGTGACGTCATTCATTTTTAACCACGGCGAAATGTTTACATGACGCCATCAACACATGACGACGATCTTATTTTGGAGAAGCAAGGAACTACAAAATCCACAAAAATTGTAAGTTTTGGTCAGTTTTTAGTTACAGTTTGTTGAAGTAATACCATGGAAACAAATTGGCTGGGGTAGTGGGGGCGGTAGCCCCCTTGTTAACCACTAAAAAACGATGGTTTCCAGTTGCCAAATATGGTCATTTTCACGGCCCGCTATAGTGAATTTTTGCCGTTGTCGATCCCCAGTGCAAAAGCGAGTACATTTGGAGCGCGCCCTCCAAATATGCTCCCTTGTATAAAGTATAGACATTTTTGCAGTGCAATTGGTTACATTTTGAGTGCTGCAAATGTACTTTTTTTTTTGCTCTGGGCACCGGATGTTGGGCGGATAGATCATTTCTGGGCTATAACTATTGAGAGAACGTGCATGAAATTTCGTGCACATGTGGCCTATATGGTCTAGTTGTGCCTTTTGAAGGTGTGATTGATGGATATTTGTTACGACACTCTTTTTGAGGACTCTTTTTAAGATTACGGCTGAAAAAGGCTCTGTGACTTTTTCAATATATTTTTTATTTCTGAAGTGCAGCAGTATGAACTATTTGCCACACAGTGGCTCCACCTCAGTGCTAATCTGAACTCCATCTGCTGTAAGAGGCAGTCAGCAAATTGCTTTCGCACTGAGTCATTTCCTGAGCTAATAAGAACTTGAAACTTGAAACTACTTTTTGAATTATTGAGAAAAAATATAAAAGATTATTATGTTTGTTTCTAAGCCTCGACTATTGCATGTAAATGCATGAAATTTGGTACAAATTAAGCCTAATCCTCTATGGTCTAGTTGTGCCTTTTTATAGTGTCCTTGGTGAATATTTTTGTATTTTCTGAAACATTGAGAAAAAATATAAACTTCTTTTTTTTGTTTCTTGTTTAGGAATCAGCACCAATTTTATGTAAATGGATTAAATTTGCTGCACATATAGCTGCCCTCCCAAACCCCTCCCCCAAGAGTTTTTGAATGGTCAAAAAATTTTGATTCTAAGTCTCATTTTTGGAAAATCATGTGTTTTTCAGGGCTCGTCAATGGGGATTTGCATGATTAACTTCAATTGAAATGTGCCACCTCTAAATATTAATGGAATGAGCTGAAATTTTACACACATACTCTCATAAACCAACCTCACCTGCAAAAAAAAAAGTTAGGGTTGATCCACAAAGCGCCAGTCCCATTTTAACCCATGACCGCCAAATTCCGCACTGTGTCCTGAAAAAATTGGTTAACTTCCTTTTTTCCAATTTCAAAGAAAAAAAATTTCCGAGATAAAAAAATTACGGCATTATAATAATAATAATGATAATTTCTTCATTTATAGTGTCACAAAAATGAAAAAAGAGAAATTCAAGAAACAGTGGAGGCCTTTTTCTGACCCTTAGCAACGAATGCCATTTTGAATTTTGAAAGCCCAGACTCATATTTTTCAAAAGACATCAACTTTCAAGCAGCCCCACAGTAGAAAAAACAGCTGAAAACTATTGAAGCCGGCTGCGTTGGGTGACTCCTCTCTATTTCAGGGAGAATTTCATTCTCCTTGAATAAATTGAAAAAAGTCGTGGTTGATATGAACCGCGCTATGTTCTGAAAAGGACAGAAGAGTGTTAAGAAGAAGAAGTAAAAACTTAGTAGTCACTAGGCGGCGTAGCCATGTAAACGTCAGCTCTCAGCCATAGATCCTCACAGATTTAAGCCTCATTTTTCAATAATAAAAACATTCTCCACACACACAGGTGCAGTCTTCAAACACTCTTCAAGCAGTTACTTTTCTTTCTTTCCACACTACTTCAAGAAGATGGTCATGGTCGCTAGAAGAGTTGGTAGGTCGACTGCTGCAAAAGCAAAAGCCGCCAAGGTGCAAAAGGAGGATGGCAAGAAGGGGACATCAAAGGGGAAGTGAGCAAGATGACCTTGGAGGGGACCTATGGACTCATGTGAAATTAGCAGTAAATTCTCAAAAATCTATACAGAAGAAACTATTTTAGAAGACTGTTTTCAAACAAAAAATTTACCAAAACGTGCATGACTTTGTATTCCATCAAATAAATTCTCAGATTTTATCAAATCCAAATTGTCTGTTAATATTCGATGCTGCCTTATTACCTTCAGCGAAAGAAGTTACAAGAATGTGTTGCAATCACTTGGGTAAAAACGATGTCGAGGGTATAATTCACTTTAGCGGGCCTTATGACCATATTTGGAGAACAATGATTTTGTGACGTCATTCATTTTTAACCACGGCGAAATGTTTACATGACGCCATCAACACATGACGACGATCTTATTTTGGAGAAGCAACGAACTACAAAATCCACAAAAATTGTAAGTTTTAGTCAGTTTTTAGTTACAGTTTGTTGAAGTAATACCATGGAAACAAATTGGCTGGGGTAGTGGGGGCGGTAGCCCCCTTGTTAACCACTAAAAAACGATGGTTTCCAGTTGCCAAATATGGTCATTTTCACGGCCCGCTATAGTGAATTTTTGCCGTTGTCGATCCCCAGTGCAAAAGCGAGTACATTTGGAGCGCGCCCTCCAAATATGCTCCCTTGTATAAAGTATAGACATTTTTGCAGTGCAATTGGTTACATTTTGAGTGCTGCAAATGTACTTTTTTTTTTGCTCTGGGCACCGGATGTTGGGCGGATAGATCATTTCTGGGCTATAACTATTGAGAGAACGTGCATGAAATTTCGTGCACATGTGGCCTATATGGTCTAGTTGTGCCTTTTGAAGGTGTGATTGATGGATATTTGTTACTACACTCTTTTTGAGGACTCTTTTTGAGGACTCTTTTTAAGATTATGGCTGAAAAAGGCTCTTTGACTTTTTCAATATATTTTTGTTTCTGAAGTGCAGCAGTATGAACTATTTGCCACACAGTGGCTCCACCTCAGTGCTAATCTGAACTCCATCTGCTGTAAGAGGCAGTCAGCAAATTGCTTTCGCACTGAGTCATTTCCTGAGCTAATAAGAACTTGAAACTTGAAACTACTTTTTGAATTATTGAGAAAAAATATAAAAGATTATTATGTTTGTTTCTAAGCCTCGACTATTGCATGTAAATGCATGAAATTTGGTACAAATTAAGCCTAATCCTCTATGGTCTAGTTGTGCCTTTTTATAGTGTCCTTGGTGAATATTTTTGTATTTTCTGAAACATTGAGAAAAAATATAAACTTCTTTTTTTCGTTTCTTGTTTAGGAATCAGCACCAATTTTATGTAAATGGATTAAATTTGCTGCACATATAGCTGCCCTCCCAAACCCTCCCCCAAGAGTTTTTGAATGGTCAAAAAATTTTGATTCTAAGTCTCATTTTTGGAAAATCATGTGTTTTTCAGGGCTCGTCAATGGGGATTTGCATGATTAACTTCAATTGAAATGTGCCACCTCTAAATATTAATGGAATGAGCTGAAATTTTACACACATACTCTCATAAACCAACCTCACCTGCAAAAAAAAAGTTAGGGTTGATCCACAAAGCGCCAGTCCCATTTTAACCCATGACCGCCAAATTCCGCACTGTGTCCTGAAAAAATTGGTTAACTTCCTTTTTTCCAATTTCAAAGAAAAAAAATTTCCGAGATAAAAAAAATTACGGCATTATAATAATAATAATGATAATTTCTTCATTTATAGTGTCACAAAAATGAAAAAAGAGAAATTCAAGAAACAGTGGAGGCCTTTTTCTGACCCTTAGCAACGAATGCCATTTTGAATTTTGAAAGCCCAGACTCATATTTTTCAAAAGACATCAACTTTCAAGCAGCCCCACAGTAGAAAAAACAGCTGAAAACTATTGAAGCCGGCTGCGTTGGGTGACTCCTCTCTATTTCAGGGAGAATTTCATTCTCCTTGAATAAATTTTAAAAAGTCATGGTTGATATGAACCGCGCTATGTTCTGAAAAGGACAGAAGAGTGTTAAGAAGAAGAAGTAAAAACTTAGTAGTCACTAGGCGGCGTAGCCATGTAAACGTCAGCTCTCAGCCATAGATCCTCACAGATTTAAGCCTCATTTTTCAATAATAAAAACATTCTCCACACACACAGGTGCAGTCTTCAAACACTCTTCAAGCAGTTACTTTTCTTTCTTTCCACACTACTTCAAGAAGATGGTCATGGTCGCTAGAAGAGTTGGTAGGTCGACTGCTGCAAAAGCAAAAGCCGCCAAGGTGCAAAAGGAGGATGGCAAGAAGGGGACATCAAAGGGGAAGTGAGCAAGATGACCTTGGAGGGGACCTATGGACTCATGTGAAATTAGCAGTAAATTCTCAAAAATCTATACAGAAGAAACTATTTTAGAAGACTGTTTTCAAACAAAAAATTTACCAAAACGTGCATGACTTTGTATTCCATCAAATAAATTCTCAGATTTTATCAAATCCAAATTGTCTGTTAATATTCGATGCTGCCTTATTACCTTCAGCGAAAGAAGTTACAAGAATGTGTTGCAATCACTTGGGTAAAAACGATGTCGAGGGTATAATTCACTTTAGCGGGCCTTATGACCATATTTGGAGAACAATGATTTTGTGACGTCATTCATTTTTAACCACGGCGAAATGTTTACATGACGCCATCAACACATGACGACGATCTTATTTTGGAGAAGCAACGAACTACAAAATCCACAAAAATTGTAAGTTTTAGTCAGTTTTTAGTTACAGTTTGTTGAAGTAATACCATGGAAACAAATTGGCTGGGGTAGTGGGGGCGGTAGCCCCCTTGTTAACCACTAAAAAACGATGGTTTCCAGTTGCCAAATATGGTCATTTTCACGGCCCGCTATAGTGAATTTTTGCCGTTGTCGATCCCCAGTGCAAAAGCGAGTACATTTGGAGCGCGCCCTCCAAATATGCTCCCTTGTATAAAGTATAGACATTTTTGCAGTGCAATTGGTTACATTTTGAGTGCTGCAAATGTACTTTTTTTTTTGCTCTGGGCACCGGATGTTGGGCGGATAGATCATTTCTGGGCTATAACTATTGAGAGAACGTGCATGAAATTTGGTGCACATGTGGCCTATATGATTAGTTGTGCCTTTTGAAGGTGTGATTGATGGATATTTGTTACTACACTCTTTTTGAGGACTCTTTTTGAGGACTCTTTTTAAGATTACGGCTGAAAAAGGCTCTGTGACTTTTTCAATATATTTTTTGTTTCTGAAGTGCAGCAGTATGAACTATTTGCCACACAGTGGCTCCACCTCAGTGCTAATCTGAACTCCATGTGCTTTAAGAGGCAGTCAGCAAATTGCTTTCACACTGAGTCATTTCCTGAGCTAATAACAACTTGAAACTTGGAACTACTTTTTGAATTATTGAGAAAAAATATAAAAGATTATTATGTTTGTTTCTAAGCCTCGACTATTGCATGTAAATGCATGAAATTTGGTACAAATTAAGCCTAATCCTATATGGTCTAGTTGTGCCTTTTTATAGTGTCCTTGGTGAATATTTTGTATTTTCTGAAACATTGAGAAAAAATATAAACTTTTTTTTTTGTTTCTTGGTTAGGAATCAGCACCAATTTTATGTAAATGGATTAAATTTGCTGCACATATAGCTGCCCTCCCAAACCCCTCCCCCAAGAGTTTTTGAATGGTCAAAAAATATTGATTCTAAGTCTCATTTTTGGAAAATCATGTGTTTTTCAGGGCTCGTCAATGGGGATTTGCGTGATTAACTTCAATTGAAATGTGCCACCTCTAAATATTAATGGAATGAGCTGAAATTTTACACACATACTCTCATAAACCAACCTCACCTGCAAAAAAAAAGTTAGGGTTGATCCACAAAGCGCCAGTCCCACTTTAACCCATGACCGCCAAATTCCGCACTGTGTCCTGAAAAAATTGGTTAACTTCCTTTTTTCCAATTTCAAAGAAAAAAAATTTCCGAGATAAAAAAAATTACGGCATTATAATAATAATAATGATAATTTCTTTATTTATATTGTCACAAAAATGAAATTTCTCAGTAACACTTTACATAAATGATAAAATTTGAAAAGATGAGATAAAATATAGAAATGTAAACATCAAAACAGAATCGATAAAACAGAAATAATGAATAAGTCTAATTTAGACCAGCACATAATAAATACATCAAACATTGTCAAATTCTAAAAATAAATGAGTTTTAAGTTTCATTTTAAAATCATCAAAGTTATCACAAAGTCTTATATTGTCTGGCAAATTGTTCCATATTTGGGGTGCAGCAGAATAAAATGGTCGAGTGCCCAGTGTCTTCGTCTTGCATCTTGGGACTTTAAGCAACTGTTTCTGGGCTGACCGCAGGGTCCTTGTTGGATTGTGAAGCTCCACCATTTCACACTGATAGTCTGGAGCAAGCCTGTGAACACACTTAAATGCATACAGTTCAATTTTAAATACAATCCTTTGAGAGACAGGCAGCCAACAGCGGGGTGACATGATCATACTTCCTACCCCCACAAATAACTTTGGCAGCACAATTCTGTAAAGCTTAGAGTTTCTTGATAACATACTTGTGGGATCCATATAACAAGGCATTACAATAGTCAATATTAGAAGTGATAAAGGCATGAACCAGTTTTTCAGTAGCAGATTTGCTCAAATATTTTCTGATTTGTCTAATCTTTTTTAGCTGATGGTATCCATTCTTGCAAATTCTTTTCACGTGATCTGTCATGTGCAGGTGCTGGTCGAAAATTACTCCCAGATTGCAAACAGAGGTGGAAGGAGTAATGATGGTATGGCCGACCCTGATGCCATCAAAAGTTACTTCCTGTAGCTGTTGTTTAGTCACCAGAATTCAGTCTTTGCATCATTAATCTTCAAATGATGAGTTAACATCCATGCACAAACTTCAGATATACACTGCTCCATCTTCTGCAAGGCATCCTCTTCAACTTCTGATGAGCCTGGATTATAGGAGAGGTATAGTTGATGGTCGTCAGCATAGCCACCTACTTTCACACTTGGAAGATGTTTCTTGATGATGTCATAAAGTGAGCTGAGGTAGCTAAGAAATACCTCTGGACCAGTGCAACTGCTTGTGGGACTCCATATTTAAGCTATAAGAGTTTGCGATGTTGAAATTTCATTGTTGACTCGTACTCTTTGGCTTCTGTCACTCAAGTATGTCTGAAACCAGTTCAGTACATCACCACCTATGTTCAGCCTCTTTGTAAATATGTTGGTTAGAACTTCAAGATTAACAGTGTCAAATGCGGATGACAAATCAAGAAGGATCAATACAGACACTTTCTGCTGGTCCATGTCATTCATAATATCAGCATGAATTTTCAATAACAGAGTCTCAGTGCTATGTCACTTTTTATAAGCAGAATTAGCACTAGATGACATTCCAGTCCTTTCCAGGTAGCTGTTGTATTGATTCAGACTGGCATTTTCGATGATTTTTGATAGAAATGGCAAATTGCTGACTGATCTAAAATTCTTGAGTGTTGGTTCCACCCTGGCTTTTTAAGAGTGGTGAGATGATGGGACACTTCCAGCATGACGGAAATTCTCCTTGCCTCAGTGAAGTGTTGATGATATCTGTTATCGGAGTGATGAGAACATCTGTACATTGCTTGAGAAGAGTTGTCGGTATTGGATGTAGAATACATGATGACGACTTTGACTCACCAATTAGCCTCCTGATCTCCTCTGTTGTCAATGGCCGGAACGATGTAAATTGTTCATCAGACATCACTGACAGTTCTTCATCCATCATTGTAATCCCTTTGTTATCAATTGCATCTTTAATATCATCCATGATTTTGTCAATCTTCTCAATGAAATATTTAGAGAACTGCTCACTGACATCAAGGTCATTGACCCCATCAAGGTAAATTGCAGCTCTTTCGCCATCTGGGAGTCTCTTCACTCATTTGAACAGTTTGTGTTGGTCTTTGTCGCATTTCTCAGTGCTGTAATAGGATGACTTAGCGACCTTAAACATATCAATGTATTGTGATCGTAGATGTTTAAAATTATCATAATCCTCAGCTGTTCTGGAAACGAGCCATTTTTTCTCCATTGCTCGTTTCTGTCTCTTCACTGCTTTCAATTCTTGGTTGTACCAAGGAGAATCACTTTTAACTTTATGGTCTTTTTAAAATTTCTGACACATGGAGGCCATTTCAAGAATGTTGTTATCATGAAGGTGGAATAGCTCACTGTCCGTCAAGTCTGCTTTGAATCCAACCAAGCGAATATTTTTGAGTCTAATGCAAGTTATGTCCTTAGTTGATGTGGTCTCTTTACTGAGACTAATTTGTGTTCGTATAATACAGTGATCAGAGATGTAAGATCGAGTTTCTGGGGGATTGACAATGAGGTTGTCATTGGTAATAAGAGTAATGGAGTAATCACCACTAGGGGCGTTGCTGTCTTCTGGGTGAATGACGTCACGGCAACGATGCAATGACATAACGGCTATAATGTAATGACGTCATCGTAATAAAGAAACTTTTACAAATATGTGACCTGCTCCACCAAAATGGGTTCAAAGTCGGCCCCTTTTCATATTTAGTTGTGAAATTGACTTTATTCTAGAATTTTCCTCAGAATTGACAGTAAGACGATTGGCCTAAGATTCCCTGGGGGACCTGCTTTTTTTCCTGGTTTTTGTAGTGGAACGAGAACGCCTTCTTTTAATTCCTTTAGATACATTCCTGTTGTTGCAGCATGATTGTATATCTCTTCATATATTTCTTCTGGACTGTATTTAATAAATTTTCCATAAATTTCATCAGTCCCAGCACTTAGTTAATCTTTTAACAGTTTCTTTGATTTCTTCTTTACTAAATTTTACGGCCATCTCTTCTTCCATAACTTTGGTAAACATCTCTTGGAAAAAATTTGTAACAATCCTTGTCACCTAGTGACTACTAAGTTTTTACTTCTTCTTCTTCTTTTACGCTCTTCTGTCCTTTTCAGAACATAACGCGGTTCATATCAACCATGACTTTTTAAAATTTATTCAGGGAGAATGAAATTCTCCCTGAAATAGCGTGGAGTCACCCTACGCCGCTGGCTTCAATAGTTTTCAGCTGTTTTTTCTACTGTGGGCTGCTTGAAAGTTGATGTCATGTGAAAAATATAAGTCTTGGTTTTCAAAATTCAAAATGGCATTTGTTGCTAAGGGCCAGAAAAAGGCCTCCTCTGATTCTTGAATTTCTCTTCTTTCAGTGCCTTCAATTGTCACAAATATTAACAGAAAACGTTCACAAAGGCTCGAGTGATATTAATTCACACAACAGCTCGTGATATTGTTACTCAGTGACCCTGACTTAGGTTGTTTTGTTATAATAGTACTAGAAAAGCCCACTGGGTCACACACTGTTGAGATCTAAATTCACATGTTTATCTAAGTAAAATTATCAAGTGATAATCTGGTGACAGACGGGCATCACAATGTTTAAATGTGGGGTAATTGTCATGTTCATCAATTTTACCCCCTTGTCCTTGTTAATCATGTGATCTTCATGTGCATTGTCAGCTGGGTGACTTGATGCAGTGACCTGAGTTGACTACTTAAATGAGTCTACTTTAATATAATTTAGCCAACATATTTTACTTGGATTAAAGCCCTTTCACAATGACGTAAAGGCAAGCAAGGAACGGCAGATTTGTGCACTGTTATATCCCACAATAGGCAGTGAAGTTCTGGCAAAATACCATGTGATTCACACCATGTGGTTCATCGTTGTGAACCACATGCATCTCATTATCTGACGTTGTTACGTAAACAAGGGGCAGTGAAGTGATGACGTCACAATGTTTTGACGCTCTGATTGGTCGGTGTGGTTGCTAGGGATCTACTTGTGGCCATTCAAACAAAATAGTGCCTCTTGCAATTATCAATTATTTTTACGGGAGGTCTATTTTTATTGTGGGATATAAATAAAACTTAATGGGAGTGTGGTTCACAGCAATGAACCTCACTCATGTCAGGTCTGCTGCAGAATAAACACTCGTCCTTCGGACTCGTGTTGTATTCTTCCGCGACCTGACATTCATGAGGTTCATTGCTGTGAACCACACTCCCATTAAGTTTTATTATAAAATCCGCCACATTTAGTATGCAAATGAACTGGAATTGGAATTGGTGGATGATTACTGGTTTCCAAAAAATCTAACATACATGTGACGTCACGCCAAGTGCTCTTTATCTCAATGACGTCATGCCCTATTAAGGTTGCTAGGCAACTCAACGTAGCATAACAGAGCCTCATGATGGCGACGGTTACCTGGTTACGACGCATGCGCATAACAGACTATCAACATGACGCTCAAGGCTGGATTTTCAAAACTGCTGCAGCACATGAAAAGATGGAAATAACAAATTTAGGGTCCGTTGAACAACCAAAAGTGCCTCTTTGGGACAATGTAAGTACCCTGTGCGAATTTGGCAGTCGTAGGCCACCCAGATTCCTCAATCCTAAAGGTGAAAGATATGTGGCTCAAGAACATGAACTTTATTAAGATAGATGTTGGCGACGTTCATCATGACGTAATGTCAACAAAAATCAGCAGATGGTCCAATGCCGTGAGTTGGTAAAATTTCATTTTTGGGCCAATATGCACTTACATTTTAGGTCATATCTCAGCTCCATAAATGAATTTATGCCGGTATCATGGATCAAATGATAGGCAAAAATATCTTCTTTGATGTAAATAGCGGCAATTGCATCCATATGTCACTGGTCTTGAGATAATGAGTGATCAATGATTGCAGTTAGGGAAATTTTTGGTGTCCCGCCTGGACAAGGCATGAAAAATTTTTGCATACAACTTACAAATACAGGAAAAGGGATGAATTTAGGATCAAAATTGCAATGCATTACTGTTCCCTGATTAGGTGGGCATCTTGTGAATCCAGTAAAATGGCAATTGGATGTTTCTATATTTTTTTAATACACCTTTTGTAATCCTCAGTTGGTGTGTCCCTGGTGAAGCTTAAAAGTGCAATGTGATTTTTGATGCCACAGAAAAACCACTGATCAAAACATTTTCGCAAAATTTGATATACCAATGCATTGCTCATGACCTTGTCTGTCAGGAATATATCACTTAAAGTGGCTAAGGCTGTTGTGCCAGGAGCTGTGATGGCTTGAGTAAGACTGACAACAGCGCGACGTTCTTATATTCTGCAAATATTCTGTGGGACTTCTCTTGTTCGGGTACTTCCTGATGAAGGCTTGTTGCTGGAATTCTTGCATTCTTGGTATTATTGTCATGCTTATAAGCCTGGCTTTGTATTAGTGTATAGAATAGGGTAAGAAATTTTGTTGCTCACGAGCCCAGGTTTCTATTGGTCTATAGATCGCGGTTGTAAATGTAACCTATCATGGCATTAGTGGCCTGTCTTTGTCACTAACAACAAATGTGGCACTCTTACACTTTGTAAAAATGTGTGTTCAGACATGTCTTGTTCAAATGCTTTGTGATAAAGACTCTTTGCTGGAATTTTCACTTGTTTGATATTGTGTTGTTACACTTGAGCTTGGCTTTCCATTGGTATATATATACAATATGGTTTTTAGTAAAAACCTATCATGGTATAATGGCCCTGTGTTTATGGCTGACAAAAAGTGCAAAGCTTGCTTTCGCCATTACCTGCTAATTAAACCATAAAAGGTATGAGAAGGCAAATAATGAAAAATCTGTTTTTTGTTTGTTTTAAGAATATTATTCAACACAATGTGTGCAAGTTTCATAGTGATATCTTAAAACGTCTTTGTTGCAGAGGTATTTGAAGAAACAAAGTTTTGTTTTGAATAAACTGCATTTCAAATTAGTTTTTTCTTCACATTCATGTTTAAATTTACCAGCATAATGTGGCATAGACGTCACAAAAATGCATATACAACCTAATATTTTTGGATTTGGAATCTAATAACACATAGGAAGCATATCAATGATTATTGATTTTTTGGTGAATTTCACCAGAAGTTTCAAATTTTACCAACTTGTGGCATTGGTCCAGATGATTTTATACTGACGTCATGACATAATTCAGGTCTTGCAACATGAAAGTGGGCTGTCGAAATCAGTAAAGATTTTGAGAACGTTTTCTGCTAATTTTTGTAACAATTGAAGGCACTGAAAAAAGAGAAATTCAAGAAACAGTGGAGGCCTTTTTCTGACCCTTAGCAACGAATGCCATTTTGAATTTTGAAAGCCCAGACTCATATTTTTCAAAAGACATCAACTTTCAAGCAGCCCCACAGTAGAAAAAACAGCTGAAAACTATTGAAGCCGGCTGCGTTGGGTGACTCCTCTCTATTTCAGGGAGAATTTCATTCTCCTTGAATAAATTGAAAAAAGTCATGGTTGATATGAACCGCGCTATGTTCTGAAAAGGACAGAAGAGTGTTAAGAAGAAGAAGTAAAAACTTAGTAGTCACTAGGCGGCGTAGCCATGTAAACGTCAGCTCTCAGCCATAGATCCTCACAGATTTAAGCCTCATTTTTCAATAATAAAAACATTCTCCACACACACAGGTGCAGTCTTCAAACACTCTTCAAGCAGTTACTTTTCTTTCTTTCCACACTACTTCAAGAAGATGGTCATGGTCGCTAGAAGAGTTGGTAGGTCGACTGCTGCAAAAGCAAAAGCCGCCAAGGTGCAAAAGGAGGATGGCAAGAAGGGGACATCAAAGGGGAAGTGAGCAAGATGACCTTGGAGGGGACCTATGGACTCATGTGAAATTAGCAGTAAATTCTCAAAAATCTATACAGAAGAAACTATTTTAGAAGACTGTTTTCAAACAAAATATTTACCAAAACGTGCATGACTTTGTATTCCATCAAATAAACTCTCAGATTTTATCAAATCCAAATTGTCTGTTAATATTCGATGCTGCCTTATTACCTTCAGCGAAAGAAGTTACAAGAATGTGTTGCAATCACTTGGGTAAAAACGATGTCGAGGGTATAATTCACTTTAGCGGGCCTTATGACCATATTTGGAGAACAATGATTTTGTGACGTCATTCATTTTTAACCACGGCGAAATGTTTACATGACGCCATCAACACATGACGACGATCTTATTTTGGAGAAGCAACGAACTACAAAATCCACAAAAATTGTAAGTTTTAGTCAGTTTTTAGTTACAGTTTGTTGAAGTAATACCATGGAAACAAATTGGCTGGGGTAGTGGGGGCGGTAGCCCCCTTGTTAACCACTAAAAAACGATGGTTTCCAGTTGCCAAATATGGTCATTTTCACGGCCCGCTATAGTGAATTTTTGCCGTTGTCGATCCCCAGTGCAAAAGCGAGTACATTTGGAGCGCGCCCTCCAAATATGCTCCCTTGTATAAAGTATAGACATTTTTGCAGTGCAATTGGTTACATTTTGAGTGCTGCAAATGTACTTTTTTTTTTGCTCTGGGCACCGGATGTTGGGCGGATAGATCATTTCTGGGCTATAACTATTGAGAGAACGTGCATGAAATTTGGTGCACATGTGGCCTATATGGTCTAGTTGTGCCTTTTGAAGGTGTGATTGATGGATATTTGTTACGACACTCTTTTTGAGGACTCTTTTTAAGATTACGGCTGAAAAAGGCTCTGTGACTTTTTCAATATATTTTTTATTTCTGAAGTGCAGCAGTATGAACTATTTGCCACACAGTGGCTCCACCTCAGTGCTAATCTGAACTCCATCTGCTGTAAGAGGCAGTCAGCAAATTGCTTTCGCACTGAGTCATTTCCTGAGCTAATAAGAACTTGAAACTTGAAACTACTTTTTGAATTATTGAGCAAAAAATATAAGGGATTATTATGTTTGTTTCTAAGCCTCGACTATTGCATATAAATGCATGAAATTTGGTACAAATTAAGCCTAATCCTATATGGTCTAGTTGTGCCTTTTTATGGTGTCCTTGGTGAATATTTTGTATTTTCTGAAACATTGAGAAAAAATATAAACTTTTTTTGTTTCTTGGTTAGGAATCAGCCCCAATTTATGTAAATGGCTTAAATTTGCTGCACATATAGCTGCCCTCCAAAAACCCTCCCCCAAGAGTTTTTGAATGGTCAAAAAATATTGATTCTAAGTCTCATTTTTGGAAAATCATGTGTTTTTCAGGGCTCTTCAATGGGGATTTACATGATTAACTTCAATTGAAATGTGCCACCTCTAAATATTAATGGAATGAGCTGAAATTTTACACACATACTCTCATATACCAACCTCACCTGCAAAAAAAAGTTAGGGTTGATCCAAGAAGCGCCAGTCCCACCCTAACCCATGACCGCCGAATTCCGCACTGTGTCCTGAAAAAATTGGGTAACTTCCTTTTTTCCAATTTCAAAGAAAAAACATTTCCGAGATAAAAAAAAAAATTATGGCATAATAATAATAATTATTTATTTATTTATAGTGTCACAAGCAGCTGCTGGTCGAAAATGACTCCCAGATTGCAAACAGAGGTGGAAGGAGTAATGATGGTATGGCCGACCCTGATGCCATCAACAGTTACTTCCTGTAGCTGTTGTTTAGTCCCCAGAATTCAGTCTTTGCATCATTAATCTTCAAATGATGAGTTAACATCCATGCACAAACTTCAGATATACACTGCTCAATCTTCTGCAAGGCATCCTCTTCAACTTCTGATGAGCCTGGATTATAGGAGAGGTATAGTTGATGGTCGTCAGACGTCAGCATAGCCACCTACTTGGAAGATGTTTCTTGATGATGTCATAAAGTGAGCTGAGGTAGCTAAGAAATACCACTGGACCAGTGCAGCTTCTTGTGGGACTCCATATTTAAGCTAGGCCCTATAAGAGTTTGCGATGTTGAAATTGCATTGTTGACTCGTACTCTTTGGCTTCTGTCACTCAAGTATGTCTGAAACCAGTTCAGTACATCACCACCTATGTTCAGCCTCTTTGTAAATATGTTGGTTAGAACTTCAAGATTAACAGTGTCAAATGCGTGTAAATATGTTGGTTAGAACTTCAAGATAAACAGTGTCAAATGCGGATGACAAATCAAGAAGGATCAATACAGACACTTTCTGCTGGTCCATGTCATTCATAATATCAGCATGAATTTTCAATAACAGAGTCTCAGTGCTATGTCACTTTTTATAAGCAGAATTAGCACTAGATGACACTCCAGTCCTTTCCAGGTAGCTGTTGTATTGATTCAGACTGGAATTTTCGATGATTTTTGATAGAAATGGCAAATTGTTGACTGATCTAAAATTCTTGAGTGTTGGTTCCACCCTGGCTTTTTAAGAGTGGTGAGATGATGGGACACTTCCAGCATGACGGAAATTCTCCTTGCCTCCGTGAAGTGTTGATGATATCTGTTATCGGAGTGATGAGAACATCTGTACATTGCTTGAGAAGAGTTGTCGGTATTGGATGTAGAATACATGATGATGACTTTGACTCACCAATTAGCCTCCTGACCTCCTCTGTTGTCAATGGCCGGAACGATGTAAATTGTTCATCAGACATCACTGACAGATCTTCATCCATCATTGTAATCCCTTTGTTATCAATTGCATCTTTAATATCATCCATGATTTTGTCAATCTTCTCAATGAAATATTTAGAGAACTGCTCACTGACATCAAGGTCATTGACCCCATCAAGGTAAATTGCAGCTCTTGCGCCATCTGGGAGTCTCTTCACTAATTTGAACAGTTTGTGTTGGTCTTTGTCACATTTCTCAACTTCAGTGCTGTAATAGGATGACTTAGCGACATTACACATATCAATGTATTGTGATTGTAGATGTTTAAAATTATCATAATCCTCAGCTGTTCTGGAAACGAGCCTTTTTTCTCCTTTGCTCATTTCTGTCTCTTCACTGCTTTCAATTCTTGGTTGTACCAAGGAGAATCACTTTTAACTTTATTGTCTTTTTAAAATTTCTGACACATGGAAGCCATTTCAAGAATGTTGTAAATAGCAGCAATTGCATCCATATGTCACTGGTCTTGAGATAATGAGTGATCAATGATTGCAGTTAGGGAAATTTTTTTGGGTGTCCCGCCTGGACACTGCATGAAAAATGTTTGCATGCAACTTTCAAATACAGGAAAAGGGAAGAATTTAGGATCAAAATTGCAATGCATTACTGTTCCCTGATTAGGTGGGCATCTTGTGAATCCAGCAAAAT
Organism: Platynereis dumerilii; assembly: GCA_026936325.1. Taxonomy (NCBI): domain Eukaryota; kingdom Metazoa; phylum Annelida; class Polychaeta; order Phyllodocida; family Nereididae; genus Platynereis; species Platynereis dumerilii. The sequence continues at coordinate 629,629 of JAPTHN010000104.1, read as the reverse complement.
GGCAATTGGATGTTTCTATATATTTTTAATACACCTTTTGTAATCCTCAGTTGGTGTGTCCCTGGTGAAGCTTAAAAGTTCAATGTGATTTTTGATGCCACAGAAAAACCACTGATCGAAACATTTTCGGAAAATTTGATATACCAATGCATTGCTCATGACCTTGTCTGTCAGGAATATATCACTTAAAGTGGCTAAGGCTGTTGTGCCAGGAGCTGTGATGGCTTGAGTAAGACTGAGAACAGCGCGACGTTCTTATATTCTGCAAATATTCTGTGGGACTTCTCTTGTTCGGGTACTTCCTGATGAAGGCTTGTTGCTGGAATTCTTGCATTCTTGGTATTATTGTCATGCTTATGAGCCTGGCTTTGTATTAGTGTATAGAATAGGGTAAGAAATTTTGTTGCTCACGAGCCCAGGTTTCTATTGGTCTACAGAACACGGTTGTAAATGTAACCTATCATGGCATTAGTGGCCTGTCTTTGTCACTAACAACAAATGTGGCACTCTTACACTTTGTAAAAATGTGTGTTCAGACATGTCTTGTTCAAATGCTTTGTGATAAAGACTCTTTGCTGGAATTTTCACTTGTTTGATATTGTGTTGTTACACTTGAGCTTGGCTTTCCATTGGTATATACAATATGGTTTTTAGTAAAACCTATCATGGTATAATGGCCCTGTGTTTATGGCTGACAAAAAGTGCAAAGCTTGCTTTCGCCATTACCTGCTAATTAAACCATAAAAGGTATGAGAAGGCAAATAATGAAAAATCTGTTTTTTGTTTGTTTTAAGAATATTATTCAACACAATGTGTGCAAGTTTCATAGTGATATCTTAAAACGTCTTTGTTGCAGAGGTATTTGAAGAAACAAAGTTTTGTTTTGAATAAACTGCATTTCAAATTAGTTTTTTCTTCACATTCATGTTTAAATTTACCAGCATAATGTGGCATAGACGTCACAAAAATGCATATACAACCTAATATTTTTGGATTTGGAATCTAATAACACATAGGAAGCACATCAATGATTATTGATTTTTTGGTGAATTTCACCAGAAGTTTCAAATTTTACCAACTTGTGGCATTGGTCCAGATGATTTTATACTGACGTCATGACATAATTCAGGTCTTGCAACATGAAAGTGGGCTGTCGAAATCAGTAAAGATTTTGAGAACGTTTTCTGCTAATTTTTGTAACAATTGAAGGCACTGAAAAAAGAGAAATTCAAGAAACAGTGGAGGCCTTTTTCTGACCCTTAGCAATGAATGCCATTTTGAATTTTGAAAGCCCAGACTCATATTTTTCAAAAGACATCAACTTTCAAGCAGCCCCACAGTAGAAAAAACAGCTGAAAACTATTGAAGCCGGCGGCGTTGGGTGACTCCTCGCTATTTCAGGGAGAATTTCATTCTCCTTGAATAAATTGAAAAAAGTCATGGTTGATATGAACCGCGCTATGTTCTGAAAAGGACAGAAGAGTGTTAAAGAAGAAGAAGAAGTAAAAACTTAGTAGTCACTAGGCGGCGTAGCCATGTAAACGTCAGCTCTCAGCCATAGATCCTCACAGATTTAAGCCTCATTTTTCAATAATAAAAACATTCTCCACACACACAGGTGCAGTCTTCAAACACTCTTCAAGCAGTTACTTGTCTTTCTTTCCACACTACTTCAACAAGATGGTCATGGTCGCTAGAAGAGTTGGTAGGTCGACTGCTGCAAAAGCAAAAGCCGCCAAGGTGCAAAAGGAGGATGGCAAGAAGGGGACATCAAAGGGGAAGTGAGCAAGATGACCTTCGAGGGGACCTATGGACTCATGTGAAATTAGCAGTAAATTCTCAAAAATTTATACAGAAGAAACTATTTTAGAAGACTGTTTTCAAACAAAATATTTACCAAAACGTGCATGACTTTGTATTCCATCAAATAAACTCAGATTTTATCAAATCCAAATTGTCTGTTAATATTCGATGCTGCCTTATTACCTTCAGCGAAAGAAGTTACAAGAATGTGTTGCAATCACTTGGGTAAAAATGATGTCGAGGGTATAATTCACTTTAGCGGGCCGTGAAAATGACCATATTTGGAGAACAATGATTTTGTGACGTCATTCATTTTTAACCACGACGAAATGTTTACATGACGCCATCAACACATGACGACGATCTTATTTTGGAGAAGCAACGAACTACAAAATCCACAAAAATTGTAAGTTTTAGTCAGTTTTAAGTTACAGTTTGTTGAAGTAATACCATGGAAACAAATTGGCGGGGGTGTGGGGGCAGTAGCCCCCACGTTAACCACTAAAAAACGATGGTTTCCAGTGCCAAATATGGTCATTTTCACGGCCCGCTATAGTGAATTTTTTCCGTTGTCGATCCCCAGCGCAAAAGCGAGTACATTTGGGGCTCGCCCTCCAAATATGCTCCCTTGTATAAAGTATAGACATTTTTGCAGTACAATTGGATTCATTTTGAGCCCTGCAAATGTACTTTTTTTTTGCTCTGGGCACCGGGCGTTGGGCGGATAGATCATTCCTGGGCTATAACTATTGAGAGAACGTGCATGAAATTTGGTGCACATGTGGCCTATATGGTCTAGTTGTGCCTTTTGAAGGTGTGATTGATGGATATTTGTTACGACACTCTTTTTGAGGACTCTTTTTAAGATTACGGCTGAAAAAGGCTCTGTGACTTTTTCAATATATTTTTTATTTCTGAAGTGCAGCAGTATGAACTATTTGCCACACAGTGGCTCCACCTCAGTGCTAATCTGAACTCCATCTGCTGTAAGAGGCAGTCAGCAAATTGCTTTCGCACTGAGTCATTTCCTGAGCTAATAAGAACTTGAAACTTGAAACTACTTTTTGAATTATTGAGAAAAAATATAAAAGATTATTATGTTTGTTTCTAAGCCTCGACTATTGCATGTAAATGCATGAAATTTGGTACAAATTAAGCCTAATCCTATATGGTCTAGTTGTGCCTTTTTATGGTGTCCTTGGTGAATATTTTGTATTTTCTCAAACATTGAGAAAAAATATAAACTTTTTTTGTTTCTTGGTTAGGAATCAGCCCCAATTTATGTAAATGGATTAAATTTGCTGCACATATAGCTGCCCTCCCAAAATCCTCCCCCAAGAGTTTTTGAATGGTCAAAAAATATTGATTCTAAGTCTCATTTTTGGAAAATCATGTGTTTTTCAGGGCTCGTCAATGGGGATTTACATGATTAACTTCAATTGAAATGTGCCACCTCTAAATATTAATGGAATGAGCTGAAATTTTACACACATACTCTCATATACCAACCTCACCTGCAAAACATAGGCTGCGCAGCAGCAAACCTTCAGCGAATAACACATTTAGAAGATTGCAATGACATCATGAAATTGGTGTGTTTATTAAATTCCGTATATTACAGGTATGCAACAGTGGTCGAGTAATGGCATTCTATTATCTGTTATTTGCCTGCTGCCCTGCGATCTACCTGTCCTGTGTGCTTGCCAGGGTTTGTAAAAGCAGGGAAAGGCCTTATTATACTAATTTACTTATATTATGGTACGGTTTTATGCATGCACCAATTTGTTTCCGATCATTCAAAAAGTGTTAAATACAAGTCAAAAAGCACTGCTACATTTTATAGGTGATACGTGTAGGAAATGGCATTGCTGTATATACAATAGTGGGCACGTTTTGGTTCCTATAAGAAAATAAGTATTTTTTATATTTTTTCTCAATATTACAAAAAGGATAGAATATGTATCAGTCAGACCATGAAAAGGCACAACTAAACCACATAAGTCATATGTGTACCAAACTTTATCCATGTACATGCAATAGTGAGCAAGTCTTGGGCCGGAAACAAAAAATATATTTTTTCTCTTTTTTTTTCAATATTTCAAATAGCATTTAATATTTTCCACCAGACCTTTCAAAGGGCACAACTAGACCTTATAGGCCATGTGTGTACCAAACCTTATCCATTTACATGCAATAGTGACCGAGTCTCAGCCCAAAAAACTAAAAAAATACATATTTTTCTATTTTCCAAATTTTTGCAAAAAGTATAGAATATCTATCAATGAGACCATCAAAAGGCACAACTAGACCATATAGGCCACATCTGTACCAAATTTCATAAGTGCACATGCAATAGTGACTGAGATTTGGCCCGGAAACGAACAAAAATAATTTTTATATTTTCTCAATTATTTCAAAAGGTATTGAATATCTATCAATTAGACCATCAAAAGGCACAACGAGACCATACAGGCTATGTGTGTACCAAATTTCATCCATGTACACTCAATAGAGGCCGAGTGCTGGCCCGGAAACGATCTATCCGCCCGCCGCCCGACCGCCCACCCGCCCGCCCGCCCGGCGGACGGACAACATTTTTACCCAAGTGATTACAATACCTTCTTCGAACTTCGTTCGCTGAAGGTAAAAAAAGTTAGGGTTGATCCACAAAGCGCCAGTCCCACCCTAACCCATGACCGCCGAATTCCGCACTGTGTCCTGAAAAAATTGGGTAACTTCCTTTTTTCCAATTTCAAAGAAAAAACATTTCCGAGATAAAAAAAAATAATTATGGCATAATAATAATAATTATTATTTATTTATTTATAGTGTCACAAGCAGCTGCTGGTCGAAAATTACTCCCAGATTGCAAACAGAGGTGGAAGGAGTAATGATGGTATGGCCGACCCTGATGCCATCAACAGTTACTTCCTGTAGCTGTTGTTTAGTCCCCAGAATTCAGTCTTTGCATCATTAATCTTCAAATGATGAGTTAACATCCATGCACAAACTTCAGATATACACTGCTCCATCTTCTGCAAGGCATCCTCTTCAACTTCTGATGAGCCTGGATTATAGGAGAGGTATAGTTGATGGTCGTCAGCATAGCCACCTACTTTCACACTTGGAAGATGTTTCTTGATGATGTCATAAAGTGAGCTGAGGTAGCTAAGAAATACCACTGGACCAGTGCAGCTTCTTGTGGGACTCCATATTTAAGCTATAAGAGTTTGCGATGTTGAAATTGCATTGTTGACTCGTACTCTTTGGCTTCTGTCACTCAAGTATGTCTGAAACCAGTTCAGTACATCACCACCTATGTTCAGCCTCTTTGTAAATATGTTGGTTAGAACTTCAAGATTAACAGTGTCAAATGCGGATGACAAATCAAGAAGGATCAATACAGACACTTTCTGCTGGTCCATGTCATTCATAATATCAGCATGAATTTTCAATAACAGAGTCTCAGTGCTATGTCACTTTTTATAAGCAGAATTAGCACTAGATGACACTCCAGTCCTTTCCAGGTAGCTGTTGTATTGATTCAGACCGGCATTTTCGATGATTTTTGATAGAAATGGCAAATTGTTGACTGATCTAAAATTCTTGAGTGTTGGTTCCACCCTGGCTTTTTAAGAGTGGTGAGATGATGGGACACTTCCAGCATGACGGAAATTCTCCTTGCCTCAGTGAAGTGTTGATGATATCTGTTATCGGAGTGATGAGAACATCTGTACATTGCTTGAGAAGAGTTGTCGGTATTGGATGTAGAATACATGATGATGACTTTGACTCACCAATTAGCCTCCTGACCTCCTCTGTTGTCAATGGCCGGAACGATGTAAATTGTTCATCAGACATCACTGACAGTTCTTCATCCATCATTGTAATCCCTTCGTTATCAATTGCATCTTTAATATCATCCATGATTTTGTCAATCTTCTCAATGAAATATTTAGAGAACTGCTCACTGACATCAAGGTCATTGACCCTATCAGGGTAAATTGCAGCTCTTTCGCCATCTGGGAGTCTCTTCACTAATTTGAACAGTTTGTGTTGGTCTTTGTCGCATTTCTCAACTTCAGTGCTGTAATAGGATGACTTAACGACATTACACATATCAATGTATTGTGATCGTAGATGTTTAAAATTATCATAATCCTCAGCTGTTCATGGAGGTCATTTCATGAATGTTGTTATCATGAAGGTGGCATAGCTCACTGTCCGTCAAGTCTGCTTTGAAGCCAACCAAGTAAATATCTTTGAGTCTGATGTAAGTTATGTCCTTAGTTGATGCAGTGGCCCAGCCAGGATTTTTTCCAGGGGGGGGCAAACCACCAAGGCATTTCCCCAAAATTGTAATCAGATTTTGGGAGTCCGTCTGAAGATGTGGGAGTCCATATTCAACAGCTTTTCGCGTGTTGCGCATTGTGACAAAATGTTAAAAAATTCACGATGTTGTAAACACGTTTCAACGCAGTGGAACGCTTTTGTCGAACAGTGGAGAAGCTTTCACCCCATCGAGAGATCATACATGCAGGACGTAAAGCCCCACTCATCCATCCGTCCCATCGAGTGGGCAGTCCGTCTGTTCAGCGTTTTACTCGATCATCACGCTGCTCTAGCGCATGCGCCGTGGGATTTCCTTCTTGAAAAATTTTTGGTGTAGATGGACTCACGCTCCCAACTCTCTGAGAAAAGGAGGATTTTGACACAGTTATCAGTGCTCAAGCTTAACCTTTTGCTGCAGCCTCATCCCATCATACTCCGGTTCAAGTCCAATATAAGGACCAAATAGTTCCATGGTGTAACGATAACTGTGTTATTTGGTTGTGACGTCATCATAACAAACGTTTTAGCCAATGAGCGGGGGTGTGGGGGCGGCAGCCCCCATCTGACGCCATGACAACGGTTGTGACGCAATGATTTCGAAGAGTAAAGAGTCTCACTGGAACTACTTAGCCGGATATTGGACTTGAGCCCATACTCCCACGTTGTTATGGCTGAATATTGAGTCACAGGACCAACTGGCCAGGGACCGGTGGACGTTTTTTGAGGGCCGACGGAAAAAATTCACTATAGCGGGCCGTCAATATGCCCATATTTGGCATGTGAAAAACGATCGTTTTTAGTGGTAAACGTGGGGGCTGCCGCCCCCACACCCCCGCCAAATGGTTTCCATGACATTACTTCAACAAACTGTAACAAATATGTGACTAAAACTTACATTTTTAATGCTTTTTCTACTTCGTTGCGTCACCAAAATAACATCGTCGTCAAGTGTTAATGGCGTCATGTAAACATTTCTTGCCTGGTTACAATGACATGACGTCACGAATGCATTGTTTTCCAAATATGGTCAATTTCACGGCCCGCTAAAGTGAAGCATACCCGAGCCGACCAGCAACCACGTGCCTGTGGTGCCTGTGCAGCCGGCATTGTCGTAGCCTGGCAACCTATATAGATTTGCACTCGTTGACACCAAAGTTGACACTATGTGACGTCACTACAGATGACATCATGATTGACTGCAGTGTCCCTAGTGTCAAAAAACAGTCTCCTGCTTGTAGCCCCAAATGTTCTTGACTATTCTGGATTTCACTGTTTTACTGCCACGGTCTGACGATTGGCACACCAACTATTTGGGCCCATATCCCAAGGTCTAGACAGCAGCCTGATACCATCACAATACTGGTTTATAAGGGAAGTAAAAATCTCGAATATCTGCCATGTCCTCTTTAAAAGGAAAAAAAAAAACCTTTGGGCTCATGGTGAAATACCACAGCCTTATTTTACTCTCAAACCTTTATATTTACTTATGTGTTAACCACACCAACTCTCATTTAAATAGCCTATTCAGCACATTTAAAAAATCAAAAAAAATCTTAGGGCTCATGATGTTGTAGAATTCTAAGCATTGTTGAGATATAAACATGATAAATGAAAGCTCAGTTCACAGAAATATCACTGCAAAAATGGAGAAAATTTTGTTTCAGAGAACCTTTTTTGGTGAGGTTTAAGATAAATTTTAGGGAAATTTAAAAATAACTCTTGGTAATTTTTTTTTATTGGCAAATTTAATGGCAATAATGTGCAAATCTGCAAAAAGTCAAATCAGAAAACTGGAAATCTTGCAAATATTGTTCGATACATGTGTATCTTAATGAAGAATATTTGCAAATACCTCAGGCCTAACACAATTTCCTTTGATCACAAAAGCCATCCCATATGCGTTGTTCATATTTTGAAAATTTTTGTGGAATTTTTATGCCAAAGCATGTCATTCGGAGCCAGAAAAATGGAAAAATTGTGAAGAAAAAATTGGGAAATTGTGAAGAAAAAATGGGGAAATCTGATAGAACTCTTTGCATAAATCCCCTTTCTTTCAATTTAATTTTATTTATTTCCATTAATTTTTGTCATTTCCCTCACTGTTGAATTTCCCCATCTTGCTCAACATTTCCTCATTCTGCTTATCATTTCCCCATTTTTCTTACTCTTTCCCCATTTTTCTTCCTATTTTGGGCAATATCTCTGCAAAAATTTCCCCAAAATCTCTTCAGGGGGGGCAACTTGCCCCCCCTAAACCCCCCCCCCCCCCGCTGGCTACGCCACTGAGTTGATGTGGTCTCTTTACTGAGACTAATTTGTGTTCGTATAAAACAGTGATCAGAGATGTAAGATCGAGTTTCTGGGGGATTGACAATGAGGTTGTCATTGGTAATAAGTGTAATGGAGTAATCACCACTAGGGGCGTTGCTGTCTTCTGGGTGAATGACGTCACGGCAACGATGCAATGACATCACGGCTATTATAACAAAACAACCCAAGTCAGGGTCACTGAGTAACAATATCACGAGCTGTTGTGTGAATTAATATCACTCGAGCCCGCAGGGCGAGAGTGATATTAATTCACACAACAGCGAGTGATATTGTACGAAGTGACCTGACGTGTGGTTGTTTTGTTTTTATCACCTGGTTTTACCTCAAATGTTTAGTTATAAAGAGGGACTCTTTTCTGCCATAACGGAAATGTTACGTAACCATGGAGCAACAATGGATGTGACGTCACAATTCTATTGTTTTGGCCATTGTTTGGTTTGTGATGTCATCAGGCAGCTGAAATGCTGGTGATGTCATAACCATTGTTAAAAAATATCGCCCTTGAAGGGTGGTATTTTTTACAATATCATAGGCCCTGATATTTTGACTGTAAACAGTGATATTCACAGCCAACCAGGTGATAAAATGTAATGACGTCATCGTAATAAAGAAACTTGTCATTGGTAATAAGAAGATCTGAAGCATGGCCGTGGATGTGAGTTGGATGATGGACATGGTTTGTCAGGTTGAAGTTGAGCAAAAGGTCATTCAACTTTAGACTGTCATTGTTTGAGAGATCTTCCATGTGAAAGTTGAAATCACCCCCCACCAACGACTTATGGGGAGCTGTAATCATGCGGTCAAGGTAGCTGCTAAATTCTTTGATAAAGTCATTCACAGTGTACTGATGTTGGTCTGAATAAGAAGGCCTGTATACCACAGCCACAAGCAGTGTTTCATGCTTGCATTTTAATAACCATTCACAGCATTCAAATGATTTTGTCGTTTTTATTAATCCACTTTGGGGCTTAAAGTCCTGTTTGCAAATTAGACCAACACCTCCACATGATCTTCCACTTGGTTTATAGTCTAAAGTATATTCATTCGCGGGTGGATTCGCCTGTATATGTATGGGCCTCTCATACCTAATTGATAAGAGTCTGAAACAAGTCCATTGAAAAAGTAAACAAAAGAACTTCTGAGGACTGAACATGATGTTTTAACCATATTTTGCACACTACCTGTAGTGTTTCATGATCCTTGCAGTCATCCCTCACCATCTGGCACGCTGGTAGGAGCTGACACATCAGTAGTTCCATAAAATCCATGAATTTTTACAGGTACTTACATTATCTATAGCAATGGGCCTCGATACGGATCAGTGGATTTCAAGTGGGTCAAGGCCTTACACAGGTCATTTGACCATCAAATTTTAAAATTACAAGAGGGGGCAGCACCTGTCATGGCCTGACAAGAAAATCACAGGACTCATGCAAGTGAAAGTACCAATGAATTGGAGAGTACTGGGCACTGCTGCCGTCTGTGCAACTACCTGTAAAAATTCATGGATTTTATGGAACTACTGATGTGTCCGCTCCAACCAGTTTGCTAGATGGTGAGGGATGACTGCAAGGATCATGAAACACTGCAGGTATTGTGGAAAAATTGGTTAAATCACTGTTAATAGTGGTCAATCCCCCCAGGCCTTTTATTTACATTCCTAGTCTCACACTCTTGATAATTATGTACCATTACAGGCCAATGTCCATCAGTACGTGACTTCACTCGTGATGTGAGTTGGATAATGGATTCCCTCCCCGCTGCTCTGAAAGGACCGCCCATTGCCTCTATCACACCAGGCATGGCAAGAACTTGAAGTTGGAATCTGTTCTGATGTGCCATACTTTCCTGGTGTTGCATTTGGTCAACTGACAGTGTTCTGCCAAGACAGTCGGTCTCAAATTCCTCCAACAGACGTGCCTGCTCTGGACCAGCTA